>PVLC010000007.1:0-93153 GCA_004027655.1 Graphiurus murinus
TCTCCTCTCCTTTCCTCTCCTCTCTTCTCCTCTTCTCTCTCTCTCACCCAAAAGGTAAGAGAAGCAAGACTCCCAAATCTCCCTTTCTTAGTATGTCGGTTACTACTATCTGGTGATACTCGATTTTGAGTATATGTAGGTCTTATCATGCACAGCACCAAAGTGAGTATTCTCATCTTTGTGATCATGATGGTCCCAGAATTAAATGAAATAATGCACATAAATTACACAGGGCAGTGTCTATCACATATGTGCTTGGAAAAGAGTGCTGGTAGTATTAGTAGTAATAATCAACATTGATACCCTTAAAGATAATATGAATGTTAATTTTAAAGTAATATTTTGAAACTTTAATCAGGTCCTCTTTTTATTTTAGGAATACAAACTGGCCCTTTTGCAGTGCTACGGAAGATATCTTCAGCAGTTCAGTGCCAGTTTTGACGAGAATAAAGCAGATGTGAATGAATTCAAAACTATCTTTTTTCCTAAAGGCTTTGGAGATAAAACTGCTGGACTTACAGTAAGATGAAAGAAGCAGCCAAAATAGCTTCATTTTATGATTAGCCAGGCAATATATCATTTAGCTGGCAGCCTCTAAATGCCTTTCATTTTGCTGAGCATGGCACGTGGCCATTTGTGCTCTGAGTTGCTTGATAAATGCTTTCAGGGCTAGATAAGAAAGTGAACTTATTAAACTTTGTAATGATGCTTTGGAAATGGTGTCAATATGCTCTCTCATTCATCTATCAGGTACTTACTGTTTTATAGAGACTGTTTGTAGAGTGCATTTAGTTTATGAAGTGCTTTGGAAAACATACTTTATCCTTATAATAACTTTATGAGTTAGATACGCTTATCTTATTTTACAGAGGAGAAAAATAAAGCTGATTACACAGTGTAAAATTTTCAAGCTCAAATATAGATAATTTATACAAAATTTTATACTTTATTTCTATTATACCAGTATTATCATGTTAATTGCTAATATTAATTCAATGGCTGAACAGTTACAATGTGCCAGGTATACTTCTAAATGCATTATATGAATTAACATTTTGCAGCCTTGTTAGAGTCCTGAGAGGTGGAACTATTGTGTGCTTTTTATAGATGAAGAAACTGAAGTTTTTTAGGGATCATGCAACCAGTCAAGTCCCTTTGCAGCAGGAAGGGTTGGTGTTTGAATCTGATCACTCTGATTCCAAATCTGTATTATTCCAAACTGTTTAAAACCTTGCAAACAGCATGTGGTTGTTGAATAAGCAGGAGATCTCAAGACATATTTGGAGACCAGTGAATAGTTCAGTTTGGCTGTACCATTGGTGCATGAATGAGCGTACTGGGCAATGAAGGTTGCCACCCTACCAGGAAGAGGACTGAATGCAAAGTCTTTCCTAGCCTCCCTGTATGTGGCTTTTGACTCTTGCCCTCTGCAACTCATTCCCCACATTTTGTCAGAATTACTTTCTAGAGGATGTCATTTTATTCCCCTGCACTTTGACTTTGCCCTTTGGCTAAAGCCCAAATTCCTTGGAATGACACAGAACGAAGTCCATATTCTGACCCTCAGTGACCCCCCTACTCACACCTCTTATCTTAAATCTGTTTGTCCAAACATACTGACGACATTCAGTGACCATAGTAGCCTCTTTATGCATCCCTAATGTCGGATGTGCTTGGAATGCCTTCCCTCTGCCAAGAGCAGGGCTGTTTCTTCCTCATCTTAGAGTTCCTCTTGCTTAGTGGAGTGTGGCAAACAGGTATTCAATCGACATTTGCTGGATGAATTGTGTGAATGGTAATAATCACATCTGAATTAACAGGTTAAAATGCCATTGGGTGAGTTTACAAAGATTTGTTCAACCTTATATTTTTGGTAATAGGATTTTTTGTTTGTTTGTTTGTTTTTACTAAGGAAAGCAAATCTTAACTAAATGGATATTTTAAAGAAACCTATCTTATCCTTCTTTTGATACTAATCTATTAAACTAATTAAGCTCATTTGTTTCCATTTTAGTTTTTTTATCGTTTGAGAAGTGCTTTCTTGAGTTGTATAAACCTTATTTCTATGCTTATTTGTATTTTTTCCATGTGTTTCAGTTTCATGCTTTGAGTGGCAAAAATATTTGCAACTACCAGTTGATCTGTGACAGTGATGTCAACCTGAAGAATAAAGATTCCGTGAGCCAGTGTCTGCGTATCTTGTCTTCCTTAAGGCTTATCATGCAGGTGGCTCTGCCGCAGGAGCACCTGTGCTGGATTATCTTCAATGGTGTGTGCCAATATGTTTGATCTTCCATTGCGTCTTTCAGAAAGTTACTTAAAGGCCAGGTTGATAGTAATTTGATTACCTTGTGATTTAAAATATATGCATTTTATAATAGGATGATTGTGTGTGTTAGTGCTTACAACTGTATTACATTTTAGCTTGTCATCCCCAACAGGGACTTATAAAAGATGTCTTTAGAGTTAAGCTCGGTGTATAAAACCAAAGCTTATAAGTAGGAAAGTATAAGATATAAGTGGGGATAGATCAAGTGACTGGCTCTATGCATCACCCACTCGTTGGTTCTCTCCTCAAAGACCTGGGTCAGTAGCTTTGACTTTCTACATAACAACCTTCTCCCTCTAGTCGTTTTTCATTGAGCAGTTCTGAGGATACATATATGTATATATACTGTGTGTGTGCGCACACATATGTACATGTATACTTACACATGTACATATATACATACATGTACATATATAATGTACATATCTGTGTATAAAGAAGTAAATCTTAGCTATAAAAATATAACATTTATTTTTCTTGAAAGTTAAATTGAGTCTCTATCTATTTATCTAATTTTTCTTTGGTGGTGCTGGGTATGGGTAATATATCCTTAAACACAAAATAATAGTGACAAGGTATTTGATGTAAGACCAGTACAAATTAATTACAAAGAAAATATACTGGATTTTCCCTCATCCCATGGCAAATGAAAGTATATTTCCTAGCCTCTTCTCACTCACCCCAAATCATGTTTTGACATTTTGATTGAAATTACACTTCACATTTGCTGCCAGAGATGAGGCCAACTTTAATAAGATTTTTTCAGCTCAGTGATTGTTAAGCCTTTGTGCCTAATCCTCGAGAGGATCTTTGATTCCCTTAGTCGCCACTACCATCTCTCCACCCAAATTACTCACACATCTTGGCAGGGATGGCTGAGCAGGAGCAGTGGTCCTGGGCTCAAGAGCCAGGAGAGGCCCAAGGGTTGGACCCTAGTTAGGCCATTCTTGAGGGTGGGAATGGGCAGCATGATTTCCTGTCTTCAGTCCTTTTAAGTTCAGATATACACACAAGCAAACCTGTAGTGGTCTTTAAAAAGCATAAAATATTAAACAATTTCTGTATCTTCTATATCCTTTTCTTGATGTTTGCTTTTTATTTACATATGTGGTATTGTGCTCTAGACTTTATTCTGTTTCCTAAAAATTTCCTCAGCCAATATTATGGCTTTAGAATCTAGCCAAGTTCCTGCATGTAAATCTAATTTCTTAATTCTGCCTGCTGAATTGTATTCCAGGTATTCATATACTACTAGGGATAGACATCTGTTTGCCCTGCCTCTGTAATTGCACAAATAATTCTACAATGACTATCTTGCACATACCCGTGTGTGTGAGAGTTTTCTGGGATCCATGCCCAGGAAGGGGATTGGTGGGTTTGGGGAAATAAATATATAGTACTTTGTCTCACCAACTACTGTGCTTACTTTAATAAAGTATTCATCGTGCTACCTGCTAGGGACACAGGAACAGAAAACAGATGAAAACTGTGCTGCAGGGACATGATAAATCAAAAGTAAATAATGTCAGATGGCAATGAGTGCTATGGAGAAAAAATGAAGAGGAGAGAGGAGGGAGTGAGCAGGCCTCAGGCTGGGTTAGAGTTTTAAACAGAATGATCCCCAAAGCCTCCCTGACCGAGGTAATAGTGGAGCAAAGTCCTGAAGGAATTTGGGGAGTAAACCATCTGATACTTGGGGGAAGGCTGTTCCAACCAGGGGATTAGCAAGTGCACAGACCCTGAAGTTTTGACAATTTGGAATTTAAGTAGTCAAACATATACCTAACTGCAAAGGTCAAAAGGTATTTTGATGAACTTTTCACTGAGACAGCTTACTCTTACTCTGTTTATTTTTAATTAACTATTAAACGTATATACCTTTGCTTTCTTGTCTATGTAACCAATCTTGATTCTTTATGAAATCTAAGGGGCTGTGTAAATATTGGATAACATCTTAATTCTTAACTAACCTGAATCCAACTAATTTAGATTATTTTAGTGGTGACCGTCTTGGATGAAAAGAAGTCACATGATCAGTCTATAAACTCATATTAGGCATTTGGCTGAAAACAAAACAAAACCAACTTGCAGGAATACCCTGAGATGGTGCATATTCAGTCTATTCCCATCCTATACCATTTACTCTTTTCTAGGTTCTGCAGTGGGAATTTGTGAGCCACACCGAGATCCTGAACTATCAAAGAATTCAGTTATAGTCAGGAGGCCTTTGGGTGGGAAAGGTTAGAGGTACATTTTTTAAATACAGAGCTCTTGTCATTCTTGAAGGGCCATCTCCCCAGGCCTCCTAAGGTTCCCCAGCTCTCTGTTCCTGACAAGTTTATTCAGGTTCCTGGCGTATACCTGAATCACATGATTTGTAGGGAGACATGTGTTTCCTGTGCATATCCTAACTTGTTTTCTACCTAGAAAGAAAAACAGTCATACAATGTTATTTTTAAAGATTAAACGCAGCCAGGCGTGGTGGTACATTCTTGTAATCCCAATATTTAGGAGACCGAGACAGGAGGATTGCAAGTTTCTGGCCAGCCTTAGCAACTTGTGAGGCCCTCCACAACTTAGTGAGACTTTGTTTCTGAATAAAGAATAAAATAGGGCTGGGGGTGTAGCTCAGAGGTAGAATGCCCCTGGGTTCAATCCTGAGTACCACAATAAAAAGAAAGAAAGAAGAAAGAAAGAAAAAGAAAGAAAGAAAGAAAAAAAGAAAGAAAGATTAAAAGTAGAATGGATAGCTGGGCATGATGGCACATGCCTATAATCCCAGTACTTGGGAAGCTGAGACAGGAAGATAGCAGGTTCCAGAATAGGCCCAGCAACTTAGCAAGGCCTTCAGCTACTTAGTGAGATCATGTTTCAAAATAAAAATTAAAAAGGACTGGGGGTGTAGTTTAGATGTAGAATGCCCCTGGGTTCAATCTCCAGTATCTCTCTCTCTCTTTCTCTCACATACACACACACACACACACACACACACACACACACACACACACACACAAATGGTGGCCCTCAGCTTGGCTTGGGCTGTTGGCTGGAGGCTGAAGGCATGAGGTCCTGAAGGGAGGTGTCCCCCCCCCCCCCAAAAAAAAAGATTAAAGTAGAGGTCAACAAAGCCAAGTTGAAATAATTGAACTGGGATTGAGCTGTTACTAGCTGGGTAGTTCCTTCCCCAGCGGATATTAAGAAAAATAAATTAATACATAAGTGGAGGAAAAGATGGTTAACATGTTTTACAGTCATGGGAATAGTCACATTTGCAAGGCTGAGGCCTTGACTGTTAAGGACCAATTGTATTCTCTAGGAAGGTGGTATAAGTATTTCAGATTTTATTCAATATTTTTGTCACTAATTTGTGTAATTAATGTTTATTATGCTTACTGGCGTGTTGTAATCAAGGGATATGTTTCGGAGCAGATGCTGTTTTCTCATAAGTTTTTAAAGTTTAAACATGAACATAGGATGCATAATTGTTGAGTTTTTATGGTTATGAATTTTAAATAAAATGATTTGTAGAAAATATTTAGACTACTTGTCATTATAATCACATGCCTTTTGAAACCATGTTACCATCTTTTGGGCATGTTTATAGCATGATAATTTTTTTTAACACAGACAGATATATGATGATGTTCTCAACTCCTCCCTCCAACCTGCCACAGCCTTCTCTCTTCACTTAATTAATGATCTGATGCAAAATCAGACTTTAATGAAATGCTATTTTTCACTAGACTGTTTATAGGATATATCTTAGTAATAGGATAAATATTATATGAGACTGCAAATGAATGTAATATAACTTGCTATATGTTATGATTTTTAAATTATTATGAGTTTCCTTGTTGAGTATTGTGCTATGCTGATTAAATATGTATTCTAATCTTATCTGGAGATAAATCTTTAGTTTTTCAACCAGAAGGAAATCATGGGTAATCCTAACATTTCATATGAATTAATAGAACTACAGGGTACATAAATTATTCTACTAAAATATTATTTTTTGGAATATATCAAGACTTAAATTGCCTCTAAAGTGAGGCTAAAAGATTTTTGTGTCAACATATTTTAAATATGGCCATGTTAGTTATTTTAACGATTTTGTCTACAATTGACAAGAAGAATTATAATGAGTATAACTCTCTACCATTATCAGACTTGCTCATGAGATTGCGTGCTTTGGAAGCTACAGACATAAACTGCAATTTCCATCATTTGACTATAAAACATGTTTACAATCTTTTTCTCCACTTAGGTACCATTTATATCTATACCATTTGCAGAAAGCTGATGATCATAGGTCACTCTTCCAAGGTATGAAATATACTGGCAAAGTATTTTCCCTATAGTTCTTGTTTTTTCTTAAGGCTTTCATTATACTATACATGGATGTTAAACAAAGATTATTTAATGAATTACTTAACAAAATTTAGAAAGTACATATTATATAGTTTTACTGGTCTTATTTTTACTTTAAAAGTAATCATATGTAAAATGTGAACAATAAAGTAATATTGAAAATTAAGGGTATTGCTAAAATTGTGTAATGTCCATCTGTCTGTTAGTCATCCTTGTCACACTGGATACTGAATAGCCCTCAGAATACTCTGTCTCAGCCCTCTTTGTTCTTGTGTCCTGGAGTAATTATTAGTAGTGTCTTCTTTCACTCTTTTTTAAAAGTTTTGTGGTGCTGGGGATTGAACCCAGGGGCATTCTGCCTTTGAGTTACATCTCCAGCCCTATTTATTCTTTATTTTGAAACAGTGTTTTGCTAAGTTGCTGAGGCTGGCTGTGAACCTGTGATCTTCCTGTCTCGGCCTCTCAAGTACTGGGATTACGGGCATATACCACCATGCCTGGCTCTCTTTCACTCTTAAAAGTGTCCTGGTTTAGATGACAAACTATGGTTACTCTATTTATGTTATGAAGTTCTTGGACTTCACTTTTAAGCCCACCTATGAATGAAAACCCAAATTCTAAGTTATTCACAAGCTGAGGACGAGGAGACTCTCATTAGTACTCACTGCTCAGTTGTAGTTTGAAGAACAAGCTAACACTTCTATTGACTTCCCTACAATGTTGGTAGCACTTTTATTAACAGGAGATATTTATTTTCTGTATTCATTTTTCATTCATTCGAATATAGGCCCAAAGGGGTGAATATACTCCCATCGAGACCCTGCTGGAATTGTGGTTGGCATCTGAAACATTAGTACTGCATGCTTCTTTATTGCATGGAAAGCTTACCCTGAATATTCTAATACTCAGGAGAGATGCTTCTTTCTTATTTCCTCAAAATAGACAAATATCTTAAAAGTAAACAAAAAATGGAAGCAAAGATACTTGCGTGCACAATGGATAAAATTAATTGTGTGCTCTCTGTTTTGTCCTCAAATTAAAAAGAACTTTATTACTAACAGTGGCTGGACAAATTCATGGCCAACATTTTGAGTGCGAATTAAATTGAGGGAAGACTGTCCCATGTATTATGTAAATTTGGTCTACAGACTATTTCAGTGATTCTAAATTTAATTCCAGTTGATCTCCTACGAAGAATTTGTACACTTCTGTTGCACTTGCGGTGACAACAAACACTGCTTCACAAAAACCATCATAGTTTGGTGTGCTACACCAACTATGCTAGCTAGAGCTAGCAAGGGGCCGTGATATCTGTGCCAATATTTGACTGTTAGTGTTTATTCTTGTTAACCTTGGGAGAATTTTAGTTTAATATGATAGTCATCTTAAAATGATTTCTTTTTTATAACCTATGTAAGCTGTTTCCTCTCCCACCATGTACCCTGAGTTTGTTTCGGACAAAATAACTGAAGGGGGATAGGCATGTGGTCCCAGGTACGTGGGTTGTGAGCGGAGAAAGTGAGGCAAGCAAGAATTTTGGGGTGGTGAGTGGTTGTGCAGTTGGTACTTGAAGATTAAACTGAAATTCTTTCAGTTTGTTCAATATAATAAGTTTCAAGGAAATTAATAATTTTCACTCAGAAATTTCCCAACCCCACTGATAAATTGATTGCTGATCTGAAACTGTAAAGAGATTTGATGGATTCATTTAATGGAGACAAGTCCTTGGAGGTCCTACCACATCTGACCGTGGTTCTGTAGTGACTTTAGAATTCAAGTGTGTTGTTACATAAGACAGAGGAGAAATAGACCTGGGATCCTCAGGCTGTTCTTAGTGTCATTCCAGAGTAACTTAAACTCCTATTTATTTATGATCTAGGCATTATGGCTATCCTTTCTTATTGCTGAGCCCTTACTTGTGCTAGGTATTGTGTGAAGGGCTTTGCACACACAGCAATACCACAGTCTTATTAGGCGGGCACTGTCGTCATCATCGCCGTCATCATCATCTTCTTCTTCATCACCATCATCATCAACATTTGTTGAACCAGAGCCTACCGTCTATCAGGTGTGCTGCTAAGCACTTCCATGAGTTATCTCAATCCTTATACCACAACTTTGAGAAAGACACTGTTATTGCCTCCATCTTTTAGATGGGGATGGTGAGTTAGAGAAGACTTACTTTGCTCAAGGTGGCGCACCTTGTTGGAGGTGTGCTGAAGCCAGCGCCAATATTACCCTGTACTCCCACTCATCACCATTGGAATCATGCTTGTCTATTTAGTAGATTTACTCCCATTGCTACCATACTATTTGGGCTTGCCTACTAAAGTGGAGGAGCTGTGTGGGAGAGGTTGATCTTTTTTGCTATTACCCTGTATTCCTAAAGAGATCCTGAAGACCTAGGCTAACCAGGGGCTTTTTCTCATCTGGGAAAATTTAGTGCTGAGATAGCTCATCAGCATAAGCTTAAGGAATAGAGGGAGGTCAGATTTTTGAAAGCTCTTTCTCTAAATACATATGGTAACTTTACTTTTGCTTATGGGATAACAAGTTCCTTCTGTGGCTTTTAAGACTGTAACATTGTCCTTAGCCAATATTAAAGAACACCATAGGATTTATTAATTATAAAAAACTCTCTTGATTTGTTTCACTTTACTATAAAACTGAAATAGTTTAACAAAAGTATTTGGCTTGAACAATTGTTGTCAAATGATTCCAGATACCATTGCATAGACTAAACTTGCAATCGCTTCTGAGGCTGAGATAAATGAGGCTGCAGCGCCATCGTGTGGCTAAGGTGATTTACTGCATGTTTTTCCTACTGATACCTGGAACTTGCTCTTGCTGGGCAGGCATTTTGGATATAGACATAATTTAGTTTCTCAAAGGTTTTTTTTTTTTAATTTTTTTATGAAGAGAGCAATCTTGCTACTCCCCATCAATTTTTTATTAATAGAAAGTTATTTGTAGTTTTAGGGAGAAGGAAATATGTTACAAATTGAGTGATTTTGGGAAATGGCTTTTCATCTTTGTACTTGAAAGACAGTTTTTCAGAACTCTGTGTGGTTTTAGTGAGCCTCTCCCCTTTGTCAGGGCTGCTCTGTGCTGTGAAAAGAATGCTGCACTTGGAATTCAGAGACCTAAATTCCAACCCCAGCTCTATTGCTTAGAAGCTGTATAGTCTCTTGAAGTCAGATTAGGTTAAATTTAAAGTCCCTGTTGGCATGAAAGTCTGTGATTTTCTTTAACTCTAAACTGAAACCCAAATATAATGTGAACTGTTTTCTGAAACTATTTTTATTTTGAACTGTGAAATTTCTAATACCAGGAGTCCTGAGGTATTTTGGAAAAACTTGTGAATTTATTTATTTTTATTTAAAAACAATTTTTTTGTGGTACTGGGGACTGAACCCAGGAGCATTCTACCTCTGAGCTACATGCCAGCCCTTTTTATCTTTATTTTGAAACAGGGTCTCGCTAAGTTGCTGAGGAGTCTCCTTAATTTGCTGAGGTTGGCTTTGAACCTGCCATCCTCCTGTCTTAGCCTCCCAAGTCCTGGGATGACAGATGTGCGCCACCATGCCCGGCTAACACTTGTGAATTTAAAGGGGTGATTTATACATGACTTAATCTCATACCCACCCATCCCAGCCACCGTGATTCAAGTGCAAAAATCCCAAATGGGGATTGTTAGGGAGATGTGGATGTGAGACAAACTCAAGAGCTTGGATGACTGTGAATTCCACATCATCCCACGGTGTGGAGAGGTTAGCAAACACATGACAGCCACCATAGCAAAAGAAGCAGTAGGGCTCACTGTCCAGAAGCAGGGACTGAGGGTCTTCAGGGTTCTGTGGTCTAGTCACATACTTGAAAGGAGCATTGACAGCTTAGAGTGAGGCTACGAGACGTTAACCATGCTGGAGAAGGGAAGGGCAGTTCTGTGTCTTCTAAAAGGACTTGGGGGAATTTAACTTGGAGAGAGATGGGAATTTAACTAGAGGAGAGGGCAGGCTGTACAGGTGTTTTCAGATCTTAGGAAAATGTAATTTGGAGGTAGGTTTTGGATTGTTCCAGAAGGCAGAACTAGGAGCAATGTGCTGGAAGTGTATCAAGGTAGATTTTATTTTAGATTATGGAAATATTTTTCCTGTTGGAAGTTGTCTTCTGTGGCCACATAGTGTGTTCCTTGTTACTGGAGGTCAACTGTCAGGGAAGAGAGTTGTGGTATTACTGATGTTGGTGGGAGAGAGATGTAGAGTGACTTTCATCCCTTTGGTACTATGATTGCTTGAAAGGTCCCCATAGTTAGCATCAGGAAGGTTAGTTGGTCAGTCAACAAATATTTATTGTATGTCTACTATTTGCTAGGTAAAGTTTGAGTTGCTAGGAATACTATGTTGAACAAGAGAGGCAAGGTCCCTTTCCTTCCATTCCAGGGGATTGCAAAGAATATTACAATTTGTCGGTAAACCCTGATCTACTTCCAATCATTTCTTTTCCTTTCTAATTAAAACTGACCAGACAGTGGTGAATTCTGCCTTTTCAGACTTCTTTCTCTTAGATTTCTACTGATCTGCTTGTGTGTGCCTTAAGTACACTGTCTTTGAAAGCTCCAAAGATGGTAATAGCATCTGAATGTTATCAGTGTTTTGGTTTTTTTTTTTTCTTCTTCTTCTTTTCACTATTAACTACTCAGTTAATCTGATGGGTTTGTGTTATGTATGTGAAGCTGCTAGATGACTTGATGATTTGTCTTTTGAAGGTTGGTCATTGACCCACTGCAGACGTAGTTTTAAAAAATTATTTCCTCAATTATTGAAGGCCTAATTGTTTTGGGGGCGGGGCTTTATTCAATTGTCCGAATTTATTATCATTATTTGAGAATCTAGGATTCTTGTCTGTTCTCCCTTGACTCTGTTGACTTGAGGGTTAATAAATCAATTGAATTGATTTATTAATACTTGAGAATACCTGACCTTGTTCTAGGTGTTGGTGATACAAAATGAAGTACAGTTCCCATTTTCAAGGATATTTTATTTTGGAATCACATATGTATGTTAATACAATTGGATGTGACCTGTGATACAGGTTGAACATTCCTAATCTGAAATTCCAGATTCCCAAATGCTTCCCATTCTGAAACTTTTTGAGAATCAACGTGATGCCACAAGTGGAAAATGCCAAGTCTGACTTCATGGGACAGGTCAAAGTAAAAATACAGGTGCACTAAAAATGGCACATGAAATTACCTTCAGGCTATGTGTGTGATGTGAAGCATAAATGAATTTCATGGTTAGACTTGGGTCTTATCTCTGAGATATCTCATTCTTAGAATGCAAATATTCCAAAACCAGAAAAACTCCCAAACCCTAAACAGTTCTGGTCCTAAGCATTTTGAATAAGGGATACACAACCTGCAAGTATGTATATACGAATATATGTGAATAATTTATATATACATATAACACAATTATAGTAAGATGGACACGAGGAATGATTCTTTTTCTTTTCTTTTTTCTTTTTTTTTCTATTTCGTATTTTTCTTTTTTCTGGGTAGGGGGTTACTAGGGACTGAACCCCAGGGGTATTCTACCTTTAAGCTACACCCCTGGCCCTTTTTATTTTATTTTTTTATTTTGAAACAGGGTTTCCCTAAGTTGCCCAGGCTGGCCTTGAACCTGCAATCCTCCTGTCTCAACCTCCCAAGTACTGAGGTTAACAGGTGTTCTCTGAATTATTTATTATTTTACTTTCACAATGTTTGTTTTCTGTGGACTCATTGTTTATGGTATTTTTGGTTTAAGAAGTCAGCAGCTTGTGCTTATAAATTAGAATTTGATGATATTGAGTAAAATCATCATTATTATCTTCAAATGAGAGTAAAATCTGTTGTGCCCCTTGCTTCTCAGGCCTTAGAATACCTGCTGTGGGCCAGCATGTGTATGGAGTCCTCAGTCCCGCTCCTGTCCGTCAGGTACTTGACGTGGAGAGCCACTCTCTACACCGCCGTCTGCCAGTGCTGCTATGACTGCCAGATGGCCATCCATGGAGAGGTGCGTGACTTTTCCAGCATTTGAAATGCAGCTCAGACCTCATTTTCTTCTTTACATGTCCTCAAGGGAACAACAACAAAACGAAAACAATCAAAGAATTGAAATGAAGCAAAGACAAAAGTTCCAGGCTTTATTTAAAGAAATTTGCTTGGCTTTTCCATTCTGCTGATCTCTTGCTCTACTTTCTGTTGCCTCCTTTATTCTCTCTTGACTTCTACCTTCTTTGCGTCTCCTTCTGAATGCCATTTTTGGTATCTTTCTTGATTTTGTTCTCGCCTGTGAGCCCTTCCCTGTTTAGTCTTTTATTCCATACCATCTATTATAAATTCACCTTGCTTTTTCTGTTTCTTGCCACGATTTATCACATTTTGTTTCTTGTTTTTCTTCCTCCCCCCTTCCCCCCCCCCCGCCACCCTGTACATTATTTAGATGAACTACTTGAAATATAGATGAACTCGGCAGGGGCTTTTATCGGCAGTATCTCTGTGTACATTAAAAAGCGGATGAACCCTTTTTATAGGTAGATACCACCCTACAGAGTTCCAAAGTTCTGACAGAGCTGGACTTCAGCTGCCAGAACTTCTCATTTAGAACTCTGCAGCAGCCCCACCCTGGGAGTGCATCCATACACAGACATCTTGACAAAACTCCAGTAGACAGACCTCCTATGCCATCGTACCTGGGACTGGTGGACAGGGAAGCTGAGAGCCATTGCAACCAGTTCTGGTTCCAGGAGACTCCAGCTGGCAGTGTGGCAAGCAACACTAAAGGAGGAATAGTTTAATAACTTATAGCCCAGGAAGAAACCGGAAAGGATAGTTTGGCATAAGCAGTGACTACCAATCTTTGTTCACAGTTCAGTGGCCTCAGCTGAAATAGTTATTTCGTTTTTCATTAAGATTTTTTTGGTTCTTGTTGTATTTTCTGATTGGTTCCTCTGTGTGTGTGTGTGTGTGTGTGTGTGTGTGAAAGAGAGAGAGAGAAAGAAATAGAAACATAGTTGTTTCTTTTTTGCTTTTTCATCATTTTTCTTTTAATATCTTTTTATTTAGCTTTTTTTTGAGGGTTAGATTTTTTTTTTTTTCGGTACTAGGGATTGAACTCAGAGGCATTCTACCTCCGAGCTATACCCCCAGCTCTATTTTTTATTCTTTATTTTGAAACCGAGTCTCACTAAGTTGCGGAGTGCCTCACTAGGTAGCTGAGGCTGGCCGTGAACCCGGATCCTCCGGTCTCAGCCTCCCAAATGCTGGGATTACAAGCGTGCACCACCACGCCCGGCTTGAGGGTTAGATTTTTTTTTTTTTTGCTTTGTCTGTCTGTTTTTTCTTCTCTCTCTCTCTCTCTCTCTCTCTCTCTCTCTCTCTCTCCCTCCCTCCCTCCCTCCCTCCCTCTCTCCTTTCTTCTGTTTAGCCCACATTTTGGCTTTCCTTACTTTTTTGAGTTTTGTAATTCATCAAGTTATCATGTGTGGCAACTAATGAACTTTTGATCCATAGAATTTAGTGGTGTTTCTAGGAAATGATAGACTGGATAGCTACTATGTTACAAGAAATTAGTAACAGCCTGTAGTTTAATTCACAGATTAAATCAAATGTCTAGAATAGCACAACATATTGTCTTTATGCATTTTAATCATGATATTCTATCTTATTAAGAATTGAATTTATTTTAATTGCCCACAGACATTTGCTCGGCGTGCTTTAGCTAAAATTGATGAGTTAAGGGAGCTAGAATTAATGAGTTCCTCGCAATCACATGAAGAAACCAGAAGATATTACAGAGAGGCCACGATAAAGGTAGAAACATTTCCTGAACTAAAAGATATTCACTGCACTCCACAGTTGATTAGGTACTTAATATTAGTAGTCAAGAAGTACATTTCATTATTGCTTCATATACAACTTCTCTTTCTGAGGCAGATGGCAGTGATGATCTTCAAAAGAGGAGTGTTTGAATCTAGAAGAAAAACCAAAGCCGTCTTTAGACCGAAGATAAGAGTTAACCTCAAGGAAGCACAGAGTGTGAGTCTGAAAAGTCTGCTCTATAGCATGCTAAGTGAATTTAGTCACAAAAAGCGAAAGGTTGGATGTTTTCCCTCGTATATGGAAGCTGGGGAGAAGTTGGGATACAGGAGAGACTCCAGACAAAGGAGGAGAAACTCTAGAAGAGTAATAGAGAGGTCCAGTGGAAGGAGGTGGTGGAGGGAGGGAGACTCCATGACATGGTGTACATACACAAATTTGTCAACGCCAACCTCAGTGTCAGGCAGGGGAGGGGGAGGGAGAGGAGGAGGGGGCAGGTGGGAGCCAGGTAGAACTGGATGGTAGCTGAGTTATCAGGGGGCTGAACTTAAGACAGCTGCTCAGGGCCAGGCTGAGGAGCAGCCCTCATTTAGAAAACTGCTAGTCTTTCTGCTGGAAGGGATATGAGGGAGCTCTGGAAGATCTCACACGGGCCGGGATGCTCGGCGTGGAAGTGATGTGAGTCTCTTCTCACATGCTACAGCTAGTCACACGGCCTCTCCCGCCACAAGCATATGGGGCAGACAGCGCTGGGGATGATCCTGGGGGAGGGAGTGGGACAATTTTGTCTTGTAGGGTCCCCCCTCCTCCCTCCTGCCTTCTTTCTTCTCCTACTCCTCCCCTTTGTCTTTCCCAGCTCTGTGCCCCTCAAGGCCCAGTGTGTATCTCTTTGAAGCTGTCCCTGGCTGCCCTAGAAGGCCACCAGCTGTCTTCTCTGAGCTTGTGGGGAGGGCAGGAGAGTGAAAGCCAGGGAGAAGACGACCAGCAGTTTCTGACGGAAGGGTCACAGAATCTCAGATCCTGGAAGGGATTTTAGAAATCAGCCCTTTCAGTCCTCAGTCCTTTTCACCTACAGATGATGGAAATGAAGCTTGAAGGGTTTTTGTTTGTTTGTTTGTTTTAGCTTGGAGTTTTAAAGTTACATGTTCAAGGTCATAAGCCAGCCACCATCTGCTGGCAGAACTGGAATCAAAACCTACACCTGAGTCCGGTGCTTTTCATGCCCCATGACTGTTTCTTTCTTTCTCTCTCTCTCTCTCTTCTTTTTATGACATCGAGGAAAAATTCTTTCTCTTCTTTTAAACAAACTGTGATATTTCAACACAAATATCTGGACACAGCACTGTTCCATTGTTACTTAGTATGACTATATTTGTTACTCAGCCCACAAGTACATATTGTAATATTATCTATCCTTCTTCTTATACTTTTATTGGTGCGTTGTAATTATACATCATAGTGACGTTCAAGGTGATACAAACATACGTGCATACATCACTTGATATATTTCCTTCCCATCTCGTTCCCTGCTGTATATCCCTTTTAAATCACGTTCCACACTAATCAGTGGTATGTAATTGGTGGTGGTGGTGGCTTGTCAAATCATAGGCTATTCCTCAGATGAGCTACTAAACCACATGCATCGGGTATTGTTTAGTAATGCTGTTATCTTTTTAAAAGGATGGGGGCACTTTTTTTTTCTCTGTGTACACCAAATTGAAATATCCAAAGCTGAAAGATTATCATGACTTTATTTAGACCTATAGTTACCCTGGTAGCAAAGATAAATATACTTTCAAAGAAAAATGTTTAAAATTTCAGATACAATTATATTAAGGATTCATTTATTTCTGGTTTCCTTCAAGATAATTGTGGTATGAAAAATTCTGGCGCTATGTTTTTTTCAGAAATTATAATTGTTTAGCAGGGAGTTTTTTTTTTTTTTTTTACAGAGATTAGGCAATGTAATCCTTTTATAATGTCACAATATATCATTTTGACATATTTTGCAGAATGTCCTACTATATATGTATGAAATAATTTTATTGTGTTTCCATAAAGTAAAGTAGTTTCCAAATGCATTTAATCTATTTTTGAGAACACTTCTGTGTTTGTAAGTTAGTTCTTAACTTATGGTAAATTATTTTAATTTGTGTGTGTGTGTGTGTGTGTGTGTGTGTGTGTGTGTGTGTGTGGTACTGGGGATTGAACTCAGAGGCATTCTACCTTCGATCTACACCCCCAGCTCAATTTTATTTCTTATTTGGAAACAGGATCTCACTAGGTTGAAGAGAGTCTCACAATTTGCTGAGGATGTCCTGGAACCTTCAATCCTCCTGTTTCAGTCTCCCAAGTACTGGGATTACAGGTGTATGCCACCATGCCTGGCAAATTATTTTAACTTTCAAAAAAAAATTTAAAGGACTAGTAACTCAGATTCCTAATAATCAACCATTTAGTGATTTGTTCAATACATATTTTTAAAGTATTTGCTATGTGAAGAAGATAGGTGAATAGGTGAAGATTGCATTTTAGTGGAGCAACTGCATAATAAATAAACAAACAATATATCTTGTGAGAAGTTTTAACAAAGAAATATGGTGGTGGGGATTAAATGAGTATATATATATAATCCCTTATGTAGTAAGTCTTCAGTAAATATCAGCTATTTATTTTTAATTAAGTCATTCAGCCATCATATATTCAATAACCAAGTGTATTTTCAAATATAATGGAATATTGCAAAAACTAAGTCACTAGTCACTTAGTGCTGGCTTTTAGAATAGTATTAGAATAATGAGCAGGATTTGGCTAGACAAGGAGAAGAGGGGAACACATTCTAAGTGAAGGACCAGAGCATGGTCACAGTTTGGAAGCCAAAATAAGCAAAGTTTGTTGGGGACAATGAGAAGTGGGGCTTGACTGGGGTAGATGTATTATGTTGGAGAATTAACATAGGAATCTCAGGGAGTAGATTCATGGAGATGGCAGCATAGATGTGGAAGAGACTGTGTGAACTGTGTCATTTAGGTTCTCATCCATCCTGACATTTTAAAAATTTGTATAATCTATGCTGAATATGTACCATAATTTGCCTAATATTTTCATCACTACCATTTTAGTAATTTTTATTTTTTTGTTATTGTAAATATTGATGTAACCCACATCTTCAAACATGCCTGTTTTTTCTTTCTTTTATTTTCTGTAGATAAAATTAAAAAATGTAGGATTTCTGAATCAAGGGATGCAAATGCTTGTGATTCTCTTGGCATATATTGCCAAATTGATTTTTAACATGACCAGTTCCATTTTCAAGGTGGTAGCCTGCATGTACCAATTTATCACAAGCTGTTATTATTTTGATATTATTTGTTTAAATATTTTTGATAATTCAGTTAGCAGATTTGTTTAAATATTTTTTGCTAATTCATGAATTGTTTTGTAATTGCTTGCCATCTTTATTCTTTGGTCTATCTTTCCCTTATATTTGTTTACTTTTTGTTGTGTATTGTCTTTCAGTCTTTGAACGTTTGTCTGCTGGAGATTTTAATTTTTAAAATATATTTGGATGAACTCCTTACTCATTTTTATAGATATTAATGTTATGTTTGTCATACTTGACAACCCAGTCTTTTTTATTGCTTTAGTTTTTATTCTCTTTTGTAGGCCTTTTGTATTTATCTATAGCTTGGATAAATATTCAAATCCTCTTTTAGCTAGATTTTAATGATATTTTTGTAAACAATTTTACTCTTTTCACCAATTGGTGAAGAATACTATTTCATTTTGAATACTTCTAAGTATTAGAAAGTTCATTATGCTATTTAAATATATATTTAAAGCCCTGTCTTAACCTACAATGCAAATCTTAGAAGACACCTTTACTTCTGTTTATAAGGTAAGAGAGAGCATGCAGGGAGTTTAAGTTTTATTGAATTTTTAGCATATCAGTTGGCATATGCATTGAAAGGGCATAAAAGCTATTGAGTAGGGAAGCTGGTGTTTTCGGAGAAATAGCCAAAGCAGCTTTCATCTCTGCTTTGTTTTTCTATCTTTCTGACTTTTCCCCAAGGGTGGAGTAGGGGAGGGAACAAGAGAGTCCTGGGAAATAGGGTTGGTATCATTTTGCTGGATATAGATTCTAGAAATGTCAACTGGAGCTACTGGTCTTGCAGGCAATCTAAATGCAGATAACAGACCATTTCTCAGTTAAAATAAAGTGTGGCGGTGAGCCCTCCGCAGGAGGTGTAGTCATTCCAGGCTGCTGCAAAGCTGAACCTGAAGCGTCACTGGCTTATCAGTACACAGCTGATGAACTCTTCCTTAGAGTTAATTCCACAAGCTGGTTGTTATAAGATTTTGTTCCAAATTTGAGTTTGAGGATATTATATATTAGAATTTCCTGCAGTGCTTATTAACAATACCCTATCCAGACCCAGGGAATCTCTGGAGACTTTTTCTTTAACCTAAAAAGCTCTCCTGAGTGATTATTAGGTAACCTAAGTTTCTGTATCAGTCCCTGAAGGCTGTAAATAAGGTACCACAGAGCATATGGAGACAGTGTTGGCTTAATAAAAAGATCATAATAAACACCATTTTAATACTGCTGTGGAAACAAACCCAGCAATGGCAAAATCTTTAATGTAATAGTGACGCATCATAAATGGAGTCCCAAGGGACATCTCTATAATGAAACTCTGAAAGCAGACATCTTATTATTACATCAACCACTCTCTCTTAGCACCGGTTAAGCATACCTTACTTTTCTTTGCCTTGTAATATCCTTTAAAAATGGACTGCATTTTTTATTCCAGTTGCCATGGCCACGCACAATCACAGAACGGCTGTTGGAGGAGATGTTTGATAGCACTGCATCCCGGTTTCTGGCGGTTTTGGAAGCTCTTTCTGATTCAAGCAGGCGAATACTGCAGACTGGACCACTTGTTACTGATGAAGTGGAGCTTCGAGATATTATCTCAGAACTATTTATAGCAGGAAAAGAACTTTTAATAAGTAAATAAGATGTCAAGATAGTATGGTATGGTAGACATGAATAACAAACATTTTTGGATGGTAGTCCACATATAAGAAACTGATATCCAATTTGTATATTGACCTTGAATTCAGCAGCCTGCTAATATCAATTGATAATTCAAATAATCTACTAGTAGATTTTTTTTGTGTGTATACACTTATCTGTGAATAATGACAATTATATCATTCTTTCCAATTCTTTATTATTCTTTTAATTTCTTTTTTCATACATTTCTGGACTTATTTCACTGGTTAGGATCCATAGGTAGGTATGGTGATAGCAGACATCCTTATCTCATTTTTTATCTTCGGTAGAAAACTTTCAACATTTATTATTATTTATCATAGTTGCTTGGGTCTGGGGGTATAGTACAGTGGTAGAGCACTTGCCTAGCATGCGTAAGGCCCTGGGTTTGATCCTGAGAATGGGGGAAAGAAAGGTATTTGCTGAAGGATTTTTACAGATAATCTTCTTCAGACCAAAGAAGCTTCTTTTATTCTTAGTTTGTTAAGTACCTTTTGTTTGCTTGTTTTTTGTTTTTGTTTGGTACTGGGGATTGAACCCAGGGGCATTCTGCCTCCAAGCTACACCCCTTGCCATCTCCTTTTTTTCTTTTTTCTTATTTTGAAACAGGGTCTTGCTAAGTTGCTGAGGCTGCCTTGGAATCTGCAATCCTCCTGTCCTGGTGGTACATGCTGGGATTACAGACATGTACCACCATGCTCGGCTATGTTTGCTTGTTTCTAATCCTGAATTGAGTTTTATCAAAAGTATTTTCTGGGTTTATTGAAATTTAGTGGGTCGATCAAATGGCTTTCTCTTTTATACCTATTAATGTGGTGAACTACATTGATCATTTGTCTAATTTTTAGCTATCCTATCCTCTGTTCTGATTCAGAGGTAAGGATTAACCTTTCTATATATAGCTTGGTTTGTTCGCTCATGTTTAATATTTCTGCTTCTTTGTTCATGAGGTTCTTGTAATGTCCTTTTGCTCTCAAGATCATGTAGATCTCATAAAATGAGTTGAGAATTATACCCTTTTTCTTTATTATCTTGAAGAGTTTGTGTTTATATTGGTGTTACTGTTCAAATATCTGGTTGAATTTACCAGGGAAGCCATCTGGATGTGAATTTTTTGTGGAAAGGTTTTTTAACTGTGGATTCGATTTCTTCTATAGATATAAAGTCATTCAGATTTCCTTGTCATTCTTTTTCTAAATGTTTTATCAGCTTGGTATGTGGTATTTTCCTTGGAAATTTTCCATTTTACCCAATATTTTAAAAATTTCATCAAATAGTTATAACTTCATTATAACCTCCTTTATTTATTTAGAGCTATAGTGATATCTTTTCTCATTCCTGACATTGGTCAGTTTGCTTTCTTTCTTATTTCATCAGTTTCACCCAGGGTCTACCAATTTCATTAGTCTTTTCAAAGAAACAATATTTAACTCTGTTGATCCTTCCTATATATGCCTGTTTTCCATATTACTAATTTCCATTCTTTCTACTTGTTATTTCCTTCATTCTACTTTCTTGGGTTTGTTTTGATGATTTTTAAAACCTTATTGACTTGGAAGCTTAGATCATTGGTTCAGGATTTATCATTTAATATATGCAATTAAGATTTATTAAAAATTTTCCTCATTCTCATTTTTTCATTGCTTCTTTCTAAATTCATTTCTTTTTGCTCAGACACAAACACTTAAATCTTTGAAATAATTTAGCTGGGTGTGTGATATTTTACTTATAAGTTTGTTTCTCCTAAAATTTCAATATTTCTCCACAGTCTTATATATAGTGTTTCTGTTGAGAAGTCTAATGTCAGTTTAAATCTTGTTTATATATTTAGCTTTTACAATTTTCTCTTTCCTATGGCATTCTTACATTTCATTATTCTGGGTGGAGAAGTGGATTTAGTAATCCAGGAGATACTTTGAACTCATATCATTCTTGAATTTTTCATGTTACTTCTTTATTTCTTCCCTATGTTTACTTTTGTATTAAGTGCTTCAAGCTTCTTATTAGACAGATATTAACATTTCCACATTCACCCTCCCTGTATTATTTATTTATTTTTATTTTCATTCCTTTATTCCTTTCTATTGTCTTATGCAAAGCTTCCGCAATCCAATTTTCTGGGTCCCTGGTTTGTTCTTTGATTCTTTCTGTTCTATTATTCTGCCCACCTATTGAACTCTTTCTTTCAACAATGCTATACTTTAAACTTAGTCTCCACTTGGTTCTTATTCACAGCAGCTTAATCTTGCTTCTAATATTCTTTTTTCTCTGAGAGAACACTTGTGGTGCTGAAGTTCTTGTTCAGTCTGTCCCATTTTCTGCTTCCTGTGGTTAAGGATGATGCTTAATTTGTGGCTTCACTTTGAAGATGCTTGTACATTGAATTTTCTCTCATCATGAGCTTATCTTCCGTTGCCTTGCAGCTATCAACTGGTTTGGCTAAAATGTCTGCATAGGAGAAAGGTGAAAAGCAAGACCTCAGCTTGTGTACTTTTAGGCGAGTTTAATGTGGTGCCTGTGTGTGTATGTGCGTCTGTGTGTGTGTGTTTGTGAGTGTGTGTGCGTGTGTGTGTGCATGTGTGTAGTGTGAATGTGTGGTATGGAGTGGGTGTGTGTGATTATGTGTTTGCACACATATCTGGAGATGGGGAGCCTTTGGTGCCACGTTTGGTCTTGTCTCTTTACAAGAAAAATAGAAGTTCTTAGGTGAGAATTTCTTGTGTTTCCTTTACTCAAACCCCAAAACTCATCTTCATCTGCATCCTTTCTTTCTGCTATCTCTCACTAAAATGGAAGTGATATTCCTCCTCTGCCACCTCACGTCTTCAAGCTGAATCGCTCTCAGCAATCCTTTATCTCATGCCATCTTTCAGCTTTCTCCCTATGTCTTCTTAGTACAATCAGATTTATTGAAGGAATTGTCTCTTTTCACTATTCCAAATTCTTTTCTTTCTACTTATATATCAGGAAGTCTTCTGTCTCTAATGCTCTGCTGAGATTGTCCTGAACACCCTCCTTATTGCTTATTCAAGGGTCACTTTTCAAGCCTTTTTTTCTTTTGGCCATATTTGTTATAGTAGTTGACTACTTTTTTTTTTTTTCTTTTTTTTTTTTTTGTGGTGCTGGGGTTTGAACCCAGAGGCATTCTACCTTCAAGCTATACCCCAAACCAATTTTATTTCTTATTTGGAAACAGGGTCTTGCTAGGTTGATAAGAGTCTACTTGCTGAGGCTGTCCTTGAACTTGCCATTCTCCTGTTTCAGCCTCCTAAGTACTGGGATTATAGACATGAGCCACCACACCTGGCCCCCTCTGCCCTCTTAAATGTTGATGCTCCTTACTGTTCTGTCTTAGGCGGCTATAAAATGCCCATGGCGGATCCTGCCATTTACCAAGGATATGTAATGATGACTCCACAAGTTATGTGATCTAATTGTAGATCTAATTATAGATCTCTTTCTTGAGCTTCCAGTCTACCATTCATCTGCCTAGTTAACTAAGCAAATTCCCTATGTTTGAGATTCCGTGTTTCGTATTTTGTGTAGCCTTCCCTGACTGTCTTCCTCCCCCAAACCTGTGCTGGATGATCTTCCCATTTGTCTCCAAAGCACCCTGCATTTGCCCACTTAGATTCCTTGTTTGCCCCACTACAGTGAAAGCTCAGTGAAAGTAGAGACTGTGCTCATTTCATTTCCATCTGTTTCCCTGGTGCTTGACTAATATTTAGTAAATATTTCTTTGCATGAATGATACTCAAGCCACTTTCTTTTCTTCTCCAGTGTCGAATACTGGTGCAAATGGAATGTTTGATTTTCCAAAAACATGTCTTATGGAACTCATAATAGAAAGAAAAAATCTTATTTCTATGGATGCTGTTGTGAAATTTATAAAATTATCTTTTAACTATGAAGAATGGAGCTTATTTGAATCTTCATCTGGGCTACTTATTTCTTTTCTCCAGGTAATAGATGCAAAACCTCTCATTTGCTTTTGTTTTGTTAAAATCACGTTGAGTTGCTAATTAACTTGTGGGATATATTTCCCTAAGAGGCAGGATGATCCAGACTCAAAGAAAGCACAAAAGGATATAACACTTCTACTTGCCATAGAACCACTAATAAATGTAAAGAGGAACAAAGGTTTGATCTTTCCTTTGGAAAACTATAAAGAAGCACAATCAACTCAAGTTTATTTAAAGCAAATTCTTTGTCATAGTAAGTATTTATTTATCTTTTTGAGAAATTTAGTTTTATTTGATAAAATATGCTCTTTCTAGGTGAGATGAGAGAAACAATGTTCAAGGTAGAGGGAGCAGGAGGTGCAAAGGCCCTGAGGCAAGAGTCTGCTTGGGGATTGAAGGAATGGCAAAGGGTCATGTATGGCTGGAGCCTACATGGTGGAAGTGGTCGAGTTTGGGAGTGTGGTGGGTGACAAGGGTGGAGAAATAGGTGGGTGCCAGGTGATGCGGTTCTGGTGACAGTTTTGAGAAGGGGAATGCAACTCTGTTTACCTGCTGGCTTGTTGAGATCAGTGAGAGGCCGGCAGGGCTGTGAATGAAAGGGCAAAGGCATTGCTTCAGTGTTAGAAGGGAAGGTTTGGTAGACATGTCTCTTCTTTCCAGCATGCAGTGTTTTCCCTTGTAGGACAGAAACAATTTAAAAGTTATTGTTGAGCCGGGCGTGGTGGCGCATGCTTGTAATTCCAGCATTCGGGAGGCTGAGACCTGAGGATCCGGGTTCGTGGCCAGCCTCAGCTACCTAGTGAGGCACTCCGCAACTTAGTGAGACTCGGTTTCAAAATAAAGAATAAAAAATAGGGCTGGGGGTATAGCTCGGAGGTAGAATGCCCCTGAGTTCAACCCCCAGTACCACAAAAAAATAAAAAATAAAAGTTATTGTTAATGTAATTGCAAACCTGGTCTACTTTTTAAAAATTTTATTTATTTATTTATTTTTATTAATTGGTGCATTGTAATCATACATCTTTGTTAGGTACAAGCTGATGAAGGCATGTATGTACACATTTCTCATTTAATCCCTTCCCCAATTCCCACCCCACTCGCTCTTCCTCCCTCCTTCTCAAGTTCAGTTAGTGATTGACTTTGATATATTTGTGAAAGTACATCATGTACATTAGGGTGCCCCCGCCCCGTCCATCCCCTTTGGTTAAGTCAACTTCTTTGCTTATCGGGGGTTTCTCCTTTTTCATCTGGAGTTCTTCTTATGCCCCATCATCTCCCTAGCATCCGCATATTAGGGAGAATATATGCTTTTTTACTCTTTGTGAATGACTAATCTCACTTAACATGATGTTTTCCAGCTGTATCCATTTCCCTGCAAATAACACGATTTTGTTCTTCTTTATGGCTGAGTAAAATTCCATTGTGTATATATCCCATAGTTTTGTAATTTATTCATCTGTTGATGGACATCTTGGCTGGTTCCATAGTTTGGCAATTGTGAATTATGCAGCTATAAACATAGATACACATGCATCGGTCTGATAGTTTGGTTTCCATTCTTTTGGGTAGATACCCAGAAGTAGTATTGCTGGGTCATATGGTAGGTTCATTCCCATTCGTCTGAGGATCTTCCATACTGTTTTCCAAAATGGTTGCACTAATTTGCAATCCCACCAGCAATGTGTTAGGGTTCCCACTTCTCCACACCCTCGCCAGCATTTAGTGTTGTTCGTGTTTTTTATGATTGCCATTCTGATTGGAGTTAGGTGAAATCTCAAGGTAATTTTGATTTCCATCTCTCTGATTGCTTGGTCTACTTTTTAGAACGATGAGATTTAAGTTCATGTTTTTATGTTTTCTCATGTTCCTAAGGCACTGCATGACAGCTCAGTTGTAGTCAGTAATTTGTACCAAGTAATGAGATACTTTTTTCTTCTACTGGTTTCTTATTTTTCTTTTAGCTGACACATTTTAGTTGTATTTCAATGTCATAAGCCTCTTCAATTTCTTTTTAGACATAGTTGGCATACATATTGTGAAATAATAATAGTTTATTTTAATTGGATTGAATCTACTTAGATGGATTTTCATAGAGAAGCATTTACTATCTTATCGACAGACATAGTATGTGTTCAGATACCACTTGTGTTGTTTTTGTGAAATTTCTGTGTCTTTTGCATTTGAAGTTTTATAATGGGATTTTTGTTTCATTTTCTTCTACTTTCTGAATGCAGATACTTGCGTCAGGAATTATGGATATTCAGAAGACCTTTTTCACTTGGCAGATATTTTGTATGCTTGTGTCTGTGACTCTTCCCAGGTGAATTCACAGTTTTGAATCACTTTTAATAGTATGGAACAAAGTTTTAATGCCTAATTTAAGACTAGGTTTATAATGTCACGGGATTTACCCTAAAATTCCATAGTATTTTATCGTTAAACTACATTGTTGGGTCAGACCCTGACTTGTCATTTTAAATTTCTTTTTATTATTGTCTTCATTTTGGGGTCACTCTGTTGCTCTTTGGGAAATTCCAAGGTTAGCTGCGTTTCTAACAATGAAGGAAAGGAGGCTGCTTATCATAAGGAAGCGTTAACGTGCTTGGTGAAATGCTGCTTTTTGACCTATGACTACAAAGCCTGGTTATTACTGGGAGTCAGTGTTTAGAAATGGCCTATATGTGGATATCAATGTTGGATACAACTAATATAACACTTTGTTTGTTTTTACTGGAGATTGAATACAGGGGCGTTCTACCTCTAAGTTTTGTTTCCAGCCCTTTTTATTTTTTTATTTTGAATCAGGGTTTTGCTTAGTTGCTGAGGGCCTCACTTAATTGCTGGGACTGACTTCAAACCTGTAATTCTCCTGTTTCAATCTCCTAAGTACAAGGGTTAAAGGCATGTCCCACCATACCTTGCTATATTCTTTATTATTTTATGCCACCCAGCCCTTTTAATTTTTTTTTTTTTTTTTTTTTTTGTGGTACTGGGGATTGAACTCAGGGGCATTCTACCTCCGAGCTATACCCCCAGCCCTATTTTTTATTCTTTATTTTGAAACCGAGTCTCACTAAGTTGCGGAGTGCCTCACTAGGTAGCTGAGGCTGGCCGCGAACCCGGATCCTCCGGTCTCAGCCTCCCGAATGCTGGAATTACAAGCGTGCGCCACCACGCCCGGCAATTTTTTTGTTTTTGAAACAGGGTCTCTCTAGGTTGCTGAGAGCCTTGCTACATTGCTGTGGCTATCTTTGAAGCTGCAATCCTCCTATCTCATCCTTCCAAGTACTGGGATTATGCGCATGCACTACCATACCCTACTTAATGCAAGATTTTTAAGAGAAAAGTATAAATTGGATGGGATTTACTTATTTGCCTACTTGCCTGAAAATATTTGGGACTTTTATTTTTAGAGAGACAAATGTAACATAAACACGTTGGTTTCAAGAGTGGGATTCGAGCTAGATAGCTTGGGTTTGAATTCCTTTTGCTACTTCCTGGTAATTTTTGTCTTTGGAAAAATTACTTCATCTCATGCTTCAGTTTGCTCAGGTTCATATTTGGATTAAATGATTACATATAAAGCTCTTAGAATGCTGCCTGGCACGCAGTAATTTTACCTACATACACCTTGTCATTCTTATTTAATTACTTTATCACTTTTGTTTTCAGGACAGTCAGCCTGATAAAGAAATCGTTGTGGACACGATAATGTTCCTGTGGGAGAAATGCAAGTTAGGAATTCAGCGGTTCACTTTGTCCAGAAGTGACTATGCAAAAGTCATTCATAAAATCAGTACTAACAAAGTATTCCTTTTTTTTCCCCCCTTCTACATGTTTTTTTGGTTATTGTTAATCAAGTTGTAATCTATAATTCAAATCTAGATCATTTCCTTATTTATCTACCTGCATAACTGCCATCATTTGCAGATGTACATGCTAAGAAGTATTCTTTGAAGTGATGAATGAGCCTTTCTTTTAGTGTGTGGTCCTGCACCCATGTAGTAGTTTGATTTTGGGGAGTGGACAGTGTTTTGCATTTATTTATTTATTTATTTATTTATTTATTTATTTATTTATTTATTTATTGTGGCAATGGGGATTCAATCTAGGACCTTGTACTTATTAGGCAAATTTTGCTCTTATGCTGAGCTATACTCCAAGTCCCTTGTGTTTCGGTTTAAAAAGAAGAATAATTGTAGTGTATCTAAGTTCACATGAGCTTGAATAAATTCATTAAGAAGATGAATAATAGAGAATGTACAAGTAAGAAAGGAGCTTAATTTTTTTCCTTGCAATTATATTTTTAGACTATTTAAAAGAGCTCTTTATCTTATAGGAAGGACAGAATTGAGCATTTGAATATTATAACCTGGAAACTTGGAAAGAAAATATTTTAGTAATAAATATTTTAGCCAAGCATGGTGGAGCATGCCTGTAATCCCAGTACTTGCGAGGCTGAGACAAGGAGGATGGCAGGTTCGAGGTAATCCTCAGCAATTTAGTGAGAGCCTCAGCAACTTAGTGAGATACCTTGTTTCAAAATAAAAAATAAAATAGGGATGGAGTATAGCTCAGAGATAGAACGCCCCTGGGTTCAGCCTCTAGTACCAAAACAAACAAACAATTTTTAGCTCCAGCGGGTGTGTGTGTGTGTGTGTGTGTGTGTGTGTGTGTGTGGTGTGGCACTGGGGATTGAACCCAGGGACATTCTAATTCTACCTCTACATTTCCAGCCCTATTTTATTTTTATTTTGAAACAGGGTCTTGCTGGGCTAATGAAAATCTCACTATTTGCTGAGGCTGTCCTCAAACCTACAATCCTCCTGTTTTAGCCTCCCAAGTACTGGGATTATAGGTGTGTAGTACCATGCCCAGCTAGCTCCAGGGATTCTGAGCCTTCTAAAATAAGCTCCATTTGAATGTATAGATGTAGCTAGGCATAGTGGTGCACACTTGTAATCCCTGTATTGGGAGACTGAGACAGGAGGATCACAGGTTCTAGGCCAGCCTCAGCAACTTAGGGAGGCCCTCCATAACTGAGTGAGACTCTATTTCCAAGTGAAAAATAAAATAGGGCTGGGGGTGTAGCTCAGAGTACAATGTTCCTGGGTTCAACCCCCAGTACCCCCCGCCAAGAGCATAGATTTTTATTTATTTTTTAAATAATATATCCTATTAAGTAATGATGTAGGTGTATAAATGTTGTTTTATCATTTTAGATTCCAAAGAGTGATGCTTGGTTTTATGTGCTATATACGTGCGAAAGTCAATTTCTAAGGTTCCTATAGTGGAGCCTAAAATGCCTACTTATCCCTTACTAATTTGGAGGATTTGGATTGTGATCACACATAGCTGCCTGGAGGGGAGAATAAGGACTTTGAGGATGCAGATGATATTCACTGATATGTAAAAATAACATCATAAATTTGCCATGATAGCAATAGATTTGCAGATTATAAACAAGTGAATCTTCTTTATGCGTTTATATAGACAGATTTATTATTAAATATCATGTTTTTGTATCACTGTATTATTTATAATTAAGATGTATTAATAAAGAGGGCCGTGTAACATATCTTTATGATTAAAAGATGGTGATTTCAAAGAGGTACTGAGTTTTGAAAAATGTGACCCTTTCTACAATGTAATATATTTTTAATAGATTTTGCTGTGTGTTTTCTCTCTGTAGTGGGTTTATCTTCTGTGGCAGATAAATGAAGTGATTCACAACTATAAAATGGAAGACATTGACATATTAGTAGTGGCAGAGGTTGCATTACGATTAAGTGAAATATTAGAGGTTTTAGGAAGCCCAAAAAGAAAATTTAAAAAATATCCAGGTAAAATATTGAATGAAGTATTTGAAACTGTTAATGTATATATGTATATATACAAATCTAGATATATAAACATAAATTGGATTAGATTACAATTTCTGTTATTGGAAACAAGGTACTTCATATTATGCTTCATTGTTGGTGTATAATCTGAGATAGACAACGACATATATTTAGCCAAAGAGATGTTAAGAAAAGGTTATGTGATCTGTGCTTTAATAGCAGACAAAGCCCTTTTTGCCTTCTCCTCACTCATATTCCCCTTCGCCATTCCTGATTATCACCTACTTCCTTCTCTTCCTCTCCTCTCTCATTCTTCTTTTCTCCTCCCTTTTATTGCCTTTCATATTTGCTCCTGTCCCATTCCTCAAGAGAGCAAGTGCTTCTTGGAGGAGGAGAGCATGTTAAGGTTGCTCTTATATTCTTGGCTCCCACCACATTGCCTGACTCAGAGAAAGAGTTCAAATAAATATCTCTGGAATGGATTCATCTCCTTCTGTATTTTACCTCCTTTTAAATTCTCTCCTGTCCTAATTCCCTGTTGCTTCAGCCCCTCCAGACTGCCAAATCACCCCCTCAGCTTCTCAGCTTTTCCCTTTAGAATTGACATAAGCTCTCAGCAGAAAAAGTAGCTCTCTTGCAGTTCTACATTCCTTGGGCTCCTTTCCCAACATCTAGGTGATACTCCCTTCCCAAGAGCCTTGCTCTGTATTTGTTCATTATCTTCTTAGCTTTCAAATAAATGTTTTGTATCTAAAGAACTAATCAGTATTGGAATACATATAACCATTTATAAATTTGGTGTCCTGAGGGTTTGTTCCATTTAAATATAATATAAATTCTTATAACTTTTCTAAGAATGTTATTCTTACCACCTTATTGGCACATCAAACATAAAGTACAAGTAATTCTTCTTGTATTCGTTATAATAGTCTGCGTCAAGATACTTATTAGGCTGCTTTATTAAGTAATATATTGTATAGTTTGAATTATTAAATACATTTTAAATTAGGAAACTAGCATTTCCATTTATAATTTATATTCCTCTAATTCAAACTAGCGTTTTCTGATATTTTTCTAAATTCATAAGGCTTCTATGCTGTTCCTTTTTGAATGTTTTAAAATGGACTTTACTGTATATGTAGGAAGATGAATCTCTATCATGCATGATATTACATTGTTGATAAACAAGATTCTTTTTTTTTTTTTTTGCGGTACTGGGGATTGAACTCAGGGGCATTCTACCTCCGAGCTACACCCCCAGCCCTATTTTTTATTCTTTATTTCAAAACCGGGTCTCACTAAGTTGCGGAGTGCCTCACTAGGTAGCTGAGGCTGGCCGCGAACCCGGATCCTCCGGTCTCAGCCTCCCAAATGCTGGGATTACAAGCGTGCGCCACCACGCCCGGCTCGATAAACAAGATTCTTGATTTGGTTTGTTGTATTGCAGGATGCTTTTTCTTTCTTTGAGACTGGGTCTCACTGTGTTGCTCAGGCTGGCTTCGAACTCCTGGACTCCAGGGATTCACAGGGATTATGTATATGTATATGTATATGTATATGTATATGTATATGTATATGTATATATATAGTGTTATATATATAAACCACATAAAAGAAAAAATTTGTTATTCAGTCAAATTATAAAGTGTTGAATCATTTCTAAGATCATTAAATAAATAATGAAAAAGATAATAAATTTAGTATAACTTTTTATGATTATGATTCCTTGTGATATTTCTCTTTTCTATTTTTCTTTCCTCTGGTCCTCTTTCCTTCTCCTTTACTTCTTCCATTATCTTGCTGTCTCCTTTTCCTTTTTTTCTCTTCCTCCTGCCTTTCTTTGCTTTCTTTTTCCCCCCCAGAAACATCTTTAAAAAACGAAATTAAGGAATTCCCTGGAACTCCAAAAGGGATCCTGAAAGCTCTTCCAATATTAAAGGTATTAACAACAAAATGTAGAAAATATAGTGAAAACATGATTTTGTATGTTCAGATAGCATCAAATTTGTAAATGTATAATGGTTCATTGTAGAAATAATTTTGTATATTTAAAATTTAAGAATTTATGGCTTCTGTATGTATTGAGAACTACAAAAACATTTCTCTACCTTTTGCTTTTACACCAGAAAAAAATCAAGTCAATTTAAAAAATAAACTAGGAAAAGCATCTCAAAAAGATTTACAGTTATATTATCGCTGATATTTTTAGTATGTGGTGATTCATAGGTTTGTCGATCAGGGATGTCCTACTCAGCATATGTCTCTGACAGACTGAATGAGTTCTTACCTGATGACAATGCACTCTGAACAGTTGTTGTACATGGGGAATTCTCAGTGAGCATTAACTCAAGAGGAGAGAGGGGGTGGGAGGTATAAGTGACTACTCTTTTTTCTTTATTAGACTTTTCTTATGATATTTGAATAGCTATTTTCATACATAATGGAATTGTGTTCTATAGATCTGAATAAGAGTCTGGGGGAACTGATTATATCTAAAGCCAAACCTCTAGAATAGCATTTGCAAACTCTGTCCTATGGGATTCTAGTAGCATGCCTTAGTAAAGGCTGCCGTGGTCAAGCAATCTCAAGTTACTTTGGATTAAACACAATAGCTCATTTTACTGTGAGATTTCTCAGAGACATTTAATTTGCTTATGAACAGTGTGATTTTCCAAGGAAGAATAGAATATCATGTGCTCCATTTCATGAGAATAAAATCTCCTTTCCTCACTGTGGAATATCTACTTAGGATACTAATGTTGCATGGACTACTCTTGGAAAATTCTTTCCTAGAGAGATAGTGAACTGTATTTTGTTTTGCCTGACTTAATTCATAAGCTATACTTTAAAGTGACAAAAGTAGTATTAACATTGGAAGTTGTATCCATATATAAAAAATGAAGAAAAGTCTGTAACTTTACCATACTTATCTAAATAGTATATCCTTACATATTCTCTTGTCTTTCTCATATTTTTAAGCACAGTAGCTTTCTGATAATTTTTCTTAATATTATTTCATCAGCACATTCCCTGTTGCTAAATGTTAATTCTCATAATTGGTGTATTTTTTTTTGGGGGGGGGAATCTACTTGAAATATATAACAAAATTATAAAGACTATTATAATCCAGGGGCACATGCCTGTAGTCGTAGTACTTGGGAGTCTGAGACAGGAGGATTGAAGGCTCCAGGCTAGCTTCAGCCACTTGGTGAAACCCTGTTTCAAAAAAAAAAAAAAAAAAAAAAACAAACCAAACGACATAAAATAGGGGTGGATGTAGAATGCTCCTTGGTTCAGTCCGCAGTAACACACACACACACACACACACACACACACACACACACACACGCACAAATAAAAAAATAAAATAAAGACCCATTTCTTCATCTGCTTAAGAAACAAAATATTCTTAGTCATTCCTTAGTGTCCATTGTGGACTGGTTCCAGGATCCCCACAGATATTAAAATAAAAGATGCTCAAGTCTTTTATATAAAATGGCATACTATTTTCATATAACCTATATACATTTTCTCATATACTTTAAATCATCCATAGATTACTTACAGTACCTAATACAATATTGATGTTATGTGAATAGTTGTTATACTGTATTGTTTAGGGAATAATGACAAGAAAAGTGTCTGTACATGTTCGGTATAAATTTTTTTCAGAAATGGTTTTAATCCATGATTGTCTTAATAAGCAGATGTGGAATCCATTGATACAGAGGACCAGCTGTAGCGGTGACTCCCCTCATCCCCTCCTTACCTGATCACACTCCCCCCCAACCCCCCGGAGCAGCTACTGTACTAAAATATCAGTGATTATAGATTTCAGGCATTTTACTACTTCTATTATCTATGTATACATTCTTAGGTGGTACGGAGTATTGTTTTGTCTATTTTTAAATTCACCTAAGTAGTGTCCTATTGTGTGATGTGTCATCTTGCTTTTTACTCTAAATGTCATATTTTTAAGATCCATTCAAGTTGATTCGTGTAGCCGTAGTGTTCATTTTGACTACATCCAACTTGTAAGTGGTAGATCCAGGATTTGAACTTAAATGTTTTGTCTTTATAGTTCAGGTATTTAGCTTCTATACTGTCTTTTTTACTATAAGCATTGCTTACAGTAAAAAAAAAAGTCTCCAGGGTATTTATATGAAAAATATTTTTCTAGCACATAGGTATAAATAACTTTAAGTGACCTTAGATAATTTGCCACCTATCCTCACCACATTTATTTGTGGCAGCGCTTTGAAACTTAACAACAAGTGCTAATTTTAAAAATGTTAATTTATGTTTACTTCTCCCATACTTGGTACAATAGATGATGTCATAAGCAACTCGGGGGCCAGTCAAATATTAAAAATGTATAGGAAGGCAGGGGGAGGGTCCTTTCTGAATTTACTTTCTCAAATGCATGTTCATCTTTAATTCTTACTTCACTACCTCTTCTGAAGAGAGCTAGATTGGAGAACTCTCAGATACCGACATGCGTAATGGGTGGAAGAGGTAGAGTTGCCGAGTCCCAGCGGTTATTGCAGGGATTGCTTACAGTATCTGTTACCTACACAGTTTCCCCTTTCCACTCCAGGCTTATTTAATCATAAGTTCAGATGAGAGGGTCTTAAATGTTCCTCAGCTAGATTTTTTTTTTTTTACAGTACCAGGGTATTCTACCTCTGAGCTACACCCCCAGCCCTATTTGAAACAGGCTCTCGCTAAGTTGCGGAGGGCCTCACTAAGTATCCGAGGCTGGCTGTGAACTCAGATCCTCCAGTCTCAGCCTCCCAAGTACTAGGATTACAAGCATGTGCCACCACGCCTGGCTTCTCAGGAATACTCTTAAGGACACCATAGTTTGAGAATCATAGCTTAGTGGGCTGGCTCTTATTCTCTGAGGTGCTGTAGGGCAGGAAAAGGAATCCCGGTGGAATTTATAAAGTGCCAGATTTGGGCTAGAGATGGAAAATTTCTGACAATTAAAGCCACTAAGTAAAATGGATTTCTTAAAAGGTGTCAATTTCCCACAACAAAGAAACTAAAAACCATTTATGAGCTAGTGCTGTTGTTTTTCAAGTTAGAAAAATGAATCCTCCCCTCAACAGGACTTACTACCATCTGCTGAGAAATTGTCAAAATAAATATACATCTGTGATGACAGCAGTGTGAATGGTAGGCCCTAAAGTTGTGCAGTGCACAGCCTGCTCAGCTGTACTAGAGTATCTGATATGTTTACTAGAGATGATTCACTGCTGTGTCTAAGAGGACAACATTTGATGCTGGAAAGCCTGGAGTTGAGTATTGACTCTGATGTTGACTGTTTGCATGACCTTGAATGAATTTTTTCATCTATTTAGGTGTCTTTATCTATAAAATTATTACCCCCAAGATACACCCCAAGTCCTTTTATTTTTTATTTCAAAACAGGGTCTCATTAAGTTGCTGAGAGTCTCACTACATTGCTGAGGCTGGTCTCAAACTTGCAATCGTCTTGTTTTGGCCTCCCAAGTACTGGTTTTACAGGTGTTGCTACTGTGCCTGGCTGGTGTTAAGTTTTTAAAGTTCTTTATGTATTTTAGATATTAGTCCTTTATCTGAGGAGTAACTGATAAAGATTTCCCCCCCATTCTGTAGGGTCTTTCTTAGGACTCGTTTTCTTTGCTGCACAGAAGTTTTTAATTTGATGTCATCCCATATTGATTCTTGGTTTTATATCCTGAGCTTTAAGGGGTCTTACTGAGGAAGTCTCTACCAGTACCTATATGTTAGAGAGTTGGTCTTATATTTTCTTGTAGTAATTGCAGAGTTTCCAGTATAGATCTTTCATCATCTCATCCTGCATTGTTTTGTTTTGCAGGATGAGAGATTGGAATGTAGTTCCTTTCTTCTACATGTGATTTTCCGGTTTTCCCACTACTACTTTCTGAAAAGGCTATTGTTTGTTTGTTTTTCTCTAGCATATGCTATTGCCACCTTTGTCAAAAATCAAATGGCTTTAAGTGTGAGGATTTGTTTCTGTATCTTCTATTCTATTCCATTGGTCTATGTGTCTGTTTTTGTTACTATAGCTCTGTAGTATAATTTGAAATCAGGTATTGTGATGCCTTCTGTATGGTTCTTATTGCTCAGGATTGCGTTAGCTATTCTGGGTCTTTTGTTTTTTTAATATGGATTCATGACTTTTTTCTAGCTCTAGGAAGAATGATATCAGTATTTTGATAGGGATTGCATTGAATCTCTAGATCACTTTGGTATTATGGTCATTTTGATAGTATTTACTCTGTCTATCCAAGGACATGATGGTAAATCTTTCCATCTTCTAAAATCATCTTCAGTTTTCATTGTAGAAGTCTTTTAATTATTTAGTTAGATTTATTCCTAAGTATTTTTATCTTTTGAGGTTATTGTGAATAGAACTAGAAGTATTTTCTGGATTTCTTTTTCAGTGGATTCATGTTTGTGTGTAAAAAAGCTATTGATTTTTGTAAGTTGATTCTATATCAAGCTACTTTGCTGAGTTTGTTTATTAGCTCTAGAAAGGCTTCTGGTTGAGTTATTTATTTTTTTTTGTGGTACTGGGGATTGAACTCAGGGGCATTCTACCGCCGAGCTATACCCCCAGCCCTATTTTTTATTCTTTATTTTGAAACTAAGTCTCACTAAGTTGCGGAGTGCCTCACTAGGTAGCTGAGGCTGGCCGAGAACCCGGATCTTCCAGTCTCAGCCTCCGGAATGCTGGGATTACAAGCGTGTGCCACCACTCCCGGCTGGTTGAGTTATTTTCATGTTTTTTTTTTTTTTTTTTCGGTAGTAGGGATTGAACCCAGGGGCATTCTAGCTCCAGAATACACCCCCCAGCCCTATTATTTCTATTCTTTAATTTGAAACAGGGTCTCACTAAGTTGTGGAGGGTCTCACTAAGTAGCTGAGGCTGGCTGTGAATCTGTGATCCTCCTGTCTTAGACTCCCAAGTACTGGGATACTATAATAATATTATATAACAGGGGACATCTTTGTTTTGTTCCTGATTTTAAAGGGAATACTTTCAATTTTCTCCATTCAGTATGATGTTGTTTTTGAGTTTGTCATATATTACCTGTATGATATTGAAGTAAGTTCCTTTTATCCCTAATTTCTTCAGTGTTTTTTAACATGAATGGGTGTTGGATTTTGCCCAATAATTTTTCTGCATCTATTGAGATGATCATATGATTTTTGTCCTTGGTTCTATTTATGTGATGAATTACATTTATTGACTTGCATATGTTGAACCAGCCTTGCATCCTTGGAATGAAACAACTTGGTTATGAACAACCATCCTTTTTTTTTTTTTTTTTTTTTTTTTTAAAATAACTCTTATCAATTAGGAATAGAGACAGCTTCTCTATCCTATAAAGAGTATCATCCAAAGACCTTCAATGAATGTTACACCTATAGTAAGAGATTAGAAACAGTCCCTTTATTCTTAGGTAATCACATTAGGATATCTGTCATTCTTCTGTTCAACATGTCCTGGAAATCTTAAACTGATGATTTTAAAAAAGAAAGCAGAAAAAGGGTATCAAGACTTTTAAGGAAGTGCTATGGTTTGAATCTAGAATGTCCCTCATAAGGCTCATCTGTTAGGCAATGCAATTGTGTTTATAAATGAACTGATTGGATTGTGAGGGCTATAACCTTATCAGTGGATTAATCTGTTTAATGGTTTAATAATTTGGGCTACTGGGTAGTAACCATGGCAGGTAGGATCTAGCTGGAGGAAGTAGGTCATGGGGGGTGTGTGGCCTTAGATGTCCCCGGTGCTTTCCCTCTCTTTGCTTCCCAGCCACCGTGAGCTGAGCAGCTTTCCTCCACCATGCCCTGCTGCCATGATGTTTCTGCTTTAGAGCTTGCTGACCATGACCTCTGAAACCTTGAACCAAATAAACCTTTTATCTAAGTTGTTTTTGTTAGGTAGTTTGGTCATGGCAATGAAAAGCTGACTAACACACAAGGCATTAATTTTGTCTTTATTCAGAGATGCGTACAATACATTGCAGCATATTTAGTACTAGCAATGTAAATGTTCATCAGCAAATGAGTGAATACATAAATTGTGGCATAACAGCAGTTCATTGCAGCTGTGAGGATGAATGGACTAGATAGGCTTGAACTGGGAAGGGTCAAGTTGGTGTCATTGCAATCCCCCTTTGAATTACAGGGGAGAAACCTAGAACTGCATTTCCAGTATCTCATTTCCATATGGTTCTAGGTGGTTAGTCTTCCAATGAGGGATATTTACATGGATTTGTAGGCAGAAGAGAAGAGAGGGTTCTGGTTCTGCAATGGCAGATGGAAGATGTGAATTCGTCAGGCATACCAAGCAAGCACTTACAGTTTGCCTGCTTCGGTGTAATAGATGCTTGAGGTTGTTGTCAGTGGTATCCTGGATTCTTAGGTTCACAGAGGCTTCTGAGTGACCTTTGAGAATCACTTGAAGTGACATGGTCCCTGGCAGCTTTCTTGATTTTTCCTCCCCCATGCCTTCCAATGGTGATGGACACCTCCAATTCAGTTCATTAAATCCCTTTCTGTTTGAAATATCTGGAGTAGTTCTGAGTTCATAACCAAACCTTGCTTGACCCATTGAGTTGCACTAGCTTGAATAAGTTTCAACAACATGTATTCCAGTGAAAAAAAGAAGTCTGCATAATTTTATAGGGGAGAATTAAAAAATCACTTAAAGTAATATTGTGTACTGTTAAGGACATATGCACATGTAGTGAAAGTTTAAAGGTAGGCAAAAGAATGATAAAAACAAGTTCAGGGATACTGGTTACCTCTTGGGACAGAGAAGAGGAATGGCTTTATGGGCAGTTATAGGGGATTTCAATTTTATGCTTGCATGTGTGTGCTTTATTTTCTAAAAATATTCTGGGGAAAATATGGAAATTTGGATGTTTGCACCAAGCCAGTTGCTCTTTATACTATTCCCTATATTTTTCTCCCTGTGAGAATAACTACATTTGAAAGGTAACTAGTTTTTGAAAATCATGGTGTAGACTATTTGGTTTGATGGACTTTAAGTCTAAATTCCCAGCTCTGAAATTTAAAAAATTTTCAAGTTGAGTGTATAAAAAGGACAATTTATGTGAGCTCTGTTTTTAACGTTTATGTATACATTTGATACAATCAGATTGAAAACATTAAATGGATGTTATGTACATGCTTGTAAAAAGTTTAATTTATGTTTGGAAACATGATGAAATATATTTATTATTTTCTTCTTCATTGTTAGTACTTGACATTTAGTCAAAGATAAACACATTTAATAAGATACACAGCATTGTTTTATGTTATTTGGTTTTAAATTATTGTTGAAAAGAGTTTGGAAATTTTGCATATTGATTTTCCCTTCAGTTTCTTTGTCATTTTTTTTTATAAAATTATTTTAGAAAGAACCTGTGGAACAGTTGTTTTTTGCTTATCAACTTGTTGGTAAAGCAATTCATGGGATGAATTTAAATTACGTGTTAACTACTTTGCCAAATGGATCATCAGTAATTGACCACTGCTATGTCAAGGTAAGAATAGGAAATCTTGCATTGAATTGAAGTTTCACTTAATTAGGAAGAGAGCTTGCATTGCAAGTAGATAAGTAAAGCATATGGTAACTTCCTTCTCATAAGCCAGAAATATATTATTCTCTTCCCAAAAGAAATCATGGAGAGTAAGTAATCTTTGAATTTGCCAATGAAGAGGACACTGATAATTCTAAGAGCATATGCATTGGCATGTATATCAATTATAAAGGGTTAAGAAGTAAGTAGAATTAATGCTTATCATTAAGAAGATAACTTTAGTGATAACAGGATATGACTATTCTTAGTGTGTTTTGATAACCGTAGTTCTTTTTATTTTTACTTCAACTCTACTGGACCAAAGTCTCATGAGGTAGATGGAGAAAGTTACAAACCAATCACAGCAAATAGTTTCATGATGGATTTGCATCTTGACCTAATTCAAGCTCACCATCGAATAGCTGTTTTGCTTCTTGACCAATTGCAAGGTAGTAGTCATCAAAGCAAATAATTATACTGAATCAATTTTAAGCCAAGTTTAAGTATGGAATCAATTTAACTTGTACGTTCTTGTTGACTGTTTTTCCAGATACATTTTATTATTCTTATTTCTCTGATTAATATCAATAGATATCTTCTATTATTGCTTTATCCTTTGCATATTAAACCAGTTATAAAACTTCTACAGAAGTATAATCATGATTGTTCGAGTAAATTATTAGTAAATTATTGGTATTTTGTCAATTCAATAGAGCAAACACTTATTTAGTGTCTTCCAAAATCTCCCTTTCCTATCCTTTTATGTTTTTTATCTTTTAACATTTTCATTTTAAACAGTTTCAAAAACTGTTTCCCATGTGAACTGCTGGGTAGGAAGGGAAGCAAGTAATAATTAAATATCTTTATGTCATCAAAAATGAATTGAAAATTTGATACAAGTTTTTCTAATACATGAATAAGGAGGTTACTTTGAATAATAGCCTTGAGCTTTCTTTGGGCTGAAAAATTTGGTTCAGAAATGTATTTCAAAATATGAATAGAATTATTATGTCAGGTTTCCTTTAAGAAATTAGCCCCTGATTCTCATTTAGTAGTTGTATTATCTTCTTTAGTGGAGGAATAGGGGCTTATTCATTCATAGAGTTACTACTAAATAGTTTGTTCTGTAATTTCCTTCCATAAGTTTTTGAAGGCCAAATGAGTTTTTAATCAGACCACTAAAAGATATCGATGGTAAATCTGAGTTCAATTTTAAACAGAATTACTTCTTATTCCTTTGCAATATCTCTGGGTCTCCTTGATTTTTCCTTTGATTTATTGAATACCACCCCAGCACAGATTATCGTTTTTTTTTTTTCACACTTAGTGTTCTGCAGCTAGACTAATATTCCCTTATTACTGTATTTGTCAATCTTATTCAAGAACTTTACAGTGGTTGCCTGGTGATGACCATGGAATTAAATACCAAGTTTTCTTGACATCTCATCCTTCTTATCTCCCATGATTGTACTCAGAAGAACTTAGTTAGAATTTACAATACTCTAGGTGCTGGGAGAATGATACATTATTTTCTGCTTTGCATTGCTATCCCCATCCAGAGATACTTCTTTATCCCCAGCCACTAAAGAAATCTTATATCTTTAATGCTGTCTTTTGCCATATTTTCATCAATCAGTCATCATCCCATGGTGACTCATTTGCATTAGTACAAATAATTAAAACCCAATAAAAAGAGATTTACTATAAGGTTATTTTAGTCATCCTCAGTTATCTTTTAAGGACAGAAACAAAATATTGCCAGATCACTTGAAGACCAGATCTGAAAATCAAGAACCAGTACTATAGTTCCCATCTCTCTGGGACAGTGTAGCTTCATCCTTTTCTCCCTTATCCGGTGTCCTTTCTTGTTAGGACCACTATGATGGCCAGCCCCAATTGTACACCAGGATTAACAACTGGCAATCATTTGTGTGTGTGTGTGTGTGTGTGTGTGTGTGTGTGTGTGTGTGTGTGTGTGTGTTTTAAGATCTTGAGCGAGGCTCTGGTCTCCATAGGGGTATTCAGAGCTTTTGGAGGGACCATGATCAGTTTGTTGAGAAAGGGCTGAGGACAGTTGCTGTTTATGCTTTATGAAGAGGAAAAATGATGAGATAGAAAATAAGATAGTTTTATAATTTGGAAATTCTGTATCCTCAGATATGCTGTGGCAAATTAAAGAGGATTTGACAATAAAACTGCATCATGGGATATTTATTTGAATTTTTATCTATTAATGAAAAAGAGATGACATATGATAGAGGAAACAATAATTTGACAAATAGTTACTCTTAATGTTTAAAAAACCTTGCCTGTCTTAGATACAAACATAATTTAAATTAATGACGGTCTTCTTCAGTTTTGCAGACTCCAACTGTTAGCAAAAATGTTTCTACCAAAGGTTCAGAAAATTTAAAACAATCTGGAAATGACAGTTGTTTTACAGGTAATTAAAATTGGTATAATCTGTATTTCCCAAAAAACTTCAGTGATAGTTCTCATGTTACCCTTTTGGTAAAATATTTGTTTGCTTTTGCAGAATTGAGTGTCATGAGTAAAATAAGGAAGAATAAATTATCTAAAGCGATTTACTTAATGCAGAAAGCTCTTTCAATATTTGAGAAAGATGCAAACTCTACATCTTCATGGAAGTTTTTGATGGTAAGAATATTTCTTTTTTTTTTTTTTTCCGTACTGGGGATTGAGCTCAGGGGCATTCTACCTCCGAGCTATAACCCCAGCCCTATTTTTTTATTCTTTATTTTGAAACCGAGTCTCATTAAGTTGCAGAGTGCCTCACTAGATAGCTGAGGCTGGCCTCGAACCCAGATCCTCCGGTCTCAGCCTCCTGAATGCTGGGATTACAAGCATGCGTCACCACGCCCGGCTAGAATATTTCATCTCTTCTTTTAGTCCTGATACACAATTTAGGTCAAAACGAGTGATTTATTTCTCTTCCTTAAAAATAATTTATTGTTTTTACATTTGGTTGTGAACTTTCAGCTTCACCATATGTAGTCCAGTCTCCTGAATGTTCTTGAAATGAGAGGTTTTCTTTCTATAGGCATCTACATGTGAAGCCAAATAACACAGTCAGGGAAATTACAGAATTGGAATGACACTGTGTATTTCTTATTTTGGAATTAAAATATTTAAAACATTGGCTAAAGGAACTTCTCTCAGATAGACACTTATAATTTATGCACCAATTCCCTTGCTCCTTGTTGATACTTCTTTTTTTGGGTGTGAATGGAACCCAGGACCTTGTGCATGTTAGGCATATTTGCTACCATTGAGCTATATCCCTGGTCCTTGTTGATACCTGTTGATACCTTTAATTGGGTTTTGCTCTGGCCTGGAAATTGTTCTCTCTTCTTGCTGATCCATTATATGTTGATTTTAGTTTAATTTCTTGATGACTATCACATTTCAAGCTTTGAGATCTTCTTTATTTTTGCCTGTATGTATGACCTATAGAAATCTGATTGCATTGGCTCTGTTAGTAAGCTTTCCATTGCTTTAACAAACTGCCTGAGATAAAAAATTTAAAAGGAGGAAAGGTTACTTGGCCCCATTGCTTTTGGGCTGTGGCAAGGCAGTATGGCACAGCAGAGGAAACTTGTTCACCTCATGGTGTCTGGGGAGCAAAAATCAAGAGAGAAGAGGGGCCAGGATAACAATAGCTCCCTCAAGGACATGCCCTCAGTGACCTAACTTGCCTTTACTAGCCCCCCTCTACTAATGGTTCCACCTCCTTCCAGCAGACTGGGGACCAACCCACATGGAGCACATAGACTTTTAGGGGTCATTCCAGATCCAACATTTAGTAATGGCAGGGTGAATGCACATGAAGACAGAGAATGCTGCTAAAAGTTAACTTGGCTGATAAGATAAGGAAAAAAGTCAGTTAATGCTAGGAGGAGGATACAGAGTTAATAGGGGATTAAGAGAAAAAAATTCAGTATATTAGTATGCTAAGGATGAAGAGCCAGAACAGGGAAAAAATGAAAAATACAAAAGTGAGAGGTTAATACAGAGTAAAGTCTTATAGGAAGAGAGAAGAGGATGAGATGGAAAGCACAGATAAAGAGAATCATCTTTAGTGGAGGGTGGGCTGCAGAACAGGCACCTCATGCTTTGGTATAGAGGGGAAGGAGCAACTGCCAGGTATAGACCTAAAAAGTCTGTTGGTGTAGAGGCAGGGAGTTGAGTTGCTATCTTCCCACCTCCATAGTTTGGTAAAGTAGGAGACAAAGATATATTTGCCAGCAGTGGTGGGGGTGATAGTTGGAATGGGAATGGTCAAGATGATTTGAGAGGGGGGAAGAATATCTGAGCCAACTCCAAGTAAAAGGATGGGCCAGCAACTTCAAGTTCAAGCTGAGGATGGAGACCATGAATTTTTAGAGGGCTTATCTTCACGGTGGTATGAGTTATCTTAGTGTGGTATTCTTAGCAGTAGTGATAGCAGTCTATTTGTGACAGTAAAGATTAGAATTTTTTTTTCTTAATGAAGCTATGGGTTAAATGTTCATGGTATGAAAAAATGAGTATAGATCAAACAGGGAAGGAAGTAATACCATCAAGATGGTTAAAGACTTGGTGACTATAGAAATATCAAGAAGTTGGACATCTCCATGAGAGCTAATCAGGGAACAGAAAAAGAGGGTGTGAAAGAGTCAGAAAGACAAGTGTTTGAAGTTACTAAGTAGAATATTAGAATTTAAGAGTTCTCATTTATAACATTTACTGGTCATCTGTCCATCAATTTATTCATTCATAATTTTGGGTGCCTGTGATCTTATTTAGCAAGTATTTATTGAAAGTTCACTATGTGTCTGGTAGTATACTAAGAACACCGGATTAAAAACAAAAAAATCCTTTACTCATTAAACAAATATTGATTGATCTCCTTTTCTTTGTGGTTCCCCTTCTTTTTTGTGGTCCTAGAATTTATTCATAGATAAATCCAGTCTTTGCCAATGTAGACAAGGAAATCGGCAATCATGTGTCAGTTTCATAGGTGCTTTAATTCAAGAGTGCCAGGAGAATTCAGCAGGCGAGTACTTAACTCAACAGTGGGGAATGTGTAAGGAAGTATCTAGGGGAGACTGCGTGACATTGAATCCTTAAAGAAGGATGATGTGAAGGTGAATATTGAAAGACACACAGTGTTAGACTAAAGTTGAAGAGTGAAAGGACACTGAGTAACCAGAGAAAGAAGAGGACTAAGAGCAGAAAGGATATTCCATGCAGAGGTGACAATGTACACCCAAGGGCACAAAGGTTGTAGAGTGACCTACAGGTTGTTCATTGTAACAGGCTTAGATACAATGGGGGTAGGAGGGATGTTGAAGAAAGGATGGTAATATATGAGACCAGAGAGGAAGTAGAGAAGAGTCATGAAGAGGCTTTTACGGCAGGCTAAGAGTTTGGGGGGACAGATGCTATCATTGTTCAAGGTGGGGAAGTCTGTCCTGGCAGGAGTAGGGAGGAGCTTTATTGAATTTGAATTTCCAGCCTTTGACAGAGGGAGTTTGATGGCAGTGTTGGGCAGTCTGAACTGACAAGACCCAGTGGGCTCTGATGTTTGTTGGAAGACTCCTGTGGTGTGTTCACATCCATTTTTCCTAGCACATGCTTCTGTGGCCATTTGCTTGAAGGACATTGATACTTCAGTCCTATTTCCATGGAAAATAAATCTTTTCTTTCTTTAAAAAATGTTGCTCTCAGGCCTAATTTTGTGGGCTCTTGGAATCTGAGGAGAGTAAAACCTCTGGAGTTTTCTCCTTTGTTTTATTATGAGCCAGTCTTTTCTTTATACTGCCATAATGTGTCTCTTCCCCTATTATGTCTTTACCTCCTCCTGCTGAGGCTGGGGAGCATACTCAAGTCTCAAGTTTCTAGTCTTCTCCTATTTCTTAAATGAAACTATTTTAACTTAAGAAAAATTATGAGCATTATATATCCTATTAGGCTAGACTGATGAGATGCATTTAGAGGTTCTGCTTTTTATGAGAACTCCTCCAGAAGGATTTTAACCAAGTGGGAACATGTTGAATATTTGTTTTGAAGTCCTATAATCTTCTACAGCCACCTCTGCTCCACAGTGGTAGTTTTCATCCAAGTGTTAAGGCTTAATGATCTGTCCTCAGGGTGCTCTCCTAAACAATGATGTTATGGCTCAAATAATTGTCAAACTTTCTTTCCTTAAAGAAGACAAATAAACTTCTTTCCCTTGGCAATCATTTTCTGCTGGGGTATAGTTACAGAATGTTTTACATTATCATGATCTTGTAATAAAATTGTCCCCAAATCAGTAATTGATGTGTCGCTTGATGCCATAAAAAGGTATGAAAAACCTTGTGTCTCTTCCAAACTCTTGAATAATTCATATCCTGTTTTAGTTTTTCAAAAGTTTCCTGCCCTTGTGGATCCAGATAAACTCATAAGGTGCCTGTTTTATTCCAAGTCAATTAAAAGTGAACCAACTTGTTGCCATGAATGATGGAGAAACCTTTGATAATAACTTGTTAGCTTCCCAAATGAGATAATTGTTTTTTTCTTGATTTGGAGATTTATTTTTCACATTTTTCCATTTGGTTATTTGATCTCTAGAAGTGCATTTTGGCCTTTTCCACATCATGCCATCTGTTTACTTTAAAGGACTGCATGTAGAACCAGTACTGGATGTTCCTGGTCTTCCACTTCTGACCAAATAGAGCAGCCATGCCATGGCTTATGCCTTTGCACTTAGTCCACTTAAGCATCCACCAGCTGAACATTCAGCATTTTTGCAGAAGAAATTTCTCATCATAAATAGACAGAAATGCCTGTTGCTCTAAGCACCAAGAGTTTCAAGAACAGCATTCTGTACTATTGTTTTCTGTACGGCATTCACTTCCAGATACTGCTCTCTGAGAAATTTCTTCTTCCCCATTAGGTATAATCAGGAGGAACCATTTCTCAAAAGGAACCATTTCTCAAAAGGAAGACTGGTGATGCCAGCCAGGTCAATTGATTGCTTCCTCTTTAGAATCTGAATCTTTAGTAGAGGGGTAAAAACTAAAACGTTAGTTTATACATCCCAAAAGAAAAGGATTATCAAGTAAAAGAAGCTTATTTATCTTCTTTAGGGGATGAAAGTTTGGCAATTCATTCACTCCAATGCCTGTGTCCTGATCATATTATGATTACCATGTTCTGTAGACTTTCTACTTCTCTGGGGATGCTTGGGTTGAACCTGATTTTCCACTTGTTTCTGTTACAATCAACCAACCAACCAACCAACCAACCAACCAACCAACCAACCAAACAAACAAACAACAAAACAAACAAGAACCAAAAAACCCCCACCCTAATCCTTGCATCTGGTTTTCTCTTAATATTATTTGTTGGAACCTAAATAAATCTGCAGTTGAGATGATCTTAACAATTTCAAATTCTGTTAATAGTACCTCAACTCTAAGCAAAGAAGCAATATGGTTTAGCAGATTGTTTTTTTATAGTTGATTCAAAATATAATTGAATAGTTCTATTTTGGAGTCAGAACTAATGATGAAACCCAGAGCTACTAGATGTTCAAAAACTCTAGGATTTAATATTTCCTGAATTTACATCTTGATGTCTACTAAATACCACTCTGTTAACTATGCTAGCAGTAATTTGAGCTAATTATTTTTCTGCTTTTGTAGCATTTTAGTCAAATCAATTTTATTTGCTTTTGGGGGGGGGGAGTGGAGAGAAGAATATATATGAACTATTTTTTTCCCAGATGTCTTCCAAACTCTTTTGTATTATTGTATGTGAAAGTGTTCCTTATAAAACAGCCATGCCTTTCTCATTTTGAGCCCCTTCCTGTGAGGTCATGTTGACCTCTAGGCTTTAAACTACAGACGGAAGATTTTAGCATATTTATACATTTGGGTCTTTTTTCCCCCACAAGTGTTTTAAAGGTGCTACATGGGAATCTTCATCTAGGTTGCATTTCCATGCTTCTGTTAATTTAGTTTGTATTAAGACAAGATAGCAGGGTGATTAGGAGTATAAGGGACTTGGATTAGAGTTCTGATTCTGTTGATGATTAACTGAATGTCCTAAGTTGAATTATTTATGCTATGAAGTTTTAATTTTTCATTTATAAAATTGGAGTTCTTGGGAAGATTTATTGAAATGATTCATATAAAATACTTAGCTTTCAGTACAGAGTAAGCAGTCAATAAGTATAAATCATCACCATCGTCATCATCATCATCATAATCACACACTTTAAGGACTCTGGAACATTCTGTTTGAACTATTTCATATTGCTTTAGATATATTTCTCTTTATAAAACTGTATATTTCTTTCTGTGTTTTCTCTTATAATTATATATTTTAATCTCAGCAATATTCCTTTCCAGAGTTCTTGGAGATGACTTAATCTACTTCTCATCTTTTCTGCAATGTACACCATCTTGTTTAGAACCCAGAATATACCTCCTGAAGGTCTGCTAGAGAAGTAATAAACGTAGCACTTTATCATTCCAGTCTTGTGATAGTTGTTTACATGTGTCTTAATCATGCCCTCAAGATCACATTACATCTTTCCATTAGTGTTTCGCTGCACTGTGGGTGTCAAGCTTGTGTCAAATATATTTAACATCAACCTGGCTTCATAAGCACTGGGTAACTTCTGAAGAGAGGCAGGTCTCATTTTCTCTAATGGAAATTTACATCCAGACAAAAATACTTTGGACTTCAATTGTCTCGCCGCTCATTTGTAGCATGAACCACCATTGAAAGAACATTCAGAACTTATTTCCCTTGTGAGTTGGTGTAGGAGTCTCTTCCCACTGAGGTTCCCTGGCTGAGCCTTTCTCTGTGATAGGTAAAGCATCATTTCTTCTTTCGAGCCTTTCCTTGTGATAGGCTAAGGATCATTTCTTCTCATGCTAGACAAGAGGAGAAAGTGAAGTTACATTATTTTCTATAATACGATATGCCATGGAAACCTGCTTCTTCTTGATCTCTGATTAGGGAATGGTTATCTAGATTTTGCAATTGTAATACTTTGGTATTCTAAAGCAGTATTTTTCTAGACAACATTCATGTCCTTATTGATGACATTTTTTTTTTCAAAATTGAGTATAACTGATTTCATGTGAGTTTTTTTTCTCGATTTTTTCCCTTCAGATTTTATTTTCTAGTTGAATTCCTTTAAGAAATCTCCAATCACTCTCATAAATGAAATCTTACTAGCAGATTAATGATTTGGCTTGGTTAGGATTTTAATTTTTATTCAGAATTAGGGTTTTCCTTGAGTTCTATTATAGATTTACCTGATTTATCAAAACCAAGGACTTTGTTTCAAACTTTTATTACCTTCTTTCACTTAAACTTTAATACTTCCAATAACCCTTTTTTTTTTTTTTTTTTTTTTTTTGCGGTACTGGGGATTGAACTCAGAGGCATTCTACCTCCAAGCTATACCCCCAGCCCTATTTTTTATTCTTTATTTTGAAACAGGGTCTCATTAAATTGTGGAATGCTTCACTAGGTAGCTGAGGCTGGCCGCGAACCCAGATCCTCCAGTCTCAGCCTCCCAAATGCTAGGATTACAAGCGTGTGCCACCATGCCCGGCTCTAATAACCCATTTTAAATTGGGCCATGGGATCTGAGTTGAGGGTCTAAATTTAAAATTGATCAAGATCCAATCAAAACATTTTAAACATGTTAGTTTAAGTGCCTTATAGTAAAGACAATCCTCTTCTGTCATAATTTAGTATGATTTTAGTTCAGAACATATCACTTGAATTCAAAAGATAAAGTCCTGTCTCTGCCACCAAGTCACTCGTTACTTAGAGGGTATGATCAGTCATGTACACAGGTAACATATCATGCAGTGCCTGCTGAAATAAAGATAGTTTGAAGTGAAGAGAATGGGATACCTAAGTATATGGTGCTAGAGGCATCACTGTAGATGATGCTTGAGTGGGCTGATGTAAGGTCCTCCAGGAAGAGGGAATTGCCTGGGCAAAGGCTCAGAGGCATGAAAAAGCATAGCGTTTCTAGGAAATGAGTGGATTTTTTTTTCTTTTGTGGTTTGAGAGGTTAGGTTGAATAAAGAGGTAGGTACAAGAGAGGGAAAAAGTAGATAGAGAAAGCTAGACAACATGGTTATGATCAGAATGAAAAGGTCTATGGAGAAGTTTGCTCTTTATCTAGTAAGTTTTGGAGAAGCCATTGAAGGACAAGAAGACCAGAGGTTGAAGAGATTAGAGACTGAGAGGAAGGTTGATTTCATAATCTATTTCGGTGGTTCCCAGTCCTTGCCATACTTCAGATTATCCTTGGCATTTGTTAATGATAGATGTTCAAACCTCACCCCTGGAGATTTTAATTTTGGGTTGGAAATGGACCATCCTAATTTTTTTATACTTTTATTGGTGCATCATAAGTATGCATCATAGTGAGGTTCAAAGTCATACAAAAAAAGTGCATGGAGGTCTTGGTGCCTTTCCCTTTAAGTCTCATCCCACTACTCACCCCTCCTTGTACATAACAGTGAGGTTGGCAGTGATACCCTCATAGGTGGGCATAGCATAATTTGAATTGTTTCTTCTTTCAACTTCTTCCTTTTCCCCTGCCCAGCTCCTTCCCCTTATGCTCTTCTACTATTCTCCTGATCACTCTCCTCAATTGTCTATTTTCCTATTTTCTCTCTAGCTTCCATATATGAGAAAAACTATTCAGTCATTGACTTTTGGAGACTGGCTGATCTCAGCATAATATTCTACAATTCCATCAATTTTCCTGTAGATGACCTAATTTTCAAGTAAACTCCATAGATAATACTGATCAACAGTCAGTCTGAGAAATATCTGTGTGATAGCTCACAGTAGAGAACAGGAGGTTTTGCTCTCAGTGGGGCTCATAGACATAGGGAGAGAAGATGCTTATGTCCAGCTAGTTCACTGAGAGGAACTACCAAACAAAATTTTGGGATTGCACATGGGGAGCCCAGGGGATTGGCTGGTCAATTGAGACTGCTGGTCAAAGGCAGTCTGTGCTAATATCAGAGCCAGTGGGCCAGTACTTCTGGTTTATTTTATAGACCTCAAACATAATCCAGGAGAAGGAAATGTGTCCAAATTTTCATGGTATTAGTCTACTTTCCTTATGTTGTATGTTTTTTTCCTTAGGCTGATTTTACTGTTTTCACGTAACCTGAAATATCTTGGTCTTTACAGCTTGTGATGCAAGCAAAGGAATATTAATACAATATTCAAAATATAACAGCTTTAGTGAGTGCAGTGGTGCATGTTTGTAATCCCAGTACTTAGGAGGCTAAGACAAGAGAATCGCGGGTTTAAGCCCAGCTTCAGCAATTTAGCTGCCTCAAAATAAAAATTAAAAAGAGTTGGAGGTGTAGCTTGGAGGTAGAATGAACCTGGGTTCCATCCTCAGTTCCAACAAAATGAAATGAAACAAAACAAAGCAAAGCAAAACACAGCTTTTATTTTCCTTCTGCCCAACTAGGAATTTCTTCCCTCAAAGTGTTCTGGCAGTCATCTGGGAAGTCTGCTTACCTACTCTGGCTCTGACCTCTTGTTCACCAAGGTTCATCTGTGCTTGGCCTTCAAGGAGCCCTGCTCTAGGCATGTTTATCCTCCCAGGCAGCCAAAGCTGCTCTGTTGTCTGTGGCAGAGGGTAGAGAGATGAATGGCACCTCTGCTCAGTCTGTGCTGGTTGTATCCTCTGGGTCTACCCGGCTACTCAGGCCTTAGTTCCTGATAGTCTCTGCTGACATGGCTCCCTCATTATCTAGTCCTGACCTTTTGTTCCATCCACTTTGTGCATTTTTTCCCCCTCAGTTTGGTTGGATGAATGAAAAAGTGGAATTGATGAAGGAGTACAGATGACATCTTATCTCCTTGATTGATTAAATCATTCATTCAATGATTCAACAGTTACACTGTACATTTATTCCCTACCTACCTATTATTTATCTCTATCATCTGTACGTACACACACACACACACACACACACACACACACACACACACATATACAGAGATATTAGGCCTTGGTTCCTGATAGTCTCTGCTGATATGGCTCCCTCATTATCTAGCCCTGATCTTTTTCTTTTTCTTTTTTTTTGCAGTACTGGGGATGGAACCTGGGGGCATTCTACCTCCGAGCTACACCCCCAGCCCTATTTTTTTATTCTTTATTTTGAAACAGGGTCTCACTAAGTTGGAGGGCCTCACTAAGCAGCTGAGGCTGGCCGCCAACTTGGATCCTCCAGTCTCAGCCTCCCAAATGCTGGGATTACAAGTGTGCGCCACCACACCCTGCTCTGACCTTTTTATTCCATCTACTTTCTACACTTTTTTTCTGAGTTTGGTTGAATGAGTAAAATAAATGAATAAATGAATAAATAAATGTATATATCCACATACATCTATACATATATATCCGTAACTATTATCTGTCTGTCTGTCTATCTATCTAATCTTCACTTTTGGGTATCAATACCTAAAGTCTTTGGCATGTAGGCTCTAGAAACTTAGTTACATTATAAGACCTCCCTTCCCCCATGGAGGAACAATTGTCCTTGTAGATGGCTAAGATTCTTGACCTGCAAATGCAGATACATTTCCAGTGTGTCCTAGAACAGAACAAGTAGGATTAAAAAAAGTTATCATTGCAGATGTATTTTAATCATTTTAGACCTTGAAGTCAACCGTTTACAATAGAATATAAAAGTGAGAAATTAATCCTGGTTATCATTTTAGGCCAAGTTTCATTATTTTTGGAAAAAAATGTGTGACAGTGTAGTTTTATAATCTATGCTCGCAATGGGAACTGGCATACTTGCATAGCTTCAAATCTCACTTTGAGGTGTACCCAAATCTTATCACTGGTCTTATCCTCTATTTTGAGCTTGAGGTCAAGATTTCCAAATTGAAAGTTTGAACTTCTGAAGAGAAAACAGCACAGGTTTTTGTATGAGAGTGAAATATGTTTGGAACTTGGTGGACATGTTGCTTTCTCATTTTCAGGATCTCTTCTTTTGTACTTGTCAAATTGGGTAGAACTTCTAAAATAAAATGGAGTCGTGGCATTCTTACTCCTGGATTTTATTGATAATTCAGTGATTCAATATTAGCCTTAGGAATGCTATATTTGGTCTAATTTATAATATTTTGGCTATAAGATAAAATTAATGTTTTTAAATCATGCTAAGGAAAGAATTTACCTAGATTGAGTTTTAAAAAATCAATAACACTAAAACTGTTCAAATGTCTTAGAAAAGTATAGACTAATAGAAAAGGTAAAACTAGTAGAGATAGTTTACCTGGGATTATCAAGACTAACATATTTTTCATTATAAGTTATTTTAACTACCATTAGTGGAACAGTTCCAATGTACTAAGTATTATTAGGAAATTTACATACCACAGCTGATGTATTTAGTCTTACTTTTGAAATATTACTTAGATTTGATTTTATATTATCTTTTGTTTTATATATTATCTTTTTGCATAACTTTTGAAAAAAGTAATTGATATTCTTTAGGTTTACAGAATAAGTATTTTTGTCTCTCTCTCTTTTCACCTTTTAGGTACTAAGAAACTCTTAGTCATTTTGCAAACCACATGTACTAATAGTTTCATTACGTGAGAGTCACACCTCAAGTTGTATAAAGGATAGGTATATGGCTCATAAATATAAACGCAGATGATTGTGTTATGAATTTATTAAGGATAATGAAATATGATGGTAAATACTTAGGGAGTTTTATTTAAAAATAAAATGTCTCAGTAATATAGATATTATGTTGTTGGTGGTCATACTTAGCCTTATTTAGTAGCTATTTTCTAATTCTGCAAAATAATTGATATATATATATATATATTTATATGGCTTAACTAACTGCATATAGAAAGATAATATTGTTTAACATAGCCAGAATTCTGCAAGTATAGGGTTCAAGCTATTGAAATTTATTTTTCTCCTTCTACACTTCATTATAGGAAGCATATTCTTTAATTGAGAAGGTTGAAGCAGAACAAAATGCTCTATATTCATATCAAAAATACTTGGAGAGTTTAAAAAAAAAGAAGAGCAGAATCCCTCCTCCTCCAATCCTGATCTCCCGAACACACTGTTCTGTGACACTCAAACCTACTCCATTTATTTCGGATGTTAAGGTATGGTGCCCATTATGATCTTTGCCTCATGGAAGACACATAAATACTTTTATGACTGTAATGATTCACATTTTTATTGCTTTTAGGACCTGAATAGTCTTATTTATAAGTATTGAACATGAGATTAATATTCTAATGTTTTATCAATAGTTTGTTTATGACATTTCCCCCTTTTTCTCATACATGCCATTGATGATCATATTTGGCCTTATTTATTAGCCATTTTCTAATTCTGAAAAATAATTAAAAAAAATATATGCTTTTGAGGAATATATGTTTTGTAGAGCCATGTTGTACCTGAACATATGGTAAAGAGAAACAGTGGATCAACTCCCTTTAGGTAACTTTGTCACCAACACACAGTTGCATGCTGACCATCCTAGTGTGCTCAAGATGGAGGTCTCACTTAAGTGGAATCAGACATTTGAAGAAGGTAGAAGTTAACTTTGAGAGCCAGCAGTGGTGATGAGGCAGCAGAGTGGAGAAATTTGGACATGGTAAATCTCGAGGTTCTGCCCAAAGTTGTTCTTAACTTTAAATGCAAAAAAAATGACAATTCCAACCATCTCTGAAACCATAAATCTTTGTGTATGTGTTAGGAAGAGCCTTTTTCCCCATCCCTGAGGCCTTGAAACTTGGCCTAAATTTGACTAACCTTGAAACTTAGTTTTCTAACAAGAATTTGACTCCATCTAATTTATATTTTAAATATTGCACTTTCTTCTTTTGGATGATCAACAACATGCTCTTTGATGTTGTATACAAAGATGAAGTTTTATCTTTGATTCTTTTTAGCATGTTTTGCATGCAAAGACTTTGAAGCCAAGCACATTTAGGTTTAAAATTCTAGCTCCACTTCTTACCAGAAGAATGACTTTGGGAAGGTGAAATATGTTTTCTGAGGAACTTTTTCCATTTGTAAAGTATGTTTACTGGTAAATAAAATGAGATAATATATAGTGATTTTGATATATTAACTGATATCTCTCCATTCCTTGTGTTAAACATATATAGTAAAGTTTATCAAAACAATTAGTGGAGTTGTGGACTCTGATTACATTATTTTGTGATGTTCTTGATAAATTCTGACCAAGGAGCATCTGTTGAATGTCTATAATCTATCAAGCTCTGTGTGAGGTAATTGAAGTATAAAGATAAATGAAGTACTACTCCATTCTTTGATGAACTTCAGGTTAATGGGAGATGGACATCAGTAGAAATAATATCAACTTTATAATGCTTTTTAATTGTGGGAATAGAAGGAACATTCATCTTGTACCTAGCTGTGCTATCATAAAAGCATTATAACTACTACTAGCAGTTTTTTTTTCTTTTTATACTGGAGATTGAATTTAGGGGTGTTCTACCTCCGAGGACCACAACCCTAGCCCTATTTTATTTCTTATTTTGAAACAGGGTCTCACTAAGTTGCTGAAGTTCTCCTTAATTTGCTGAGACTGTCTCAGCCTCCCAAGTAATGGGATTACAGGCATGTGCTGCTGTGCCTGGCTACTGCTAGCAGTTTTAAAGTTCAATTTGGGATTTTTTTGTAATTGGTTTAAGAGGAGGACTTCACTGATTTTTGAAAATTAGTATAGAATGAAGAATGGATGGTTTACTAAGTTCTTGTTTTGGTTTACTTAACCAAAATATGATTTTTAAAATATATTTCAATGTAATGATTATTTTATTTTATATTATTTTATAATGCTCAGAAGTAAGAAGATGTAGGAGTCCCATGTTTGGCTTCCAGTTCCAGTACTTGTCAATTGGCACATTATATGAAGTTGATGTAAATCAGAGTAGGAGATTCACCCATGAAAAATCACCCACTGTTTCCCATTTGTCAGCACTAGATGGTGCCATGGTCTTAACTAAATTCTCTGACTTGCTCATTCAGCCATCTTTTGTCTTATCAGAATCTCTTGTTATAAGGCATTCATTTCATCAAAATCTTTTTTTTTATAGTGGGAAATGCTAATGTTATTTACATTATTTATGAAATTTTACTTCCAAAGTTAGTGATTTGTTCATGATGTCTCTATTCTCATGTAGATTCTAATTATATACTGCTTCTTAAGAGTTTTACAAACTAAGATGCTTTCATCAATGGAACAAAATAAAATACAAAATCTGCTAAAAATGCTTTTAGAGAGAATTTTACCTTCAAAATTCTGGTTTATATGGTAAAACTTAGAAAAATAATAGGCTATGTCATATAACATAGTCTTTTTGCCTTTTTAAAAAACCCTATTAAAACTGGTACTCTTTTTGCATGAGAAATGAAGGGAAGTTTCTTCCATTTTTTTTTTTCCTTGAGATTCATCTGATTTCTTGCTGCCAGCCTTCTGCTTTCAGTTTTCTTGAGTGTTCTCTCTGTCCATAGGATTCTGCTGCCTTTGACTAGTCTTTAATTGGTTGTGCATTTCACAATCACTTAAGAAATTTTCTTTGGAAACACAAAGGACCAGACACTTGTACTAGAAATCCTAATTCACTGAGGCTAGGCAGGCTTAGGTATCTGAAATTTAAGAAAATGGCTGATTTTGTGCAAACTATATATATATGCTTTTAAAAAAGTGATTCTGGTGCATAATGCTGAGACCCACTCATGTAGCTGGGGCCCCAGTATGATTTTTCTTTTGATCTGCAGGAAGAACGAACAGCATGCATAAGGTGTAAAGGCACTTTCTTCTTAGAGACAATTACATTTCTCCTGCTTGCTGGCTTCTTCTGTAGTTTGGGTCTTACCTCTGGGAAAAAGGGCAAAGCACAGTGATGACCCATTACCCCTAACAGTATGGGTCATTCATAATTACCCCCCCCTTAGGTGTCAACCTGCTCCCTGTCCCTCTACAGTGAGAACATCATTCATTCCAATCATGTGTTTCCATTATTTTGACATCTTAAGCTTGGTTGTTTCTTTGTACTTGGTGTTTGGTTCATATCTACATTATCCAAGGAATGTCACAATTCAGAAAATTATAAACCAGAGAAAAACATTCCTCATTGTATTACTATTTTACCATGCAACCCCCATTACTATTCTTATTTAGGGACATTTGCTTCCAGGCCTTTTCATACGTATTTTTACATTTCATTTTAAGTACTATAATTTCATTTCTCTTTCCATTTTCCTTTTGTCATATATTATGAATAAACTATGAAAAATAATTTCAGTGGCGATCTTCTTTCTATCAGATCATAACTTAAGTCCATCAAGATTAAGCCATCTTTGGAGTTACCTTCTTCACTGTCTTCTTGGGGCAAAGTCATTTAGCATCTCTGTACCTCCATTTCCATGGCAATAGTAATTCCATCTCCTAGGGATGCTGTAAATATTAGAAAGTGCGTATCAATTTCTTGATGATACTTAGCACATAGGAACTGTTCAATTAATGGTAGTTAAATTAGCAATGAATTATATTTTAGTTTTTATTGTTCCAGGCAAGCTAGCCCTAAATTTGCTTTTACTTTCATTGGATTAAACCTAAGTACATTTGTAAACTTAGATTTCATATTTTGAAACTTAAGTAGTTGCATTCTTATTTAGAAAAGTATTCATTTTGCTACATTGAGGTAAAAGAAATGGTAAGCCTTTTAAACAGACTACTGGTGACAGCTCATATCTCTCTTTGGTAGGTGGCCTGGTACTGCATTTTGGGTTGTAAAGCAGAAGGAAGCTATAGAAAAGTAAGGGTGAACGATAACCATCTCCCAAATTCAGGAGAAGCGGTATGTTGTTTTAAATGTCAAGAAACCTTAGTCTGACAAGTAAATGTGTTTTCTACAAAATCATTATTTCAGTGAACAGATTCTAATTTCAACTTAGGTCATAACTAAAACCCAACAGTAAAAGACTTTTTTTTTGCATTTAAGATTTACCTACTTATATTTTTATTTTTAAAGCCACATTATTTTAATTTTCCATGTATAACTTGAAATACATTTCTGTTAATAGATACCAGCTGATGGTAAAAGCATTTTTGAAGTGAAAGGTTTAGAAACTAATGAAAAATACATATTTGCGATTGCTGCTTATTCTTCCGATGGGAAGCTTATCGGTGACGCTGTTGGGGAAACAACTAAACCAATTCTGGTTTATCCACCTCTTTCTGCTGTTACTGCTCGGATGTACCTGACACAGGTAGAAGAGACATCTGCTAATGTTTTCTACCATTTTTCCTTGGTTAAGCTCTTATTGAATAATTTCTGATGGAAGGGGAAAAAAATCACAGCAGATATTGTAAAGCTCCTGTGATACATTTTTCGTGATTGCAGTTTAGTCTCATAAAATATGAATCATTTCTTCTCCTGTTAGTCAGTTTGCTCTTCTACAACAGCATTTTCTCCTCTGGATTATAAATGTAGCATATAATAATTTTAGAAATTTTGTAAAATACTGACATGCATAGAGAGGAAAATAAATTTTATCTATTATCATCCGCAGTAGCAGTTCTTACCCTGGGGCAGTTTTGTCAATGACTGGAGACAGTTTTGGTTGTCACAACCTACCGGGGTGCTTCTGGCATCTTGTGAGAGAGGCCAGGGATGCTCATAAGCAAACCCATGATGTCATGTACGGCCTCACAACAAAGAATTATCTAGCACAATGTCAACAGTGCCAGGGTGGAGAAACCATGACCCAGAGACATATTTCATTCTTGTGTATCTATCTACATACCTACCTATGTAATCTATATCTACAAATGTATTTACACATGTGTATATACACGCACACACATACATATGTATGAATTTATGTATGATGTATGATTCTAGTTGTAGTGTATATGTTGTTTTACAACCTGCTGTTTTCATTTAATATATAATTGACAGTTTTCCATTCCATTAGCATTTTTTCCAGAACATTTTTAATGACTTCATAGTATTGAATCTTGATACACCATAGTTTATTTAGTAATTCTTCATTGCTGCACATTTAGATACTTTCAAGTCTTTTGCTATTATGAAAAAAACTATGTTGCACATCATTGTACATCAATCTTTGTTTGCCTCCATGGTTACTTTCTTAGGATAAATGAATAGAAGGAAATTTTAGAGATAGACACACCAGAGTTCAAATTCCAGTCCCTCCCAGTGGTCATGTGATACTGAGCAAGTAATTTTCATCTGTGAAGTGGGAATAATAATATAGTACCTCCCAGAGGTACTATGAGTATTAAATGGGATTTTGTATATCATTTGTTTAATCATAGCACTTATCATAAGTGGACACTGAAGAAAATAGTATTATTGTTTTTAGTTATGGATAAACTTACGAATTAACATTTTTGTTGACATAACTGTTATCTGACTTAAAACATGTCATCAGTGAAGAGAACACTGGAGTGACTCATTGACCTGGGTCGCAAGCTTCTAATTTAAAGCCAATTGTTGGCTGTCGAGCTGATGGCTGTACTAAATTTTATCATATTTCTACTGTGCTATTTTTTCTTTTAATAGTTGATTAGTGTTATAAGCTTAGATATCAGTGGCATTTTATATTATCATATTTTTCATAGAAAATTAAATTGAGGAAATTGCCAAGATTTGTCTAGCATTGGTTTAGCATGTCATATTGGCTCATGGTTTCCTGGTTTTTTGATTTCTTTGGAATTTAATATATTCTTTAATTTGAAGTGATGAAGTTATTGTGAGGAACTGAATATTTCATCAAGGCCTAATTTTTCTCCAGGGAGTAGTTTGACTCTTGGGCTCCATTTGGCAGAACTCTCACTGAAAGTTAATAAAACTAAGTCCAAGCTATACTGCTGGGATAATGAGAAGTGTCATGAAGTAATGACCTGTATTGCTTTATTGATACTATATTTGCAATTCTATAGTTCATGCAGACACATTATGGGTGACACACTCTCGTAATGTTAAGTGGCTAAAGTAAAACTTTCTCACTCATTAAACATCCTTAATTTATAACTTGAGTTTAAAATTTTAAATTCTAGCTTAACTTACCTTTCCTTTAGAAGCTCCATCTAGTTTTCATGACAGTGGGTAGTTTTTAGTTTCAGGACAGTACAGTTCCCCCTTCCTTCCTTCCTTCCTTCCTTCCTTCCTTCCTTCCTTCCTTCCTTCCTTCCTTCCTTCCTTCCTTCCTTCCTTCCTTCCTTCCTTCCTTTCTTGTGGTACTAGGGATTGAACCCAGGGGCATTCTGCCTCTGAACTACACCCACAGCCCTTTTTACTTTTTGTTTTAAAACAGGATCTTGCTAGACTGCAGAGAGTCTTGCTAAGATACTGAAGCTGATTTTGAACCTGTGATCCAGCCTCCCATGTACTGGGACCAATAGGTGTGCGCCACCACACCTGGCAATACTATTCTTTAAAACATATTAGAATAAATATTATATAGTAAAATACAGAGACATTTCACTAAATACCTATGATTATCTTGGCTTTGGGGATTTTAGGTTGGACTTTTACTCAACATTATTCTATAAACATTAGTAAAGTCAGGTGAATCTTTAACAGGTTTTCCGTTAATGCAGAAAGCTAGTAATTAAATCTGTCTGGAAAATTCTTTTGAATTGCATTCCTTTTGTGAATGTTTCCTCTCTCTCTTTGGTCTCATTTCTTTTTATTCTTTTTAAAGGGGATGGTTATGTGATATAAAAGATAGAAACCAAAAATTCTGTGGGCAGGATTCTAGTCTTGACTTGACAGATCATGATTTTAGGCAAGTTATTTCATCCTGTTTTTCCTATCTAAAAAATGGATATGTGACTACATGACATATTCTACTGGGTTACTGAACTATCAAATAAGATAGTGAGTAGGCACAGTGGATTTTTGAGATAGGAAAATGGGGAATACCATTTATTAAAAACCTACCACGTGTCAGGAATTTTAAGATGCATTTTTAAAAAATTCATTGTTGATGGATAAGAAAGTTGCTTCTGTATTTTGTCATATGGCTGTTGAGCACAGTTGTACTGAACACTGGGCTCCAGGCATGTCTTCAGCATGCTGATTTCAGTTCCTTTGCTTATCTTTTCAGTAGTAGGATCACAGAATTAATTCCATTTTTATTTTTCTCAGGAACTTCCATATGATTTTCCCAAATGGTTACTAATTTACAGTACCACTGATGGTGCTACAGGGTGCCCTTTTCTCTACATCCTTGCCTGTACTTGCTATCTTTCATCTTTTTGACAATGGCCAATCCAACAGGTATCAGGTGGTATCTCACCGTGGTTTTAGTTTGCATTTCTCTGAGGATATATACACAGTGGAACACTATTCAGCTTTAAAAAACAGGACATTCTGTGGCTGGATCTAGAGGAAATTAAGTGAAATAAGCCATAAGTAAGTCAGAGGGACATATACAATATGATCTTACTTATGTGTGTAATCTAAAAAAGTAAGGCTCATGGAAGTAGAGTTTGGAATGGTGGTTATCAGAGCAGGGGAAGGGAGACATTGCTCAGGGAGCATAAAGTTACAGCCAGATAGGAGTAAGTTTTTGTGTTCTAGTGCACTGCACATTGACTATAGCTAATAATAATGCATTGTATACTTCAAAGAAGCTAAGAGAAAGGATTTTAAATGTCCTCACTGCAAAGAAGTGATAAATATTTGAGGTGATGGATATACTAGTTAGTCTGATTTGATCATCTTATAGTATATACATTTGTCAAACAAAACATTACATTCTACTCTACAAATATATGCAATTTATATTTGTCAATTAGAAATAAAACTTAAAATATGTTATTCCATTCATTACAATAACTTTATGAGGTGATATGATTATGAAACTGAGATTAATTTAATCCTTTTTCTGTCATTTCCACTGTGTTCTAGGAAGCGTGTCTCAGGAAGGTTAGGGAACTCCTCCAAGGTTGCTCAGGCAGCAGATGGTCAGCCTGATGCTTGGGCCAGCTCATGTTTTTCTGCTACTCTGTCCAGGTTTCAGAAAGCCGGCTATTGGACATCCAACATGTACCACTTCTTTCAGAGCTTTTGTCTCTGCCATTTATGTTTAAGTGACCCTCCTCCTGCTCCCTGTCTTCTCCTTGGCCTCTTGGCTTTCCTCTCTGTCTACCATTTCCCCTGTCAACTTACTTACTCTCTCCTCCTCCTCCTCCTCCTCCTCCTCCTTTTTCTCCTCCTCCTCCTTCTCCTCTTCTTTCTCCTCTTCCTTCTCCTCCTTTTGTGGTATTGGGATTGAACCCAGGGGCATTCTACCTCTGGGCTACACCCCTAGCCCTATTTTATTTATTTTTTACTTTGAAACAGGATCTTGCTAAGTTGCTGAGTCTGGCTTGGAATCTGTGATCCTCCGGTCTCAGCCTCCCAAGTACTAGGATTACAGGGATGCATCACCATGTTTGGCTTCTCTATCAACTTTCTTTTGCTCTCTGTCTGGGTTGGTGTCTGGCAGCAGGTCTTTCTGATCAGTATTAGTGAGAGTTTGATGATGGAACATGAATGCTTTGTTGGCCATCACAGTAGTAGCAGGAGCAAGGGAAATGAAGTTCATAGATCTTTCTCACTTTATAGATGAATTCATTAGAACTCTGATTAACAAAGGTTTGCCTTTTATCTATGATTTCAGATTTTTAAAAAAATGGAATTATGGATAAAAGATAATCATCCCCTCTTTTCTAGTTTTTATTTCTTCTTTTTCACTCTTATATTCTGAATATTACCACTCCCTCTGCTCATCTATTTATTCATGACTTATGAACTAAGTGTCCGTTTTGTGCCAGGTTCTATCACAGATGCCATCTCTTCTTCCTGTGAAATGTTCTTTTAATCCATCTCATTACTACAACAGTAACCAGTAAATTGTCTAGATAATTTTTGACTTACGGTTTATCTAAACAGGAAATTGTTTAGATAATTGGACTTATGGTTTTAGCTAAGATTGTGATTGCAGGTGGGGAGTCACCCTGGCATGGGGTGATGCAGCTAGGCTGTGGGGTCAGGCAGCTTTAGGTCTTACACCTTTGGTTCTCTCTATGCATCTGCTTTCTTATGCTCTCTCTGAAGATTGGCTCTCTTCTCCATCTTTGGAGGAAAAATGACCATTCTTGAATTTTTGTGTATCCCTCAATTTTAGCTATGGAGACCAGCTAGATGGCTCCTATAATCTTGATTCCAAATTCCTGGGAACAAGTCTAATTGGCTTATCCCATGTAATATAGAGTCTGACCTTGACCACTGACTTTTAAAAAATCTTACCCCCTTTTTCTTCCTTTAGTGCCACATCTTGGCAGGCCAATAAGAAGGCCTTGGAGCTCACCTTCTCTGGTGCCAACAGGGAATTTAAACCTTCCAGCCAGCATGGTCTTTCCCCAAACCTACTTCCAATCCCTGTGAAGGCCCAGCCCACTCACTCTTGCTTTGCCCAAGCCAGTCCACACCTGCTAATGCCACCCAGCTCTCCTCAGGAGTGCTTTGTGAAAGTGAAACACTTTCTCTCAAATTTGCCTGGCTGGTGGATCAGAACCAAACTTTGGGTGGGGTCCATCTTGCTTTGTAGAGGGTTATAGAATGCCCATCATGGATCAGTCAGCCATGTTACAGCTCAGTCCAGTTTCTGGATGTCCTTTTCTGTAGGGACAGGGAAATGATCAGGAAAGGAAGATTTTTTTTTTTTAAATTACTCTAGGGAGAGGAAAATTATCAGGAAATGAAGATTTTTAAATTTATTGACCACAGTATTTGTTGAGTGCTTACTCTGTGTCAAATATGACGCCAAGCTAAGGACTCCAAAATTTGGATGTGGAACTAAAATGACTTGGAGTGCAAACAGGTTGCTATGTCTCACCACCAGAGTTCATGATTCACTAGGTCTGAAGCAGGGCCCGAGAATTTTGCATTGCTAATGAATGTTTAGGTGATGCTGATGGTGCAGGGATCATACTTTGAGAACTATTCTCAAAAAGTGAACAAAATGTTATGGTAGGAGATAGGTAATAAATTACAAACACAGTCAATAAGAAAAGTATTTAGTATGTCAGAGGATGTTAAGTGCTTTGAAAGAAACAAGTAGAGTATGGTAAGAACTGGAAATGCAAGGTGGATGAATGGAAGATAGATTACAACATTAAATAAGGTAATCAAGGAGGTGAGATTTGAGCAGAGACCTGAAGGAGGTGAGGGAGTGGCTGTCTGGGGCAAGAGCACTCTGCTGAAGGAACAGTTTGAGTTAAAGTCCCGAGTTTTTCAGAAGTGTATCCACTGTGTCAAATAAATAGGAAGGAGACCAGTATGGCCACTTTCATGGAGAGTGAAAGGATTGGTCAGAGAGATGAGAAGGGAGTGGGCAGGTGGAGGAGCAGATCATGCAAAGACTTCTAGGCATTATAAGGACTTTGGCTTTTACTTTAGCTGAAATAGTCAATCACTGGATGGTTTTGAGTAGTGGTGTGGCATAATTTGACTTCTCTTTGCAAAGATTTACCCTGGCTGCTAAATTGAGAATAGACCATGAGTGACAAGGGGGGCATCACTATCTCTTGCTGCCATCCAGTGAAAGAGGACGGTGGCTTGGCCATCGTGATAGTAGTTGATGAGGTATGAGAAGTGGTCAGATCCTGGACATGTTTTGAAAAAGGAGCTAACCAGAGTTCTTGATGAAAATAACATGGAGAAAAAATAAGTGAAAGATGATTACAAGGTATTAGCTGACTAATGGAAGGATAGAGTTTATATCAACAGAATTAGGAAGGTTTGAGGGGTGTAGATTTGGGGCAGGGGGAGATCAGAAGTTCAATTTGGGGCATATTAAGGTAAGATAATGAGGTTAAATATGTGAATCTAAAGTTTGAGAGAGAGGTAGGGGCAGGAGAAAGATTTGACCATAGTTAGGTGATGATTAAAACCACAGAACTGGATGACATCACTATAGGAATAAGTGTAGACAGAAAAGAGAAGTCCAAAGACTGAATGGCATTCCAATGTGAAGAGAGTGGGGAAAAGAGCAGGAACTAGTCAAAACAATGGCAGAGGAATGTGGCCTTTAAAGCAAAACAACAAATAGACAAACAAACAGATAAACACAGTAGAGTGTAGAATTCTGGAAGCCAGGTGAAAGTTAAGTGTGAAGGAGGAGGTATCTTCTGTATTCAATTATTTCATTAGTCTTTTAATGAAAAGACTCATTTTAATTTCACCCCCTCTTAAAATTGATCAGTACTTCACTACCAGGTTAATCATCCATGAACGTGCTTATATCATGATACTACTAAAAAACCCTACAAAGTCTTTAGAATTTATAAACCTTAGTATTTATCATAAGCATCCTTGCTTGTGTTGCAATGTTCATTAATGGAAAAAATAATAGTTTTTAAACAAATTGAACAAATAGTTAAAAAAAAAACTATTTTAGAAGGTAAGAAGAGCCAATTATAGGTTCACTAACCTCTGTATATATCATGGTATCATTTTCCATAGTAAATCTTAGAATCATATGGTATTTTAGCTACCACTTAGTCCAACTGTTTTATATGACAGATGCAAGCCAGAGAAGTGACTCATTTACCACTCTAGCACTCGGCTCCTCTACTTTTACTGACTGTCAGCCTCTCTACAAATATTCAACTTCTCAATGCCCCAGTTTCCTCATTCATGAAATAGGTGCGGTAATGGAACTCACTTCATAGAGTTGAAATAAGGAGTCAGTATACTAATGCATGTCCTTAGTCCAGTACTTGACATTTTAAAAAGTTCCACGTCGTTTTCAAGGCCTTCTGACTGAAGTCATGCCTCATTTTAATCTTCATATCGTCTATTAATTTCAGAGACTGATCCATGCCTCCAGTCTTTACTAAATACCCCATGATCATTTCCACTACTGACTTTTCTCAGATTCTACCCTTCCTGTGCCAGTCTGAATCCTATCCCTGCTTCCTCCTTGAAGTCTTCATTCTCCTAAAGTCTCCACAGTAGTTATGTTATTCTTTGTAGTTTTTCAGTGATTTCATGTGGTTTATATCTTTAACTTGATTTTAGTCACATGGAGTATGAGACGATTTCTGAGCTGCGAGAAATCTACGCCTTCAATCCTTAGCACAGAGTAGAAACTTCAGAAGTGCTGACTGGTTGTTTATTATGAGTAAACATTTGACAGATTAGAAGAGCCTTGCTCTTGTGTGGAAAATATTCTAGTAACGTCATTTGCATGCTTACTTAAATGAATTTATTTATATTTTATCCCTTGCCTGTTTCCATTAAGGATTTAAAGCAGCACATAACTCATTTGGTGAGATTTCATATTTTTTCATACTGTTATTTATTCTATTTATATATTCTATGTGTTTAAATAGAATAATTTGTAGAGATATCTTTAAAGGAATATATTCTAACAAAAGAAATAGGTAAATTGATGATTTTTTTCCTAATGAGCTTCTAGGCTTCCCCAGTAAAATAATTAATTTGTCTAATGTTAAATTTGTTAAGCTGAAAAGATACCATGACTTCTTGGAAAGCATTTTGTTTAATTCTTTACTCTTTTCAGCGGCGGATCCTTTGTTGCACAAAAGCTCTGAAAATGTCAGTCAGAACCAGAAAAGAATGAAGTCTATTTCTTATACTGGGTTCAGGAAATCTGATTGTTTCTCTTGGAACAGATTGTTCATTATAACAGTATCTATAATAAATGGAGTGCACTGCCGAGATAGATGAAAATGAAATTAATTTGACTCAGATGTGATCTTTGTTTTGCTTATGAGGATTTGAAACATCCTTACAGAGTTTCAAATTTCCATGCAATTTTGAAATAAAAGAGATTTCAAAATGTGTCTGTCTCCCTTGCCTGGTGCCCATCATTCCCTCACGCTGGCACTGTTGAAGAGAACAGCAAATGTGAATAGCTGTGTATGAAATTAGTGTGTGGAAGGACCTTAACAGAATTCATGTCTAAAATATACATTGCACAGATAAAAACATCACATGAGATAATGTGCTTTTTGTCGTAGACGGCCTATCAGATTGGTAACTACGAGTTGGCTAAGAAAGTTTTCTCACCAGTTTGGGATTATTTTGTTGCTTCGCCACTTCAGGATGAACAATCTGTTGTTTGTTTAAGCAATGTAATGATGATTACACAGAGAAGGTAATTAGAAATATTATTTTAAGATATTAATTTGCTTACTGAAGCCTTGAATTAATTTGTTTTCAATTTCATGTGAAAATAGTCCGTGTAAAACTATTTCTAATTAGAATTATAATAAGAATGTGGATTCTAAGACCTTGCGCCCTTGCTAGAAGTTTCATTGCTTGAGTCAGAAAAATCATTGACGGCATATGGGTGAAGATTATAGAATAAAATACCAAATATTAACTAAAGTATTATCAGTTATACCAGAAAACACAAATAGTTCCTGGAGACTTTCTTAACAGAGCAAGGTCAGGTTGGAGTTAAGGCCAGGGTCAGATGGGTGGACTGTTAGATTGTGAAGGCTTTTCCCTTGTTTGAAGAATCTCCCAGGATTAGACTGTCAGTAACTGCAAATAGGCTGGTAGAACCCATATAAAAATGGCAGGCTGTTTTTGACTTTACTGCCATTTTTTTTCTCAAAGGAATGAAGTTTAAGAGCAGTCTCAGAAATGAGCATTAGTATAATTTCAGGTTTTTCAACAAGTTCAAAAATGAGCATCGCCCTCTCCCATTTGTTAATGCCTGAATTTCCTTTAATAAGAAGACAAAACTCTTCACATAAAGGAGTTTAAAAATGCAGATGATGGTTGAAGCAAGGTATTGGTAATGCTTATTTACATTAAAAGTATAATTCCATTTCAATTAAACAAATGTGGACTTAGCATTCACCATGTACAGGAATGCTAGGTGCTATGAGGAAGGACTTGAGAGGCACTTTAGAAGGGGGAAAGACAGGACTTAGATTTTATGTGGCTCCAGGGTTAAAAGAGCAAGAAGTTAAAAATGACTTGGATTTCTAGCATTAAGGCATAGGGAAGCCTGTCACATTTACTAAGGAGATATGAGAGATGGAACAAGTGTTTGGAGGAACAAAAGAAACTTGGTTGGGGGTATTTTGAGTTTGGTTTTCCAGCAGGATGCCCTTATGGATACAAAGTACAGCAGATGTGTTTATTTAGTACTAACACTCAGGAGGTAGTCAAGGCTAGAAATAGAGATTTGGAAATTAGTGATGGAGATCATCACTGAAATCCTGAAAATGAACAATATCTCATAGAGAATGATTGAAAAAATAAGAGGCTGGGATCAAAACCCAGGCATTACTTATATTTAAGGAGCAGAAGCAGGAGATGGAACCAGGGAAGGCTATTGAAATGGAGCTGCCAGGAAGTGAAGTCAGTAAAATGCATTGCCAAAGGAATTGAGAGTATCTCAGGGGACTGGCCAGCCATATCAGATGCTAATGTGAGGTCAGCCTCAATAAAATGCTACAGAGAGGTTGAGTGGGATGAAAACTAGGAAGAGGCATATAGAGTTGACAATTAGAAGGTTGTCGATGAATTCAAGAGAGCTGTTTCTGGCACGATGGCTCAGAAATCATGTTGTCTTTGGCTAAAGAATCAATGAAAATGGAGTATCACAAGTGAAGACCACCCACATGGAGCTGGGTGGTAAAGAGATGAGGGAAGAAGGCAGAAGCTTGGGAAGGAAGATAGCCTTAAGGGAAGAATTTTGGAGAGTGGAGGGAAGGGAGAGAGTGGAGAGGGAGAGAGTGCAGATGCAAAAAATGCAGGTGAAGGTGACACTGTGGTGGTAGAGCCAGGAGGATGTACAAGCACATGGGGTGGAGAATCGGGGGTTTAGAACATTTCTTATGGGGGGATATGAACAAAGAAACCTCTGGTATAAATGAAAGTGTTGCTGAGAAACACTAAGGATTAAGTTGAAGTCATGTAACATGAATTTCTAGTGAAGTCCAGCTCCTTAATGGCTTTGGGCCCCATCTGATTCATCTTTATATCCCAGGGTCTTCAGCAATGTCTTGTGTATAGTAGGCTTTTAGCAAATGCTAATTTGAATGAAAGAAAGGAAGAATGCGTAAAATAAGTGAATAAGTGATTGTTGTGGCAGGTGTAGAAAAAGTGGGCAGTGGCATCTCTACAAGATCAGGCAATTTGATGATTGCATGAAGTCAAGAGGTAACAGAAACCAAGGTGTTGCAAAGATCACTGCTGAAAAGACTCTGATGCATCTGAGCTGAGTAGGAAGGAGATGGACCTAGGAGGAGATAGGTGGGCTGATGGCATGTAACAAGTGCTATAGGTCTTCATGAGGGCAAGGAGAAGGTTAAGTGTGAGTTGTAAAGGAGCTAAAATTCTCCAGGAAAAGATGTTTAGAGTTTAACATGTTAGTAATCATCTTTAGTGTGAATTACTGACGTTGGATCCTTTCCTGTTTTGGGGAGACAAGAGGAGTAGAGAATAGATGAGCATGAAGCTTGAGTGAGAGTTCGTCATCAACTATGCCTAAAGGCAAGAGTAGGAATATTGGAAACAAAGAAGGAAGACTGCAGATTTCACAGCTTTGCCAATGGTTGGCACTGTTGACTGCAATTTAGAAAAGATAATTAGATGTAATCCCAGAGTTATCCAGACTTTCGTTCTCTCTAACCATATCTGAGTTTCCTATAAATGATTCTTATTTTCAGAAAGTTCATTATTGGAGATATTAGGCTTGTTTTTTTTAGCCTTCTGAACAGGAAAAAAAAAAGATGAATTAACATGCTAAATAGATAATTTTATATTTCTACCTGTAACATCATTTCCTTCTTTTGCAGATTACATTCAGATATTTTGGCAGAGACATCTTCAATCCTCTTATACCTTTTTCTTAGAAATATCTTTGTAACAAGTGACATTAAAATTAGAGAAGAAAATCTTTTCTGTGATAATATTAAAGGCAATGAGATTTTCCCTGCTCAACAAGTAAGTGAGTTAAAGTGACTAAAAGCATGTTGGCTTCACTGTCTTGGTTCTCTTAGAATGGTGTATCTTGTATTGTGAATTGCCTGAAAGACCACTGTATGAATGTGTTGCTTTATTTGATATTCCACATAGGTTCACAGACCTGAGTTCATGGTTCATGTTTTTTTCCTCCTCCTCCTCTTCCTTCTCCTCCTTTTTTCTTTTCCTTTTCTTTCTTTCTTTTTCTTTTCTTTTTTTTTTTTTTTTTTTGTGGTACTGGGGATTGAACCCAGGGGCATTCTACCTCTGAACTACACCCCAGTCCTACATTTTATTCTTTATTTTAAATCAGGGTCTCACAGTGTTGCAGAGGGCCTCACTAAGTAGTTGAGGCTGGCTGCGAATCTGCAATCCTCCTGTTTCTGCCTCCCAAGTACTGGGATTACAAGCGTGTACCACCATGCCAGGCTCTTTCACTCCTTTTCAATTTATTTTTTCCCTCTCTGCGCAAAAGTAGTATACATTTCAGATTTCAAAACTGTATAGTGTATAAGGTAAAGCCCATTCAATTATACCACTTCTAAGAATACTATGATTTCATTTTCATGTTCTCTACTTTTTTTTTTTGTGGAACTAGGAGTTGAACCCAGGGACATTCTACCTCCGAGCTACACCCCTAGCCTTATTTTTTATTTTTATTTTGAAACAGGGTCTCTCTAAGTTGCAGAGGCCTCACTAAGTAGCTGAGGCTGGCCATGAACCCGGATCCTTCTGTCTCAGCCTCCCAAGTACTGGGATTACAAACATGTGCCACCACGCCCGGCTTCTCTATTTTTTAAAAATATAATATAATAGAATTATTTACAAAAATGGGATTTGATGTACTTGCTATATTGCAGCTTATCTTTTTAACACTTTTCATAATATATCTTGGACATATTTTTATGCTGATATATACATGTATCACCCAATGCTGCATTCTTTTTAATTATAACATTGCATTTCCATACAGAGGCAGAAATCTAACTTATCTCCTATTGATAGATTCTCAGAGGGCTTATAAAACATTGCTTTATACATATCTGCAGCCATCTTACTTTTAATAAGGATCTTATATTAGTTTTTCATTCTAACTTGAGGCTCTCCCTTCAGTCTCTCCCTTTTCTTCTTTATTCACCTTAGATCTGTTTGTTGGTTGGTTGGATTTTATTTTTAGTTGATTTTTTCCCTATGCATCAATTTAGTCATTAATCATTTTGCTAGTAAATTGCTACAGCAAGACCCTGCCAGTTTCTGGGGATAAGAAAGGGAAAAACACATGACTGTCTGCTCAAGAAAAGTTCACTGTCCAATTATAACCATCAACCAGCTTCTACTATATTGTGCTCAGTTTCTTCTTTCAGCTGGCCAGTCTGAAAGTAATGATAATTTTACAGTGTCGCAGTGAGTTCCAGAATGCTAAACTACCATTTTAGTAAAAAAAAAAAACCAAAAACAAAACCTAGTTGTATAGAAATTTCTGGTTACCATTCATATGGTTTCCTTGTACATAATATTGTATGTATATGTAGAAAGAGAATGAAGTCTTTCCCCAGTAAAGGGAAAGGGGAAGTAAAGAAAGGATTCCTGTTCTTTTTAAGTGCATTTAATCTTAAAACCATAACTTTACATTCTACTATCATTTATATTTAAGTAGCAAAAGTAGAAGTAGAAGTAACATAGAAGATTAGTTTGGTTTTCTAAAAATTTACCATTTTCTCATGAACTTAAAAGGGAAATTTGAGTCTGTTAATCAATTGAGGATAATGTTATTTAAATTATTATTTTGTGTAATTTATGTTTTTGAGGGCTAGACTTTTCTAACATTAAAACATAGAGAAGATTTTATCTTACTGATGCAAAGGATTGGATCATTTCTGTTATTAGTGGCACAGGTATTGTTTTACAAAAATTTTAAGACTGTTATATACATATAGTGTTATTGGTGGCACAGGTATTGTTTTACAAAAATTTTAAGACTACTATATACATATAGTGTTATTGGAGAGTTAGAATTTTTTCTCAGTTGAGATTTTCTTCATGCTAACATTCATGTTGGTAAGCCACAAGAATCAAATTTCCTACCTTTTCTTCTCCTTCCAGCCATATTAAGTCAAGCCCCTGATGTTCAGTTCAAGTAACAATGCGTTCTTCTTTACAGATTGCTAGACTGACTGAGTGTGAGCGAGTATTAGTGGCTCTAGAACTCAGCAACTTCTTAAATGATTCCAGTTATGCCCTTCAAGCTGTGACTCAGTGTTATGGCCTCCTTGCTCCAATAATATATCACAATATTGTTTTAGTACCTGTCGTGCAGGTAAGGATATTCCCCACTACCATAGAAGGGTATTGTGATAAATACAGTTCAGTGATTCACTGGGAAAAAAAGAGCAGTATATCTCTTATAAGTACAAATTGGTTAAGAACAAATATACAATTTCAGGAGTTAATTGATGAGCTTTTTAATAAATTATGTGTCTAAGAAAACATAAATATTGGATATAAAATGTGTTTCTCTGAAAACATTCAGAGTTGCTGTCTGTAGTTAGGTACTGGCAATGATCTTTTCTTAAAGTTATTTCAGTTTTCATATTCTTATAATTTTAGGAACACCAGTGTATATTCAAAGCATAATATTAAAGCCAGCATTGGGGAAAAAAGTATAGTGAACAACCTAAAAAAATGTACTTGGTGATGGAGGAGTTGGGATTTGTGGGTTAAGGGTTGATGAGGTCTGGCTGAAGAAATTACATTAGATGTATATGCTTCTTAACAAGTCAGCATAAACTTAGTGGTTTAAAAAACATCCAAGCCAGGTGTGGTGGTGTACACTTGTAATTCCAGTACTTGGTTTTTTTTTCAAGTTCACTGGTTTTGAATGGGCATTCTCATTCAGTGGAGTGGGGAGAATGAATGGCCATTTTTAATAAATGATGGTGAAACACCAGGATATTAATCTGAAAGAAAATAGAGTTTGACCTCTATTTGTGTCATATAAAAAAGTCCAGGTGCATTAATGACTTAAATGTAAACTAAGGCCAAAGAATTTAGGAAAAAAAATCCCAGAAGATGATCTGAGCAATCCAGGGTTTGGTGGAGACCTTTCTCACTAAGACAGAACTTCTAGAAACAACAAGAAAACTATGTGTAACAAAAAAGGTCCATAACAAAGATTGTAGAAAACCTTTGAAAAAATATTTTCAAAGCCAATGAAGGGTAAATATATATAGTAAAACCTAATAGTTGCAATGTATAGAAAAATGGGCATAAGGTATGACAAGGTACTTCAAAAGACAGCAAATCTAAGTGGCTGAGACATATGAAAAAATGCTCAAACTCTTGAGTATTCATAGAAATGCATATATATTAATGCATATATATATGTACACGTTTTTTTTATACTGGGATTCAACTCAGGGGCATTCTACCTCTGAGATACACCCCCAGCCCTAAATTTTTATTCTTTATTTTGAACAGGGTCTCACTAAGTTGCGGAGTGCCTCACTAAGTAGGGTGTCCACGAACTCGGATCCTCCTGTGTCTCAGCCTCCCAAGCACTGGGATTACAAGTGTGCGCCACCACGCTTGGCTTATAAATGCATATTAAATTAACAATGAAATAAGATCTGTAACTTCTATTGTGGAGAAAAAGGTATGACAAAATCATTCTCATTCATTGATGGGGGTGGCAAATGTGAATTATTGCAAGCTTTTGAATTTTGCTAAAGCAATTCTAATTTTAATTAAATTAAATCTAATTTTAAACAGAATTAAAAACAAATACATCTGACACAGTAATTCCTCTACTAGTAATATATCTCATAGAATAAAATTCTGACAAAATTAGAAATGGATTTATCTGACAGAGCAATCCTGCCATGTTATTTATCCCATAGAATAAAACCACCAGTTGGTAAAGTGCTACTCTTCATTTCACCCCTTGGGCCTTGGTCCACATGTTCTACTTACTGGGGACACGGTACCACATAATGGCCATTGATGTCGAGTGTATGCTGTGTCCTAGAGGACAGGGCCTCATCCTCAGTGGACATCATCTCAAAGCTGGTGCTTCAGTTACTACTCACAGCTGCCACTGAGCCTGTTTAAAGGAGTTTACTGTGGTGATTTTGGTGGCAAAAAAGCTGGCGGCAAAGAAAAATGGCAATAGTGTTAGATTGTAAAACATCAACCATATAAGTGTGCAACATGAAATCCTGAAAAGAGTTAAATGAATTGTGTTTGATCCATAGTAAATGATATGCTGCAGTCACTAGCAACAATGAATTAGAGCTACTCCTGTAAACTTGCAGGTACTTTTCACAAGACAGAGTTCGAATGAGAGATAGGAAGTTCAGAAAAGTGTGTATGACTCCCATTTTGGAAAATAACAACTTTCCTTCTCTGTATGCTGTATGTCTCTACACACACACACACACACACACACACACACACACACACACACACTTTGAGGAAACTACTAGGGTGCTAGCATGTTTTGGGAGTATGATGTGGTGTGGTTGCAGAGGGTGACCATAGAAGAGAGGAATTAAAAAAGCATTAAAATACTGGCCATTGTATTATAACAATAACATTATTATTATAATGGTAGCTTGAAGCAATTAATATGCCTCAAAAGAACATCCATATATTAACTTGTCCTTTGGGATAATCTGACTGACAAATAGATTACTGCAATCTCAAATCTACTTTTTGACAGTAATATTGCTCAGAATTGTGTAGCAGTATTGAAAGCTAAACTTAAACATCTAGGTCATGGTCAAATTCAAGAATGTATAATGTGAAGCAAGGACAATAGGATGTGAAAACCAATATTAATTGATTTGGGGAGATATGAATGTTTGGTTTAATTTTAAAAGAAATTATTATTTCAAGTACCTGGAATCATTGTATAATATTTAATATGCTGAATAATCCTATATGTGATTCTTCAAGATCCTCCTAAGCCTAGATGTGATATTTAGTTTTTTTGTATACTTGGAACATTCAGCATATATCTTTTACGATACTTTTCAAAATATGCTTTGTTTATAGTTATTTGCATACTTACTCTATACTCTTCACTAGTTTTCAAGTTACTTTAGATGAATGACTCATCTGAAAATTGAATATATAAATTTTATTTATGTATATTCCTTTACATATGATAAACAATTTATCAGTAATTATTGTTAATAATAAATTTTATGTCTTAAGACTCACACGATTTGAATATAATATTCTATAATGAGTAAGGATTATATTTTAATACAAAAATCATTGTGCTTCTATTTTTCAGATCTTGATAAAGTGTATAGTGGTTTTGCAAGGATTACCAAACATTGTCCACTCAAAGAAACATATTTTCACTTTTGAAAGTATACAGCACATGATAGCTTGTTGTATCTTCTATGTTACAAAGGTATTTATTTTCTTTTTTGTCTAGTGTCATAAAATTCAGAAGCAGTAATGATTTAGTGAGTCAAACAGCTTTTAATCACAATAATTAGAATACTTAAAAATAATACCCCAAAGCATTTTTAGATAAAAAAATGTAAAGTCTAAACATTATAGAAGAGTAATCTGTTGTTTAATGTTTTGGGTAAAATTGTGGTGCTTCACAAACCAAATCTCAGTGTTACTGACATAGCAGTATGTATTTTCTAGGCATCATATATGGTTAGATAGAATTAAAACCCTGAAACATTAATTACATGTTTATTGTAGTGCAGTCAATCTGCATACCATCTTGTCAGGTTGTGATCTTAGTGGAAGCTGCAGGTAGACCTGAAGTATCTTATCCCTGGAGTTGAGTTAGCATAGTGGGATTTAGAAGATATCCAGAAACTGGATATCTTAAACTTTCTTAATCACAGGCATCATGGTTGTGATTAAAGGGTCAGTAGGGAAATGAGGGATATGATAATCTCCTGTACTAGTCCTGAAGCAAAGGACAGACTAGGTAGAGTCTAAGAATGATTCTGAGATTGATGTGCAGGACCCTGACTGAACTCAGCAGAGGATGAACTGTTGAGGTGAGTTCAGACTGTATCAGTTTATAGTTATATATCCAGAGATCTAAGCAGGGGAGAAAACATAAGCAAAGGTGTGGTCAGAACATAGACTGATTTTCCATTTTTATCTCCTTCATTCCACAATATTTGTTGATTATCCTTTTGTATCAGGTACTGTTTTGGGCATTTGGCATAGGATGTGCCCAAATAACTTTAGAGAGAACCTCATATTAACTCTAGGAAAAGAAGAATACATCATGGACGACACTAGTTTTCTAGCTTGCATAATGAGTGGATGGTGGCGACACTAATGGGGATGCAGAAAATCACCAAGGAAGGGAGATGTGCCTTAAATAAGAGTTACAAATCCAAATGACTGTTGAAACTGAGCAGGTTAGTTTGTGATCTGGTTGGATATTAGGCAAGTTTGCTGGGTCCTGAGATAAACTTACCTATAGGCATTAAAATTCATTAACAAAATAAACAGAAGCAACAAACCGATACTTTCACAGAGCTTATGGTTTAGTGGGAGAGACAGAAAACACATACACATATAAATGATAATTCCATGAAGCAAACAGAAAAGTAGTTAAGAGACAGAAGTTTATGGGTAGGGCCTACTTTAAATGGGACAACCATGCACAAGAAGGAAAGTAGACCTCAAACAGACTAGTAGAGCTACAAAGTGGCAGAGGAGTTATATGAGTTATGTGAGCTAATATACTTAGAGACTCATGGCCAATATTAGCCTACAATTGAGTAGGCTAGTTTAGGTGGGGTAGAACATTCATGTGGAGCAATGGTTTTCCATCCTGCTGACTTGGAAGCTTATTTTAAGAAGTCTTTATACCTACAGGAGTGCATAACATTATTCGCAAACTCAATCAATGTATTCAAACATACAAATTTTGCCTTTTTTTTTTTTTGCAAACATGTGAAAACAGTTGAAATAGATAAGTACATTTATTGTAGTTTTTAGTTAATGAGAAGAATTACTAGCGAAATGGTATTGTTGCTCAAAGGCTTCTGGGAAGGCTATTTATTTCAAAATAAAGAGGTAGAAGAATTCTGAGTAAATGGCACACATATATGACTTCTCCTTTTCAGTTCCTATTTCTGCGTAGTAGAGTAACCTGAGCAGGACTGTTGGTAAAGCCTGGAGGATATCTTAGGCCAGGCTATCTGGGAGAAAGGCATTTTAATGGAATCTCATTTACCTTGGAAACAAGGAAGAGCCAAGAGACCCAAGGCAGAGAGGAGAGCTTCTTTATCTTCTTTGCTTGGCTCAAAGACCAACATTATGTGGTCCCTCAAAGGCTTTAGTGACAGAACCCAATGAATATCCTCAAAGAAGGGCCATCCACATCTGCCTACCTGCTTTATGTGGTTCTCACAGGGTCTTTCTGACTTTTTCAGAGGTCTGGAAGACTATTGCATATGTGGGCAGATTTGGCCCAACACTTTTCTTAGGACTTAAGCTTGCCTCTGTGGAGGTCTAGCAACAGAGAGGTTTTTGCCCTCTATCTCAGCAAAGAAGTCATTATTTTCTGGCTATTGTTGACCTCAAGAGCAGAAAATAATATTCCTCCCTTCGCCCAATGGTTTACCACTGTTGGAGAGACATCTATGCCTTGGTATTTGTAGATATTGAGGGGACATAGCTATTACCAAGGAGATAAAAGCAATAATTCCCTGAAGGGGACTCTAACCCAAGGGAGGAAAATCAGGCCTAAGACCAAAATAATTGTGTTAGTTACTCTCATGATGGAAAAGACCAGAGAAGACTTGGTGCAGGGCAGGGACAACAAAACTTTCAAAGCAATCTGATGACCCCAAATCAACAAAGCAAACAAAAAAATAAAAAAGAATAATCTCTGTAATTGAAAAAATGATTGAAAAAATTAGACAAAGATTATGGTTATAGTATTTCCTGAATCAAATCTGGAGGCTCAAGAAATACCTTATGATGCTGAGCAGAATCACTTAGAGATGGTAAATAAATTTGGAAGGCAGATCCATAAGTCATAAAATGAAAATAACAGGAATCTGGGGTAGGAGAAGACACAAATGGAGAAGTGATAGGCTCAATGAATCCTAAGCAGGATTAATGGAAGAATGTATGTGTAGAGAGATGATAAATTCCTTAAGTCAAAGAATAAGAGTAAACTTGAGTTTTGAGACTCAAAGAATAAGAGTAAACTTGAGTTTTGAGACTCAAAGAACAGGTTATTTGCAATGAAAAGAGAATCAATTAACTTGACAATTTTTATCAGCGGCACTGGAAGTTAAAACACCAAAACAACATTTGTGGAGTCCTGAGGGATAAAGACCAAGGTCCAAAAATTAATAACTAGGAAAAGATAACATTCATTTGTCAGGGCCAAAAAAAAAAAAAAAAGTAAACATTTCAGAAGCATTTGAAAAGTATTCTGTCCTGGTACTTATCTGAGGAAAACACTTGGGGGAAATACTGTATCAAATGACAATTGATTCAAAACAGAAATCCAAAGATAGGGAAAGACAAAAAAGAGAGGAATAATGAGAGCAGTGAATCTTGCAATATATGTATTGTTAAAATTAAAAGGATAATAATGACATGACTAGAACTCTGTAATAGAAATGCTAAGTAGGGATTCTTGAAAGAGAAGTGTCATCCTTGAAAGAAAAACTTATGTATAGCCTAGAACTTCTACCCTGTTTGGGGTGGCAGCAGATGTGAGGAGGTGGATTTTTGTATCATGGATATGTGAAATTATCATTTTCATGTAAAAATATGTGTCATAAAATTATTTTCTTTGATATGTATGGTAATATGTATAGATATTATATGTATTAATGTATATGGAATACACACACACACACACACACACACACACATATTCAGGAACATGTCACCATGAGCAGAAGTATAAAACCTGGAGGGACTTCCAAATTGACAGACAGGAAAAATGAACAGGGAGGAATGGAGAGAGGAGTCAGGAACAGGAGAAAACGGCAGGGAGGAAAGATGGTTAATTCGGCAAAATTAAGAAGAGGGGAAAAGATGGTATGGAAGATAGTACAGAATCAATAAAAGTAAGTCTACTAATCACTTCATCAAATGTAGATGATCTGGAACTGGGTATGGTGGCACATGCCTGTAATTCCAGTACTTGGGAGGCTGAGACAGGAGAATTGCAGATTTGAGGACAGGCTCAGCAACATAGGGAGACTCTCAGCAACCTAGTGAAGACCCTGTGTCAAAACAGAAAATAAAATAGGGCTGGGGGTGTAGGTTAAAGATAGGATGTCCCTGGATTCAATCCCTAATACACACACACACACACACACACACACACACACACACACACACACACACAATAGATGATCTTAGAAGTCAGATACTGCCAGATGGGCCAAAAATTTAGGTCATAATGTATATTACTCCAAGAAACATGACAAAGGCAAAGTGACAAACAATGGCTTAAAAAGGTAATTGGCAAATGCAAACAAAAATAAAGGAGAAAAATGGCAATTCTCATATCAGAAAAAGCAGAGTTCAAGGCCCAAAACATTAATCAGGACAAAGAGGCATTAGGTAGCATCCTTCAAATCTGTCAGGTGACTCATCCCTGCTTCTGTGGGGCATCTTGCCACTTGCCAGTCTGAGGATAGTCTCATTGTCAAGTTTTAAAGACCAAGTCTGGCCCTCAGTTTGATTTTTAGCACTGCCTTCCACACCCACCCCCCCAAAACAAATCAAATCTGAATTAAAACAAAACTCAAATTTTTTATAACAGCAAATTAAAGGAGAACAATAAGATTATATGAAAATGCCACAAAGGCATTTGATAACTCTTAGCAACCTTTACTAATAAAATTTCTAATAAGTTAGGAATGGAAGGAAGCTGTTGAATAATGATGAAGACATTTACCCAAATTTTACAGCAAATATCATACTAAATGGCAAATTTCTGAAGTCATTTCCTGAAAAAAGCAGCCACAGAAAAGAGATGCTGACTCTTAACAGTGAAATTCAGATATTCAGAAGTTCTTTCTTATGCAATAAAGATATGATATTAGAAAAGTATAATTTCTTTGTAATTGTAGAGGTATCAAGAATCAATGAGAACCTAGTATTATTTGAACTATAAATAGAATATATAAAGTGATTGTATGTCAGAAATTTGTAAACTGATAGTTTTTTTTTTTACCAGCAATAATTAGAAATGGAGAGGGTAGACCATATCATTTATAGTACACAATATTTAAAACTTTTAACAAAGTGTCAATGAACCTAAGTAAAGGAACTTTGAAAAGGTATCAGGGGATGTAAAATAAAATTTGAGCGCATGGCAGGCTGCACCAAGTTCCCGAACAGGAAGATTTACTGTCATAGAATGTAAATCCTTCCTAAAATAACGTTTAAATTTAATGCAGTTCTAATGAGGATTCCAATAGGGCTTCTCTGAAACTGATTGGAATAATTAAAAAGTTCTCAATAGATATTAAAGTTTGCCATAAGGCCACTTTAATAAAAAAATGGCATTAACAGAAGAGTGGGCAAATAGTTCAGTGGAATCCAATAGAGAGTTCAAGAATAGCCCCAGGTCTGCGGAAGAAGTTAATATATGACAAAGGTAGCAATTCGATTCCTTGAGAAAATAATAGTTTTTATAATAGTTTATTTAGCAAAATATACTGATGTAATAATAATAATAATGATAATAATAATAATTATTTTTTTTTTTTTTTGGTGGTGGTGGTACTGGAGATTGAACTCAGGGGCATTCTACCTCTGAGCTACACCCCTAGTCCTTTTTTTTAAATATTGAAACAGGATCTCACTAGGTTGCTGAGAGCCTCACTATATTGCTGAGGCTGTCCTTGAACTGTGATAGTACAATCTCCTGCTCCTCCTATCTCAGCCTCCCAAGTACTGGGATTACAGGTGTGTTCCACCATGCCTGGCCTGACTATTTACCTGCAAATAAACAAAGAGTGAACCCTGCCTCACACCACAAATAAAGTACAGGTGGATTAAAAAAATTTGTATGACTTTGGAGTCAAGGCACATCTTCCTCCACAAGGCACAAAATACACAGAAAAATATAGATAATTAGATTACACTATAGTTACAACATTTTTATGATAAGACACCATTAAACAAAGCTTAAAGGCAAATTTAAGACTGGGAAAAATCTATGACACATATAGGATTATTATTACTTTTTTTTTGTACTGGGGATTGAACCCAGGGGCATTCTACTTCCAAGCTGTATTCTCAGTGTTTTTAATTTTGAAACAGGGTCTCACTAAGTTGCTAAGGCTGATCTTGAGCCTGTGATTATCCTTCCTGTCTTAGCCTACTAAGAGGTGTGTGCCACTGTGCCCAGCTCTGAATGTGTTTTGAACACACACACACACACACACACACACACACACACACACACACACACACACACACTATATATATATTAGGGTTTTGATACTTGAACTGAATTTGCTCCAAATTGATATGTTGAATATTGCCATTCTAGAAGCTTCCTTCAGATTAGCCTGCAATTCCAAAGTCTTGAACTAGCCCTAATTCCCAGATTTCAGGTGTTCATTTGAGAGAGACACTGTTAGATTTTCTCTTAAAATATGTGAAGATCAGTTAGTCAAACAGGTATGTTTATTTTACCTGCTCTGTCAAAAATTGGTAATATTTTCAGATGGTTCAATTGTTTTTCTTAAGTAGCACTGACTTTATTCCTAAAAGTCATTGAAACTCCAAATAAAGTGCCACTTCTGAGATTCATCATCTTAAATGTTTCATTCTTTTTCACTGTTTTACACTTGCTGTGCTAAACACCTGGCATACTCTTTTGGTATCTTGAATAGAATTATTTCTTTATTGTTCTCATGACTAGAATAAATTCCTTATCATTTACTATTTTATTCTAGCATATGGGAACAAGAGAAAAAAGGTTGTACAGCTCTCTCTAAAAATAAGAGGTGGTTACATGGTCTTTGTAACAAAACAAAGAATTTATTTGGTTTTAATATGAAATTTTTTAAAAGGAAATGTTTTCTTAGTAGTTAAATTTCTATACCAAAAGGCATATGACTATATGGTCCTGAGATATGGGAAATTCATTATTGATGAGATCATGTTATTAGTCCTTTATTTAAAATGGTGGAATTATGCATTTTGAATTCCAGGGAAAGAAGACCTGGAGGTAAACTTCCAGTTTTCTTAACAAAAAATGGGGAGGTTCTTAGGCCCTAAACACTTAAGAGACTTTGAATTTAGAAAAGATGATGCATTACACTTGAATGTAGATCAAGAATGTCCAACAGAGATAGTTAATACTTACTTTTAATTAGATCCTGCGCTCATGGAAGGAATATGACTTGGCAGTAATGATTATAAATTATGGAAAAAAGATGTTGGACATCACTTCAGAGTGCAAATCTCTATTTGGTAAGGATGAACCAGAAGAAACACCAGATGAGGTAATTGTTTTTTGTTTCTTATGTATTTAGTTAAGGCTTTTAGGGCTCATTTAGTATTATTAATCATATTAGAAAGTTATTAAAATTTAATATTAAATAATTATTAAATTAATTTGCCATATTTACATAGAAGAAAAGCAATATAGTTAAGAGCTTCTCTCTCTCTCTCTCTCTTTTTTTTGAGTTGTGGTCAAGGAAAGGCAGAGGAGATCTATACTACCATGCTGAATAATCACAATTACAATACTATCTGGTGATGATAGGGAGCTTCCTGCACTCAGCTGGATGTTGGACTAAAAGCTCTCTAAAGTCTCTTTTGAATCTAAGATTTTATTGTTCTGTGTGGGTCACTGAGTGGACTAAGTACATTCAGAGCTTTTTACCTTGTGTTCAAAGTAGGTTTTTGGAACTCATTTGATACCTCACTTCTATATGAGACAGCTTATTGTTGAGCAGTCTAAGCATGGGTCTTACAGGAGCTTATGCTTTATTGCCTCTCCTTGAAACTATGTGGGCTAAATGTTTTTGTAGGTCAAGTTTTGAAATGTTACTCAGTGTATTGGGTTTCTGAGGCACACTAGGAATTACTTGAAGCCCCTTTGGTCGCTTGAGTGGGGGTGGGAACTCTTGCCTGTGACGCGGTTCAGTTAGATGAGACCCATTTCTAGCTCTAGTACATGTTGAGTGAGAAAGTAAGAAAGCGTTCCTTGCATTGTTTGCTTTTCACATCGGCATTTGTTTGCCCCCCAAAAGCCTCACTAGTCACCACTCCATTACTGGATGATTTTTTAAGCTGTAATACTTTTTTTTTTTTTCTGGTGGGAAAGTTGTTTTGTCTAAGAGTCCATCAGCTCTTTTATGTCATCAGGGCCTTGACTCAAAACTTTGTCACTTTATGTCTTTGTGGGATGTGGCCTCACACCTCTCTCTTTAGAGCTGGGGGTCCAGCAAGAGTTTGTGATACTTCCCTCCAACTAAGGTTGTAGAGACTTAATATATAGGAGTCAGAAATCATTGGAGCCACTCAAGGTTTTTTTAAGCATAAAAAGACTTGGAAGGTTGTGTTTTGTTTTGTTTTGAGAACAGGAGAAAGTGACAGGTCAGTCCTCAGACTCAGACAGAGAAAATGTGACGGGAAGTATGAGGGCTGACAGGTCAATTCTTAACCCACTACTGATCCTGTTATGTTTCAATGAAAGACAACCTAGTAAAGGCAATGAGGTTAGTTGTAAAGAAGCTGCTCCTTGAGGGAGGAGCGAGAAGGGTAAAAAAGAATAAAGGAACACATTTGTGAGAGTGGCCTGGGGATTTTCTTTTGAAGAGTTTTGAAGACACAGCATCAGCCAGTGCATGTTTGGGAGGCTGAGACAAGAAGATCTCAGGTTCAAGGACAGTCTCAGCATTGTGGTGAGACTCTCAGCAACCTAGCAAGACCCTGTTTCAAAAACAAAAGTACATATATCAAAGGGGTCTTGTTAGAGGCATGGATATTCCTTGGTTACTCTCTGTGAAATACTTGGTATGGTGTCTGGCTTTTGGTTAGAGCTCAATATCTTATTATTATTTGGTATTGTTTAGCCATGTAAATCATAGTTTTAGTCTAACATAAGAAGGTATGAAAGCATAATTTCAAGAAAGTTACTTGAAAACGATAGTTTTCATAACATGTGAAAGTACATTCTGACATTTAACCAATGTTTCTAGGGTTCTTCTAAGAAATCTTTAAAAACTAAGAAGCCTCAGCAGATATTGTTCCCTGAAAAAATAAATGAACAGCTGACCTTGTTGGAGACACACCTACTCAAACTGACAAAGCAATGTAATTTTTTTCTATATACATCTATTCAGAATTATGTTTCTTAAAACAAGAAAATATTTTGTTAAAGGGATTAAGATGAGATCAGTATTTGGTAAACCCATTAAGGTTTACACAGTGATTTTACATTATGTCATTAATCCTAACAATGCTTTGCTAATAAGGGATTGCTAATTGCATTTTACAGATGTGGCTCATAAAGATTAAGTGATTTATTTAGGATTACATAGTTAGACTTGAGCCCTACATCTTCTGACTCTAAAGCAGGTTTTTTTTTTTTTTTTAACCTTGACAGTGTCATCACTTGGGGCCAGTTAGTTCCCCATAGTGGGGGACTGTCCTAGCATTGTAGAATGTTTGTCAGTGTCATTGGCCTCTATTCATGAAAGCCTAACCCCCTCCCCCTAGCTGTGACCAGCAGCTTGGAGGCAAATGTCAGATGTATTGGGGTTGAAGTGGGGGTGGAATAGGTGAGGTGACACAAAATTGAGAATCTCTGAAGGTAAAATAACAGGGTAGGATGAGGGTGTTAATGTGTAAGCGGTTTGAACCATGACCTACTAGAGTAGAAAGTGTAAAAGACTAATTTGGGTACATGGGTGGTAAGTTCATGATCAATTAATGTGTTCATACAATCATTAGTATTTGGGAATTTGCAGCTTGCAAAGCTGCTTGGGAAATTGATTTAGTTTCTGATGATGATTAGTGTTTTCACATTTAAAAAAGGCACATTAAAAAAATCTTCTAAAAGAATAGAGTACCCAGGTTTCCTCCAGGCACAAGGCTCCACATTTGGCCTCATCGTCTTTTGGGAACTGACTACACCTGCAGGACTTCGTGTCCCAGCCTCTCCTCAATTCGTGGGCTCTTTAGCTATATTTAGATGGTCAGACTGTTTCAACATGCCCTGACCTGGCTTCCTCTCTCTTTGACCATTCTTTGTGCCTGTTTTGAGCTGAATTTATCAATTGAACCCAATGTTCTATTATTCCCATAATTGGTAAGCCTAGTTTTGAGAATGCTGTAATTATATTGTTATATATAAAAATGTAATTCCTTAAAATATGAAATATTTTAGAAATGTGAACTGCTTATTTTTATAATCTCAATAAGAGCATTTTAATAAGAAGCACAATGTAATGTTACTAGGTAAATAGTAACTTCAATAACAACAACAATAATAAAATATTAGTTTTTTACACTGTTTGCTCTGTGCCAGGCACTATTTTAAATACATTATAATTCAGCCTAACCTATGTATGACAACCAGATAAGGGAGGCATTGTTATTATCCCCACTTTAAGCCTAAAGAAACTGAGGCAAAGAGAATTAAAGTAATTTCTCAAAGTTTCTCAACTAAAAAGTGATAGGGTTAGAATTTGAACCTGCCCAGTCTGGATGGAATGACTATACCATAAAGATAGTTATTAAATGGAATGAATATAATTGGTTAGGCTTCAGTGGTGGGCCCTTTTCAACTTTTAGGGAAAATAATGAAAAGAAATAATTGAAATTACTGAATTCTTCTTATCTCCAAAATGTAATGATATAATTGCTATTTTAAGGCATATAATTTAGAACGAATATTTGATCATTTTTCTATTTTTAATTTCCTCCAAAGATTTTTTATGTTTGGTTGTTCATGTTAAACAGAACCTACAACAACTTACTCATGTTTTTAACCTTAGATGTTGTAACTGAACTCTCAGGAGCAGAGGACCCTATATTTCTTTACCCTGTGGTTTTAAACTGGACAGTAAAAGGGGCAGTGAAAGAAGGTAGGTCTGTACTTGTATATGCTGCCCAATGAAATTACATTGAAGACTGTTTGTTCTGTGGACTTTGTTTCTGTTGTTGACCTAATGACTTCACTTCCTCTAAGCAAGATATTTTGGATCTATCCCTTCAGAATAATGCAGAATCTTGACTGGTAAGTCATGAAAGAGACATAAATAAATACCTGATTGAAACTCAAGCAATAGACAAAACCTTCATGGTGGCTTATTTTGATAGTGACCAATGTTATTATGAGGCTTACAAAAACTAGGGTATTGAAAAACGCATTAGTGATTTTTTTTTATGTTCATCTAATGAAGAGGTAGCAAGAAACATTATTGCTTAACTCAGAGTGAAATGTAATAAAAATTAGGGTAACTAGTCGTGACAATTATCAGCAGCTTTTTTCTTCAGTTAGTCAAATGTTAGAGCTTTAATTAAATCTTTCTCAACACTGAGATTTTTGGGAAATGAATGAAATGTAGACTGTAAAGGATTTGTTGGTTTTAGAAATGACGATAGTTCACACAACTTTTATGCTTCCATTTTTTAAAAGTGAGAAATCTAAAAGGCAGGTTAGTCAACTTGCCTGTTGGAACAAAATGATTATCAGCACTGGTTTCAGTGCTGTTGGTAACTGTATATTAATTTCTTGCTTTTACAGTTATGAAATTTAAGCAAAGGCCTAGATTCCTGGAATTCTTTACACAAGTTATGCTTAAATGCATGAATGATGAAAAATTTCACCTTGTGGTGGAGATAACCGTTCCTGTCTATGAGTTCATGAAAAGGTACTTGTAATATTAGCTTTATGCATATTAGTGGCTTTAGAAAATGAGCAGCATTGTCACTTTTAAGATACATAAAGCAGATGAAAAATAGGATGGGGTATATGCAGTGATCACATGGGAGACAGTGAAGACTTATGTCTGTGCATCTAAATAAATACCTAAGTGTAAAAATATTTATACAAGCTGGGCATGGTGGAGCATGCCTATAATCCCAGTACTTGGAAGACTGAAACAGGAGGATTTCAGGTTCAAAGCCAGCCTCAGCAACTTAGTGAGACCCTATTTCCAAATTAAAAAAGAATAGGGGCTGGGATGTAGATCAAATGTAGAATGCCCCTGGGTTCAATCTCCAGCACTCTGTGTGTGTATGTGTATGTGTGTGTGTGTGTGTGTGTGTGTGTGTGTGTGTATAATTGAACTAGGAAATGAGACTAGAGCATGTTCACATTTCTAGCAGGAAATAGATTAAATCCTTCGTTATTGGGTCAGGATGGACAATCACATCTTTCTAGCCATCAGCTCCCTTTCTCACACAAAGTTGAAAGCCCAGTTTTGGTCATTTACCATGCACATCTAATTTGTATATCACAATGAGCAGAGCTACTCTTTGGGGTTTCCATTTATATATGCAAATGAGAAGCTCCTCAAATAGAAGTGGCAAACTTTAAAGCTGTGCCTCTCATTCTCTAAGCCTGAATGATTCTCTTTGCTCCCAGAGAAAATGGTAATGTTTCATGCCAGTTATGCGAAATGACAAATGAATCCAACTTAACTTCTGACAGTTGACAGTGGGTTTTTCTTTCACCACTGGGCATAGCTCTATCTGTCCCATTTTAATAAATGTAAACATGTTGTTGCGGCTATAGCTCAGTGGTAGAGTGTTTGCTTAGCATGTGCATGGTCCTGGGTTCAATCCCTAGTACTGCCAAAAATAAAAATAAATAAATAAATAAATAAACATTAGTATAAACATCAGTAACATGAGATATGTTTTGAAAATGGCAGCAAAAGAGAAGCATTCCTTTAAAAACACACAGAAATATGTTCTCCTAAAAATAGGCACTTTATTAGAGCAAATGCTTGGGACATGTGTTTCACATTTTCAAAAGATAAAAGTGGAAATTGCTTTTATGAAATGAATCAGGCTATGATAGTCACAGAATTGGTTAGAATTAGAGAGTTCTATTCAATTAAAAATGACATAACTGAAATTAAGTGTTTAGAAGTTTCAAGTAACAGTCTTCATACTAACGGAAATTAGAAGACATTTTTAATGTGCAGGGAAATTTGGAAGGCTGAATATGGAAGTCCACCTAAAAATAATAGATATTCTGAAAGGGGAAATAGACTAAGTGGCTGAGAATCATTGAACAGTGGTATAATAAAAGGCCTGATATTGGAAATGGAGTGGTACAACTAAGTTCAAAACAAAGGTAACAGTTTCACTTGTCAAAGCTGAACAGATATTTTAGGATGCTCTTCACCAAGTCAGGAAATATAGGAAGAGGTGCAGGTACAACACCTTGACTTCTAGGTAGATAGTGATATCTATTTTCTGTTTATCTTATATGCCTAACATGTTTTTGGATGTATAAAATTTTCTTTTTTTTAAATTGGCTTTTTTGGTACATTGTAATAATACAAGATGGTAAAGGCATACATGCACACATCACCCATTTAGCCCTTCCTCAATTCCCACCCCATTCCCTCCCTCTTCCTCATGTTCAGCTTAGTAGTTGACTTGATATGTTTGTGAATGTACATCAATGTGCCTTAAGGTGTTTCCCTCCCTCTCCTCCATCACCTTCAGTTAGGTCGCCTTCTTTGCTCATCGAAGGTTTTTTCCTTCTTTGTTTAGAGTCCCTCCCATGACTCATTTTCTCCCTAGCTTCTGCATATTAGGGAGAGAATCTGATATTTTACTTTTTGTGACTGACTAATCTCACTTAGCATAATGTTCTCTGGTTCTATCCATTTCCCTGCAAATGACACAATTTTGCTCTTCTTCGTGGCTGAGTACAATTCCATTGTATGCATATTCCATAATTTTGTAATCCATTCATCTGTTTTTGGACATCTTGGCTGGTTCCATAGTTTGGCAATTGTGAATTGTGCGACTATAAACATAGATATGCATGCATTAGTCTGGTAGTTTGGTTTCCATTCTTTTAGGTAGAAACCCAAAAGTGGTATTGCTGGATCATTAGGGTAGGTTCATTCTCATTTCTCTGAGGATCCTCCATACTGTTTTCCAAAGTGGTTGTATTAATTTGCAATCCCATCCTTGCCAGCATTTGTTGTTCTTTGTGTTTTTAATAATTGCCATTCTAATTGGGATTAGGTGAAATCTCAGGGTAGTTTTGATTTTCATCTCTCTGATTGCTAATGATGTTGAATTTTTTTTTTACACATTTATTGGCCATTTGTATTTTTTCTTTTGTGAAGTGTCTATTTAGTTCACTTGCCCATTTTTTGATTGTGTTGTTTTCTTAGTGGTGAGTTTCTTGAGTTCTCTATATAATTCTAGATATTAGTCCTCTATTGGAGGAATAGTTGGCAAAATTTTTCTCCCATTCTGTTGGCTGTCTGTTGAAGTTCTTCATAGTTTCCTTTGCTGCACAGAAGCTCTTCAGTTTAATGCAATTCCATGTATTGATTCTCCTTTTAATTTCTTGTGCCTTTGGAGTCTTGTTGAGAAAGTTTTTATCTGTACCTATGTGTTGAAGTGTTGGACATATGCCCTTTTCAAGTAGCTGCAAGGTCTATGGTCTGATTTCCAGGTCTTTGATCCATCTCAAATTGACTGTTGTGCAAAGTGAGAAAGTGGGGTTTATTTCCATTTTTCTGCATATGGTTAACCAGTTTTGCCAACACCATTTGTTGAAGAGGCTATCTTTTTTCCAGTGTATGTCAAAAATCAATTTTCTGTAAGTGTGTAGATTTGTTTATGAGTCTTCTCTTCTGCTCCATTGGTCTGTGTGTCTGTTTTTGTGCCAATACCATGCTGTTTTTATTACTATGGCTTTGTAGTATAGTTTGAAGTCAGGTATTGTGATGCCTCCTGTGTGGTTCTTGTTGCTGAGAATTACTTTGTCTATTCTGGGCTTTTTGTTGTTCCAAATGAATTTAAGGACTGATTTTTCTATGCCCATGTGAAATAACCTTGGTAATTTAATGAGCATTGCATTGAATCTGTAGATAACTTTTGGAAGAAGGGCCATTTTGATGATATTTATTCTGCCTATCCAAGAGCATGGAAGATCTTTCCATCTTCGAAGGTCTTCTTTGATTTCTTTTTTCAATGTTTTATAATTTTCCTTGTAGAAGTCTTTTACTCCTTGGTTAGGTTTATTCCTAAGTATTTTATTTCTTTGGGGGGATATTGTGAGTGGAAGTGTTTTCTGGATTTTTTTCTTCAGCAGATTTATGGCTGGCATACAGAAAGCTTCTGATTTTTTAGAGTTGATTTTGTATCCAGACACTTTGCTGAATTTGTTGATCAGTTCTATAAGCCTTTTGGTTGAGTTTGTTGGGTCTTCTAAGTATAGTATCATGCCATCTGCAAATAGGGATAGTTTTAGTTCTTCCCTTCCTATTTGTACTCCTTTAATTTCCTTCTCTTGCCGTATAGCTCTGGCTAGAGTCTCAAGTACTATATTCAAAAGATGTCATGATAATGGACATCCTTTTTTTTTTAAGTGGGAATTCTTACAGTTTTCTCCATTTATTATTTATTATGATGATATTGGCTGTGGGCCTATCATATATTGTGTTTATGATGTTGAGGTATGTTCCTTCTATTCTGATTCTCTGCAGTGCTTTTAGCATGAATGGGTGTTGGATTTTGTAGAATGAATTTTTCAGCATCTATTGAAATGATCATGTGATTTTTGCCTTTGATTCTATTTATGTGGTGAATTACATGGATTGTTTTTCATATGTTGAACCAGCCTTGCATCCCTGGGATGAACCCGACTTGGTCATGGTGTATAATTTTCTTGATTTTGTTTTGAATGCATTTTGCTAGTATTTTGTTTAGCAGTTTTGTGTCTAAGTTCATCAGTGATATATGCCTATAGTTTTCTTTTCTTGAGCTGTTTTTATTTGGCTTCGGTATTAATGTGATGTTGGCTTCATAGAATGTTTTTGGGAGAGTCCCATTTCTTTCTATTTCATGGAATAAATTGAGGAGTATTGGTATTAGTGCTTCTATAAAGGTTTTATAAAATTCACTTGGGAAACCATCTGGTCCTGGGCTTTTGTTTGATGGCAGGCTCTTTATTGCTGCTTCAATCTCTTTGATTGCTATTGGTCGGTTTAAATTTTCTGTATCTTCTTGACTCAATTTAGGAAGGTTGTATGTGTCTAGAAATTTGTCAATTTCTTCTAGATCTTCCATTTTGTTAGAGTATAGTTTTTATTGCAATAAAATATATATATCTGTATTTTTCCAATTTCATGGTTTTGTGATTTAAAATCAATGTTTTAATGCATATAGACTTTTTTTTTTGGCATGGGGACTTGAATTGACTTCAGTTTTTCCCAGTTTATTGGTTTTCTTGGTAATATTAAAAAAAAAAAACTTCTTTCAGTTATTTTTTTTTTCTGATGTGATTCTGGGGATTAAACTCAGGGCCTTGTACATGCTTGGCAAGCACTCTGCCACTAAGCATATTTCCCAGGCTTTTAAATTTTTATTTATTTTGCTTATTTGATACTGGGGATTAAACCCAGGGGTATTCTACCTCCATGCAACACCCCAGTCCGCTTATTTATTTCTTTTTATTTTGAAACAGAGTCTCTCTAAGGACTCAAACCTGCAAATTCTTCTGTCTCAGTCTCTCAAGTACTGAGATTACAAGAGTGTACCACCACATATAGTGCCTTTTTAATTTTTTATTTTGGAACAAGGTCTCACTAAGTTACCCAGGCAGATCTTGAACTTGTGATCCTGCTGATTCAGCTTTCTGAGTATCTGGGATTATAGGCATGTGCCACCACCTGGTTCACGCCATTTTTCGAATGCCACCCTTTCACATTGAAAGTGCGTATATATACTAATAATGTTTGTAAATCACAATGAAGATATTTCATGAACTTTCATGTTATACTTAACAAGAAGTGAACATATATGGAAATACTGAGAGAGTTTAAAATGCCACTTTTAAAAAAAGACCAAAGCCAAGTGTGGTGGCGCATGCTTGTAATCCCAGTACTTGAGAGACTGAGACAGGAGGATCACAGGTTTGCCGCCAGCCTCAGCAACTTAGTGAGGCTATCTACAACTTAGTGAGACCCTGATTCAAAAATAAAGAATAAAAAATAAGGCTGTGGGTGTAGCTCAGAGGTAGAATGCCCCTTGGTTCCACCCCCAGTAAAACACACACACACACACACACACACACACACACACACACACACATCAAAACAATGAATAGGCCATGAGATAAAAGATCTTTAATGGCTACACAAAAATTTGAAAATACAATTTATCAAAACACTCTATAAACAATATAAAAAGCTTTCATTCAGAGCCTCACAGAGCTGTGAAGAGGCCAATGAGTGGAGTTTGGTGCTTTCAGTGAATGAAGGTTCTACAGTGCACAGAGGAAACAGCTAAGATGGTTGGGGAGATGATACCCTTGCTGTATACATCTTTAAACTCTTTTCCCTCTCGTCCCTTCCTGGAGTAACATAGCAAACATCAAGCATTGTGTGGTGTGGAAGAGGAAGACCATAGAGAAGAGACCAGACTGGTTGGAAAATGGCAGGCAACCCATTTCAAGATGCAAGTTGTAGAGGATGGGTTCCTAAGTCCCCAGCAGCCTTTGGTCCATGCTTTCTAAAACATTTGCCAGCATGAATGTCACCTAACTGGAAGATTCTTGGAATATCTGTAGCTAGCTAGGGTCCCAGCCAACCACAGAATTCATGATCATCTTTATAACAAATGAAAGTGAGAGGCCAACTTCCACTGGGACCAAGATAGATTTGGATCATACAGTATATTGCAACTCTAGAACTATCTCACCCAGTCATTCCATTAACTTTGCACTGATGTGCCTCTACATTTTATTTTATTTTATTTAAATTCTTGCATCCCATTTATCATTCATTTATAGCAGAATTTTACTGTATCTGGCAAGTGCTTACCAAAAGAAACAACACCTAGAAAACAGATAAATTTTAGGAAAACTAGGTGATAAGTATCAATAGAAAGATGATGGAAGACTTTACAGTATTTGGAGAGAGGGAATCCACTGGAGTCCATAGTTAAGAACTCTTAATTGAGGAAAGGGAAGAAGTTTAACAGGAACAGGCATCTAAAGTGCTTAGCTTATGCTGGTATCCAGAGGGCAGTAGTGTCTGGGAGTTTGCCTAGGATGGAGCCAAAAATACTGAAATCGGTTGGAAGCAGGATAGTTTTTCTAGGATCACTTTGATGCAGTTTTTATCTCAGTAGTTAAAGAAAGTGTCCACAATTACTTTACTTCCAGCCCATTTCTCTTTCACCTACACCATGCCTTCAACTACTCTTCTTTTTCCTATAGATATACCAGCTCTCATTGCATGCATGATTTACATTGGCAGCTATTCCTTGATGAACAGAGATCATTGTCTGATTTATGCATGGGACACAAGCAGTTTTGTGTAGCCTTCTTGCATAATTTCAATGACAAAATTCATTACTGACTTATTACTTTGGGGTAGTTTTTCAAATTTTTTAGTTTTTGACTAACTTTATCTATTTTTTAATTAGGAGGAATGAATCTCTAATTGGACCAAAAAAAATGAGATGTAAAGACAACAATGCCTTTAAAAAGCCAAGTATACCTTCAAAGAAATACAAAGCTATAATGTTAGAAATTGGAAGAGTAAGTTTCCTATGAGTTTTAAATTTCAAGTTGATGAAATTAATTGAGATAATGTATCTAGAGATTATTGGCTATATTTTAATTTATTATAATGTAAAACAGAAAGAAATACCAACAAGCATAATTTTATAATTCTATAATACATTGTAAATTCTTAAGTTATCCATAGATTGTGTGTGTGTGTGTGTGTGTGTGTGTGTGTGTGTGTGTGTGTGTATGTGCGCGCTACTAGGGATGGGCCGGGCATGGTGGCGCACGCTTGTAATCCT
>PVLC010000007.1:93253-120778 GCA_004027655.1 Graphiurus murinus
AAAAAAAAAAAAAAAAAAAAAAAAAAAAAAAAAAAAAAAAAAAAAAAAAAAAAAAAAAAAAAAAAAAAAAAAAAAAAAAAAAAAAAAAAAAAAAAATACTAGGGATGGAACCCATAACTTAGAGGTGGAATGCCCCAAGCTAAAATACCCCCAGTCCGATTTTATTCCTTTATTTTGAAACAGGGTCTTGCTAAGTTGCAGATGGCCTCACTAAGTTGCTGAGGCTGGCTGTGAAACTGCATTCCCCCCGTCTCAGCCTCCCAAGTACTGGGATCACAAGTGTGTGCCACCACACACAGATTCAATCGATATTTTTATAACCAGATTTTATAGGAGTACTTCTGTTAACTTTGATAGTAATTTTAATTGAAGAGTATAAAGAATCTACTGTATTTTAAAGTCAAGAGTTAGAGCTTGAGTGAGTCATTATTTTGTGTTTAAAGTTTAAATTTAATTTTTAACATTTTTGTTATTTCCTTTATTAAGAGTTCAGAAATGATACCAAGGAGAAGGAAAAAAAGAAAGGAAACTCTAAGAGATTTTTATGCCAGAAATCCATCTATTTTGGAATTGCCAGAACAAGAAAGGTATTAACTAATTAATTAATTCAAAAGGTTTACTTGAGATTTACTGTGTGTTGGGCATGATTTGGGGTACTAAGAATATACTGGTGAACTAGATAGATAAAATCACTGTCATCAAGGAGCTTACAAAACTAAATGAAAAGTGTACAGGAGCCAAGTAAACAGACAAATGGGCACTTTAAATTTTAGATAAAATTGAATAAATGAAAATAAGGATGCTATTGAGTAATCGGCTATAGAGTAGTTTGTGGCAGCAGTAGTTTAGATGAAGTGATCAGGAGACTAAATTGTAAGTTACTTCAGATACCAGAGGACATAATATTCTTTAAAATTTTAAATTGACACGTAATATTTGTCCATATTTATGGGGTACAATACAGTAATTCAACACATGTACAGTGTATAATGACCAAATCAGTGTAACTAGCATTTACACCTCCTCAAACATTATTGTTTCTGTGTGTTGGGAATTTTTACTTATTTTGAGACTTATCACAAACCATTCTGTAGTGTTGTGACCCTACTGTGCTATGGAATTCCTCCTAACTGTGTTTTTATGCCTATTATGCAACTTTTCTCTATCCCTCCACTCCCTGCCCACAGTCCTTCCTTGTTTTTAGTGATAACTATTCACTTTCTCTTACACCATCAGATTTTTTTAGCTCTCTGAAGTGATTGAGAACATGTGATTTTTATCTGTTTGGCAGCAGTAGTTTAGCTTATTTCACTTAACATAGTGTTCATCAGTTCCATCCATATTGTCACAAATAACAAGATTTCATTCTTTTTAAATGGCTGAATAATATGCCACTGTGTATATACACACTCCATTTCTTTATTCATTTACCCTTTGATGGACATGTAGGTTAATTTCTTATCATGGCTATCGTTAATAGTGTTGAAATAAACATGAGAGTTCAGGTATCTTTTTGATTTAATGATCTTATTTCCTTTGGATATATAGCCAGTAGTGAGACTGCTGGATCATGTGGTAGTTATATTTTTTGTTTTTGGGGGAACCTCTATACTGTGTAGCATTATGGCTATATTAATGATTTATGTTCTCAATAATAAAACTTATCATTGCAAAATGTTTAGCTTCTATTTCTATGAATACTCATTTATGATTCTTTATATACCTAACTTTCATTAGATAATGTCTTTCTTAACCTAGCTAGTGATTTTGATCTTAATTTTCACCACGTAGACATGGATAGAACCATTTCCGCTTTCTTTTTGTTTGCATTTGCCTATTTTTTCTTTGAGTATTTTTCCATCATCTTTATTTAAATCATGACATATTTTAGATGGTACTATTTATTGAGTAGTTTATTCTATTATCACTGTCACCTTTGTCACTTAGCAAATATTAATATACTTAGTTTGGTGATCTCTCTTCTGTTCCTTTAGTCTATTGAATATACATACTGGTTTAGGAAGCTTTTTAAAAAAAATAATAGTGAGTCTTTCTGTTAGTAGATAGAACACATTATTAGGTCTTATACTCTCTTTTAATAAAATTTCTATTATTTTCTCTCTAAAACTATTATACATTTTTGTCAGCTACATCAAGAACTATTTTAAAAATTAGTGTGTGATATTTTAAAATCACATTTTTGAATTCCATTATTCTAAACAACTTGATTATTTGTAGATACAAGTTTTTTTATGTGAATGGTAATACTGTGAAGAGATCATAGTTTTGCTTATTGCTGTCTAATGATTAAGTGTCTTATTTACTTTTATTGTCTAGATTATAGGCTAGGACATCAAGTTTAATCTTAAATAGTTTGTGACAGTAGACTTGTAGCATACATTTGAAAATGCCTTTTATTTTTAGGTAATTATAGATTTACATGTAGTTATGAGAATCTGATCTCATATTCTCTTCGAGTAGTTTCTAAGTATAAGTATATAACTGTTGTCCAACAAGGAAATTAATACTGATGCAACCCAGTGACTTTATTGAGATTACAGCAGCTTTACATGCACATGCCTGTGTACATGTAAAATTAGGGGCATTTAGTTCTACATGCGTATTTAGATGAACCCGTGTGTATTTAGTTCTATGCAATTTGTAGAACTCATGTGACCACCATAGTGATGGATCTGGCTGTTGGAGCATCCTCAATGTTAAGAACTGTCCAGGTAACAGAAGGGGGAACATTCTCCACCCTCTGTGGACTGGCTGTTAGTGACTTTCCAAGCCACCTGGAGTCCATCAGTACTATGCCAAGATACCTGGAGGAAGCCTGTCCTCTCACTCCCTCCCTAAACGATCTCGTCCTCAGTTGCTGGGAAGATGCAGCTAATCCTGTTGGCTCTTCTTGGCTTTTGAGCAGAATTGGCCTCCTCACACAAGGATGAGATTAATTTTTATTTAGGGAAATTACATTTTTAGCTTTCATGATATTTACTAAAATAATCATCTTTATTGGGAAACTAGTTAACATATCACTAAAACCAACCAAACAAACACAAAAAGCCCCCAGAAACTTGGAATTAAAAGGAAATCTTTAACAAAGTGCTTAGAACTGAAGGGTAATGAAAAAAAAGAAAGAAAGAAAGAAAGAAAGAAAAAGCATGTCAGAATGAAGCTTCCCTCCTTGTTTTCTTTCTCACAGGGCTGTGCCTCTGTCCCTTCCCTTCCTCTCTCCTTTTTATCTTTTGTATATGTGTATCAATTCAGATTTAGAACAATAGCTATGTAAGTGAGCAGGGTACTTTCACTTACCTGCTGGGTCTGTTTTTTTCCCTCCCTTCTCCAATATGAATCAGAATGGTTCTAAATGGTTCTGGCCAGTGAAGCAACAACATGGCCCACAGTAAAAAATGAACTGATGAAGTGCTTTGAAGAAATGCGGATGCTCTATAAACAACTATCTAACCATACAAATGGCTGGACTACTTTGAGTTTTGATAGGAATGACTTAAAACAAAAAGATCCTGTATACATTATACTTAAAATCTCGACTATTGGCTAAAATTTGAATATTATTTTTCTGTAGCATGTTGAATATGCATTCATGAAGTTATTCACTCTATATTCAACTGATATTTTATTTCCTCTAGAGTCTAATGCTAGACAAAATTTTGTTCCATTGTTTTTCTCCTTAAAGACCAATACAGAGAAATGATTTTCTTGTTTAATATTGAAGTTAGTTGATGAATGTGAGCATTCTGTCATAATTTATTCATCTAATCCCAGTGGCCTTTTGGTTATGGAAAAGAAAAGCTCTGGGTTGAGCTGAAACATCAAAGAGAGTTGAAACAATATGCGGAGTCATTGTCCCTGGGGCTTATGCTGGTGTCTTCTTTTCTACCCTGTTTCCCATTTTTAGCACAGAGGAAATGATAAATATGCCAGAAACAATTTGCATAAGGGCAATCAAGTGACTTCTTGATGTAGTTATGTACAAATTGGAATCATTCTTCTTTATTAAATGTTTGGAAGTTTTTGTGTAATTTCAAAACTTCTTTCTCCCTTGGCAGAAATAAGAGAGCCGATGTTAGGAAAGTCGCATATCGAAGCCTGACAATTCACTTGAATCCTCTGATATTAGAATATGTTAAAAGGAAGCGGTTTCATGAAATATATCTCGAGGAGATGCCCTGGAGGGCTCAGATGAACCTGTATCTGGCAAGCGCGCACTTCAACCTGCTTTTACAAAAGCTAGGGGAGCGTGCAAAGATGAAATTTGGTATTTCACATACAGTGGTCAGGTACAGTGTGTGTCAGTGAGTCATATTTTTTTAGTCTTATGAGCATGGATTGTATTCGTATGTTCCAGAATTCAGTGTTGGTAACAACAAAGTTTACAGAATGTCTGTATCTTTATATTGGCCACTGGTATATTTCTAATTTTTTTTTTTTATCTCAGAAGCTTTCTTGTCAAACAAGTACTAAATATAAGTGCTTATCAAGTGTCAAGTGCTAATCTGTATATATCTTGAATGTGTGTATTGACTTAGCTTGCAGTACAAGAGTAATTCTAAGAGAAATGTAATATGAATTGTAGAGTAACTATAGATATTAGTAGGCCTTAGACAAATCTTGATTTCATTTAGAGGTATATTTGAAGCTGCTTTAAACAGAGATAATATTTCCTCATACAATATACATTTTCTATTATTAATTTAACAAACATTTTGAACTCTTATTGAATGTTTTTGGTTAAGTGCTTTGGGAGATAAAACTAGAAGATATATATATATATCTATGTGAGATATTAAAAGGTGATAAAAAGTCATTCATTTAAAAAAATACTTGTTTACCTGGTAGATACAAGGTACTGAGTTAGGTGCAATTGATTTATGCAGATGAACAAGACACGTAGATTACAGTTGGTAGGTTATGTCACAAATACTCAAAAACTAACTATAATTAATGGTAGAAAGTCAAGGGCATATAAAGTCATCTTTGTAACTAGACAGAAGAATCTTTCTCTGATCGCATCTAACAGGAAAGGTTTCACCGGGAAGAACAAATAGGCTTGGGTCTTGACAAATAGGCAAGGTTTAGAAATGTGCAGATAGGGAGACAGGCGTTCTCCACAGTTGGAAGAGTGCAAGTCAGAGCCCAGGCAGGAAACAGTATGAGAACTGATGGTCTGATTAAATCTTGAGCATATGAAAGGAACGGGTGTGAAGTAATTAGAAAGGTAAGTTGGTACCAGATCATGGAGGGTCTTCAGTTTCTGTGAAATCTGAATTTTATTTTAATTTTTTTCATGGTACTAGGGATTGATCCCTGTGACATTCTACCTCTGAGCTATACCCTGAGCCCATTTTTTTTTTTTTTTCCTCTGAGTTACCATGGACTGCTGGCCTTGAACCCATGATCCTCCTGTCTCAACCTCCCCAGTACTTGGATTACAGGTGTAAGCCACCATGCTCAGCTGAATTGGAGTTTTATTTTATGTACTCTATGTATGTTTTTGAGTTTTTTTTTTTTTTAATAGAGCCACGATAAGAAATTTCTCTGACTGTAATGCAGAGATGGATTAGGGAAAGACTGAAAACAGGATAAGAATTAAGAGGATATTTATTTCAATTACTGGGTGGGAAAAAAACACAGGTTGAAATTCACAATGAAATTAGTCCTGGCATATGTTCTTTCTAGAATTTTGGTTAAAATTACTGATGGACTAACTTCACAAAAACATATACAGTTAATTCCCTTTCCTACATGTGTTAGACCAGATCTGCATTCAAGAAGCAGTAAACCCGTCAAAGGGGCCCCCTCATGGGGCTGGAATGAGGAAAAAACGGGCTTTCTGACTACTCTCTGGACTCTGAGAAATCTTCTTTGAGCTTCCAAGCATGCATTACCATTTATTCAGTGTCACTTGACAGCACAATAAGACAATGATCAAATTTTTTATGGGGTAATTTGCAGCTAACTTTGATTTTATTAAAACTTTTAATGCATACTCAGTATTTAATATATCTTTGGTGGAAGATATTTACTGCTTAGACTTTATTTTTAAAAAGAAATAACCGATACGGACACATTGCTGTATACAGTAGGCATCTTCACTGAGCTGTGTTCTAAGTGGTTCTAAGGTGACGTAAGTTATTGTTTCAGAGCTCATAGACTGAGTATAGGTCTTTCTTTCCCATTTTCAAGTGTACTTTCAGGGAAATAGATATTGATGTTAAAATTCCTAAGAACAAGGTTCCTAAGAACAATTGTATAATTTTATTTTATTTTTTATTGGTGCATTGTAATCATACATCTTAATGAGGTACAAGCTGATAGAGGCATACATGCACATCACTCATTTAAAATTGTATAATTTTAAAAGTGAGTGGTAAAAAGTTTGGCTTTTCCTAAGTGTCAAAATACTTTATGATCTAAAATTTGAAAGCACTCACAAATATTTTAAAAATAAAAATAGATTGTATCTGACAGATTTAATTCAATTTTGCTTATATTATTTTTTAATGTGATTTTTCCCTCTTGCAGTTTCCGATCATGTGATCCTAATATATTCTCACTGTATAATTCAGGAACAGTATTACCAACAGGGAAACTGACTGTAGAAAATTACAAAGCAATACTTGATTTCCTTCTTTCAGCTAAAAAAAGAAAGGCCAACTTACCATCAGGTAAAATAAATATGTCATTTACTGTCAAATTTCTTTAGATTTGAATTCACTAATATAACAAACGCATATATACAGAAGTACAGATGCTATTTTCCCAAGACCCAGAAATTTAGTTGAATTGTTGAGTTTTATTTGATAGGAGATTGTTATTTGCTCTATTTTAAAATATTCCATATTTTATGGCATCACCATATACATTTGGAAATATCTATTTTGTATTTCAACCTAAACTAGTCTGGCTATTCAACAAATGTGATGTTCTTTTGTTAAATATTGTTAATTTTCTAGTGATTCCAGATAGGTGAAGATTTGCTATCAGGTATAATATTTCAGTAGAAGTAACTTTCCAAACAAATTCCACCAGGCATTCTGATATAAGCAGGCACAAAGCAGTCATAATAGCTAATTTTGTGCTGGGAGGGAGTCCACTCTTGCCCTTGGGTCTCCAACTAGCACCTTCTGTGAAGGCTCACCCCCAGACAAATGCAATAATATCCTCATGGCAGGACCATGAAGTGTGGTTATCTGGTCAAGTGTCATGGTGCTCTGAAAGGTGGTGATGTGGAGCGAACAGATCTCTAGATGTGAGTGCTACACTGATGACAATTGCCTGCCAAACTTGACTGATTATATACTAACCCTTCCTGCAGAGATGACAGAGCCTGGGCACTATTTCTAACCCATTCATCTGTCTTGAATATCACTTGTTTCACAAGTAAGAAGATTATTTCCAATACTTTATTAAAATTTACATCTATTATCTTTATTCTACAAACTCACCTATATAGGTTTTTAATGATGACATTTTAAGTGCTATATAACTTACTGCTCGCCAGGGTTTTTGACATACCTACCTTCCCCAGTAGTGTTGACTCATGTTGAGGTACTTGGCATACTCTTTAATTTTTCCTAGGGTACAGATTAGTTTTAACTGGTACCTACACATCATATTGTATATATTGAATTATTTGAAAGTAAATTCTATAGACATAGAATTTGATTTGAAATTTATGTATAGATTATAAGGTATAGCTTTATGAGTTTTTTTTTTTTTAAACTGGTTTCTTGCCTACAACCTGTAGCGAATGGTGTTGATGGTGATTGATTGATTAGAAGTCTCTTGCATGAACCACAATGAAGTCAGAATGGTTTTATAGAAAATGATTATTATTAGAGAAACAAGATAACAGAGAGGGCTGGGGAGGAGAGAGATATATCTCCTACCTGTCCTTCCACAAGTGTCTTGTTTTTATTGAGAGTTTTAATCAAAACAATGTAATCACAGAAGACAGCAAAGCAGTCATGGGGTGAGTCAGGGAAAAACATCAAGGTAGTCACAGATGCATCAGGGATGTGAGGTTAAAATTCTGGGAAATAAGGAAGTTGTCAATGCCTTTGCTTATCATCAGGGTCCCTGCTTATTGATCTCATTTAGTCCTTGGGTGGGCACTTTGTGCCCCTCCCAAGCTGGACCAAGGTAACCTCAAAGCTGATGATTTACAATGCTCCCAACAGCAACCCACCATAGAATTAGCAAAAGAATACTCTGCTTTTGAGATATTATCTAGTACAGAATTGGGAGAGAAGACTTGCGGCAGGAGAAATGCTCTTTTTTGATACCACAGCAGAAGGGAATGAGTGAGTTGGGTGTGCTGCCCTGTGGAACTCAGGGTTCTGTGTAGGTGTCTTGGAAATGTCCTGCTTGGGTGAAATTAAGGCACAGTGTTTTGCCCCAAACAGGTTCATTCCGATCTCATTATTATTCCTTTTGTCCTTGCCTATGGTAAATTGTTCTACTCTACATGTTCTCAGATGGCCTGTCTCCTTGTCCAGATACTTTCCCTGGTCCATTGTGTCTCTGGTAGGCCGGTTCTTTCTCCAGGTTTATGTAACAATTGTTATTTGAATTACCCATTTGATGTTTATTGCCTATTGTGTTTTCTAGAATTTAATTTTGTTTTAAATCATGTTATACCTTATTTTTATATTATAGATGCTGAAGAATTTTCTATGTTTATGAGTTCCAAAGGTAGTGAAGACATTACATACAAGATGGAAACAGTTTATGAATCAGACTCACAATCAGGTTTTCATGCCAAAGAAAAAGATCGAGGAACAAATTTGGGACTGGATAATTTTATGAAAATCTTTTTATATTGCAGAAGAGCAATGGTAATGTGACCCATTTCATTTGCTCATATGGTGGATATAAATCTCAGCCCATCAATTTGGGCAAGTAAGATATTCTGTGTTTATTGACTTGCTAGATATATCTTTAACTTTGATGAGACCTCATCTTGCCAGATATAGCCTCAGCCATGGCTGAGGTTTGCCTTCCATGGCACTGAAGTCTTATGCATTGCTAAGTTGTCAGGGAGAGAGGGTGTGGGCCTATAGTTAACTCATCCATCTACCCATGGCCTTGGTGGCCTTTGTCCCTGTCTTTGAAAATTCTGTGACTATGCATGCACCTCTCTGCTGCTTTCCTGCCACACATGGGAAATGAGACTCTCTTGTGGTGCCAGAAGTTTCTCTCTGGAGTCTTCATAGCCCTCTCTTTTTTCTAGCACAGGAGAATATATCTTCAGCCCATAGAAAGCCCTGTCTCTGCTCCAGCCTTCTCCTTCTATTGGCCACTTGTGTCTTTTCTGTGATTACCCCTCCCCACTTCTCCTTTTAAAATATTATATAACAGATTATTAGTTATAAAAAGTGAGTTTCCTTTTTCCCATAGCAGGAAAGGCATATATTTTAAACCTCTCCAGGTGAAGGGAACTCTGTCTTCTCTAGACAAGGAAAGAGCATTCTCCATGGAGCAGACAAGGTGATATTACACAATGTAAAGTATACCCAAGTCATCCCCCTTTGACCTTGAGCACTGAATCCCATCCTCCTTTCCATCAGTGTCAGGGATTTGGAAGAACTAAGCCCTGCTTACTTTGTGGAACTCAACTCTTTTTCCCCCTGTTCTTCAGCCCACTTCTGGCTCTGTGGTCTTGAACAAAGACATTAAACTCACCCCCTCCCCAGCTCTTAGTTATGCTGCCCACTTTTTGGCTTGCTGTTTCCTGAGCCTCAAATGCTCTCCCCTGCCCAACATCCCCCACTGCCACCATCCTCACTTGATTTGTTCAGCTCACCATGCAGATCCTTGCTCAGATGTCACCTTTTCAGAGAGAGAGAGAGAGAGAGAGAGAGAGAGAGAGAGAGAGAGAGAGAGAGAGAGAGAGAGAGAGAGAGAGAGAGAGAGAGAGAGAGAGAGAGAGAGAGAATGAGAATTATTTCAAGACCAACCTGTTTAAAATAACATGTTCTCTCCCACCTTGTCAGGTTCCTACCTCCTACTTTTTTTAATACAACATATTATTCCTTGAAATAACTTTCATCTCCTTTTCCAGTATTGGTTTTCTCTCATAAATTTAAGCAACATAAGGGCAGACCCAGTTGCCCTTTCTTACTGTTTTATTCCTAACACCTAGAACAATATGATTTTGGGGTTCAGACCACTGATGTGCAAATTCTACTCCACTGCTTAGTAGATTCATGACTACAGGCAACTTAGAACCATGCCTCCATTTCCTCACTGAGTAGAGTACTAGTACATGCCTATTTTTTCTAGCACATATAAATGGTACCTACATGTTGTTAGTTATTTTTATTAAGATTTTCAGAAAGAAAAGTTTTGAGAGATTTATAACTTTTGGAACTTTGGAGTCTTTTAAATATTGTGTTTGCCTTAGGTTCTTGCTCATCGTGGTGGTTACTGGACTCTGCTTCAGAACTGTTGTCGGACCTTTTGGAACTTTACTCAGGAGCTGCAAATACTTCATAAACAGGCAGTGGATCTTTATAAAACGTTTCCTATTAGCCAGGATGGTTTCCTCTGTATCTCTGTTTTACCATTCTATTTGGGAGCAGAATTGCTTATTGATATGTTAATACAACTACAAGATATCAATTCTATTAAGGTAAGGATATTTTGGTAATTATTATGTTTACTTTAAAATATATTTTGCTATACACCATGAGAAAAGTAGAAATTGATATTTTTCTTGAATTCCCATTGGGGTTTTTCTATTTGATTTACTTCTCAGTATTATTTTGTTTATCATACATAATTTACATTAATACCAACTAAAAATATCCCAGCCTAAAAATTCAGCTTGTTTGGAGGGAAGAGAAAGTAACATTTACTAAACTGTAGCTCCTATATAAAGCATGGTCTTAGTGCATTTAATCCATTTAGTAATCTTTTTGACAGATAAAAAATGGTTTGATGAGAGATGAAATAGTTTGGTAGTTGATCCTTATTCCACTGCTTTATCTGCTCTTGTTCTATTAGTCCGGGTACGCTAGAATTTGCAGTTATTTAAAATCTATCACACTGTGGCTTAAATTTTGGAAATAAAATAGAAGCAATGCAAATAAAATAATAACCTAAACATTTTGAAAGTTAGTAAACACATAAACATATTGGACCATGAGGTTTATAATATTTCTGGAAGAAAACGTATCAATAGTACAGAAGTAGATAGTGTAAATAAAATTAAACTATTTTTAAGTCTTATATATTTCATATAGATTGGAATGTGATCAGTTAAGGATACATGTAATAATCCTGAGGGTAACTACCATAAAAAAGGTATAGCTAAAAAGTCAATGAAATAAAAGGAAAGACTATGTAATAGTTAATTAACTTAAAGGAAGGCAGGAAAGAAGGAGCAGAGGATGAAAAACACATGAAACAAATAGAAAGCAAATAGAAAATGTTAAAATTAAATCACATCAATTACTATATTAAATATAAGTTGGCTAAACACCTCAATTAAAAGACAGAGATTGGCTGGATAAAAAGAAATTAATATATACTTGTCTATAGGAGAAGCACTCTGAATATCAAGAAACAGATAGATTGAAAATAAAAATATGGAAAGTGATATAACGTGAAAACAGCAAACATATAGAAGTAAAAATAAAGCACAAGGGAAACTTTATTCCATTGGAGTGGTCAAGGATCTTTTTTTTTTTTTTTTTTATAAGACCCTCGAAGTTCAGGAAACAAAAGCAAAAGGAGACAAATGAGATTATATCAAACTAAAAAGCTTCCACACAGCAAAGGAAACAATCAGCAGAATTAGGAGACAACCTAGAGAGTGTGAGAAAATATTTGCGAATGACACATCTGATAAGGAGTTAATATCCAGAATAGAACTCAACTCAATCGTTAAAAATAATCTGATTAAAGATGAGCAATAGACTGAAATAGGCATTTCTCAAATTCAAAAGGAAGATATCAAATGGCCAAAAGGCATATAAAAAAGTGCTCAGCACCACCAATGATCAGAGAAATGAAAGTCAAGACCATAATGAAGTATCACTTCACTCCAGTTAGAATAGTTATTATAAAAAAGACAAAAAATAACAAGTTCGGGTGAGGATGTAGAAAAAGGGAAACCCATACTAATTACTGATGGAATAAAAGTTAGTACAGCTATTATGTAAAATAATTTGGAGGTTCCTCAAAAATTAATCATATGATTCAACAACTCCATTATTAGGTATATATCAAAATAAATAAAATCAGTAAATCAAAGAGATGCCTGCACCTCATGTTTATTGAAGCACCATTCACAATAGCCAAGAAATGGAAACAACCTAAGGGTCCATAAGCTGATGGGTGGAGAAAGGAAATGTGACAGAAATACACAATAGAATATTGTTCGGTCATGAAAGGGTGAAATCTTGTCATCTGTGACAACATGGATAGAACTGGAGGATATTATGTTCAATGAAATTAGCCAGGCACAGCAAGACAAAAACAACATATTCTAATTTATATATGGAATCTATCAAATAGATCTCACTGAAATTGAAAATAGAATAATGGTTACCAGACCCTGGAGAAACGAGGGCAGAGAGAGGGATGGGGGAAGGTTGATCAATGGTTACTAATAGTAACAGTTAAGAGCAATAATTTCTGGAGTTGTATTGCACAGTATGGTGACTACAGATAATAGTAATATAGTGTATATTTCACAAAAGCTAAAAGAAATGTTTTTACTGCAAAAAATAAATGTTTGAGGAGGTAAATATGCTTACCCTGATTTGAATATTGTACTATGTATCCATGTATTGAAGAACCACATGATACCCCATAAATATGTATAACTTTTATGTATGTGTTAAAATGCTGGTGAGATTATATTAGCATTAGGTAAAATAGTTTTCAAATCAAGGAGTATTATGAGAGATAGAGGGATATTGCATAATAAGAAGAGGCCCAATTAATTAGAAAAACATTAACTATAAATATGTATGTACCTGATAAAAATTACTTGCTGAGATCATTTTATAGGTTTTATTCAATATTTCAAAAGCAATGTAAAATGGGTCTTAATTCCAGGAACTTCAAAGGTAAAACATTTTGTATTTTTTTTTTTTGTATCTTTATTTGACAAGAATCTCAGCTCACTATGGTGATGACTAAATATATCCTGACGCCTAGTCTTATTGGAGTGCCTCCACTGTTCAGTTCTTCAGCATCCAGTTTAGCCCACTGAGCTGATTTTTTTCTACCTTCTTTGATCAGAGAGGCATCCTTCCAAATAGAATGCTTTTGTTTACCTCGGAACTACCATCTACACACTAAAGCAGCTCTTTGTGGCTCAGTTGAGAGCCATTTGTAGGGCACTGTCCATGTGGCCACAGAGCCCAGCAGCTCCTCACACAGTTTCAGGGTCAGTCCTAAGGGAAAAGAGGTTCCCTGCTTGTGATTATCTCCTCCTGTATTTCCAGGTAACATAATTATTTGTATATTGTTTCCACTTTATTGTGGAGCTGTGCCATCCACATTAGAATGTCGCTCTGAAATCAACTCAATACATCAGGGACATTTCACATTTCAAAATCATTTTATGTCTTTCAGTTGTAGAGATAGAATTAATTAATGCTTCATACCAGGGTAGTAAATGCTCTTCAATAGGAGAATCTGTAGTGCAAAGTCCTCGTAGCTGTGGCTGGGAATTGTTCACAGGCTTCTGCTATAAGCCATTGTCAAGGTCCACATAGCACTATCCAACAGAAAATTTGTCCAAACCAGCATTTGAGCTTCTACTCTACACCACGCAGCCTTGGGCAATCTTACTTGTTCCCACTTAGTCTGTCCAATTAATGTTGCTACAGGGTGGATTTCCATGCCTTCTGTCTTATGATGCTATGCAGGGAAACATGTCCGAGAGAGATGTAATCTCCATCCCAGAATACAATCAGGTAACATAGATCCAACCACTTCTCAGGAAATATATTCAGATATAGCACTTTCCTATAAACTTTTACCGTAATTCCATCAATCCTTACATTCCTAACTTTAGCTTTCATTAGAACTTTATCAATAGGTTTTTGTTTTATAGTGCTACGTAGGGGAAGTGTTTCCTAGTCAGACAAAATATCCACTTATACAAAGAGTTGCAGAGGGCAAGGTGTGTGAAGAGAAGCTGAACTTCGATGCCCTTTCTTGGCACATCACCTTTCTGGAACCTTTAAATGTTCAGCTATTTAGAAGCTCCCCTAATAACAGAAATTTAAAATATACTCTGGGTACCCAAAGCTTGAAGAACTACCTGGTTATTGAAAACAGTGATGCATTAGGAGGGTGTCATGGCTTAATTCTACAGGGAGAAGGCATGGAAGCACTGTATTTGGGACCCTCCAAGACCTCACCCTATGTGCCCCTTCATGTGGCTGTTCCTGAGTTGTGTCCTTTAGAATGAAGCTGTAATCATTGTGTAGTGCTTTGAGTGAGTTCTGAGATTCATTCTGGTGAGTTATCAATCCTTTGGGTATTATGGAACCTCTGATCTTACAGCCGGTGAGTCAGGAGAGAAAGTAACTGTCATACTTGCTGGCATCCAAAGTGAGGGCAGTCTGGTGAAAGATGGATCCTTATACCTTTGAAGTTCCATACTGGCTCTTGGTAATAATAGAATTGAAGTGCAGTACACTGAGGTGGGGTGAAAGCAGTGTAAGTGCCCCCGTGTTTTTAGCAAGTTAGATCATATGCAGAGCAAAACCTGTCTTAGTAAAACCCAAAAGCTTAAACATTAAAGAGTATATTATTTAACCACTATATGATTAAATTATAAACAGATTACCACAACAGAGGAGTAAGTCTCCAAATATCAGGAAATTAAATAGTGCAATTATAAATAACTCATGGGTCAAAGGAAAGTAGAAAATATTTAAAACTGATGAGAGCATATCAATATTTGTAGGATTCAAATAAAGTAATATTCAAAGGAAATCTATATCTTTAAATGCCTAATAGGAAAGAAGAAAGATACAGTATCAGTTATCTGTGTCCACCAATAGAAGTTGGAAAAGAAGCACAAATTAACTGCAAAGTAACTAAAAAGATTAAATGCTATAAGACAAATGAAGTTGTGGTGGTGCACCTTATAATCCCAGTACTTGAAAGACTGAGATGGGAGGATCACAAGTTTGAGACCAGATTCGGTAACTTAGGCCATCAGTAACTTAGTAAGACTCTGATTCAAAATAAAAAATAAAAAAGTAAATAGGGTTGGGGGTATAGCTCAGAGGTAGAATGTCCCTGGGTTCAATCCTTTGTACCACAAAAGAAAAAAAAATGAGAAAGAAATGAAGAAAATGATAAGAGGATAAATCAATTAGATAGTTAGATACAAAACAAAACAAAAAGGAACATAGAGAAAATTAATAAGCTAAAAAATTAACCTTCTTAAGGGTTTATTAAACTGGAATACTCCTAAGAATGCTGATAAAGGACATGAATAAGAAAGCACAAGTTAATGATATTAATAATGAAAGAGAAATATAACTAAAGATCCTATGAATATTAAAAAATAAGGGAATATTATGACCAGTTTTTGCTATTGAATTTGATAACTTAGATGAAATGGACACATTCATTGAAAAATACAAGTTAACAAATTGGGCACAAGAAGAAATAAAAATATGAATTACCCTAGCCGTATGAAAGAAATTAAATTCATAATCAGAAACTTTCACATAAAGAAACCTCTGGTCCCAGAATATTTCCCTGGGGAATTCTAGCAAACATACATGGAAGAAATAATAGATCTCTTACCAATTTTTTTTAGACATGAGGCCACTTAACCTTGACAGGTAGATTAGATCAACAAGAAATATATATTCCTCATGAACATAGACTCCTTAATGAAATGTTAGCAAAACAATCCCAACAATGTATGAAATATGTAAATGATTATGTATATGCAAATGCAAATAATGATCAAGTAAGATTTATTCTGGAAGTGTAAGGTTAACATTTAAAAATCAATCAATGTAATTACCCATATTTTAACAAGATAAAGGAGAACAGTCATATGACCATTGAAATAAGTATATTAAAAGCATTTACAAAATACAGGGTCCACTAATGTTAAGAACTATTAGCATACTAGGAACAGACTTTCTCAACCTGAGAATAATATCGGCAGATATTATCATACTTAATAGTGTGTTTTGTGTGCTCCCCACTAAGACCTGGAAAGGCGTAAGGATGTCTGCTCATTCTACTTTTACCCAACACATGCTAGAGATCTTGGCCAATGCAATAAGACAAAATAAACAAAAGGAACACAGATGTCTCAGTCAGTATTTTACCTGCTGAAATCCAAAAAGCCTGGCCATACAATTTAGAGGAAGGAAGATTTATTCACTTGCAGTTTTTTTGAGATTCCAGGTTCAGTCCCTGTGAGGCGAGGGTCTGGAGGTCAGGGCATGGAGTTGGGAAGTGGAGAGAGGGAGAGCAAGTCTTCGTTCTCACATCATGGAGGCCAAAAGCAGAGAGACCAAGGGGAGGAGAGAACCTGATATAATCCCTGCCTCTCTCCCCACCAGGGATGCCTCCTTAGCAGCCAAGCCCCACTTCCAACATTGCTACCTTGTTTTTGTGAGGACTAGAGGTACCTTATAAATCCAAACCATTACAACAGATTAGAAAGGAAGAAATATATAGTAAAAAAAGAAAAAGAAGTAAAAATGTTTTTATGTGAACATGATTTTTCTACATAGAGAATCCTAATTTCTCAAGATACTACAAAGCAACTATTAGAACTAATAAGCAAATGAGCTGGATCTATATCTATATCTATATCTATAAAGAATGAATTGTATTTCTCTATGATTGCAGAAAACAATTAGAAAATGAAAAATTCTAAAGTAAAACCATTGAAATGTTATCCAAAATATTAGATATCTAAGAATATACCTAATGAAATCTGTACAAGATTTCTACTTTGAAAATTGTATCATATTATAGAAAACATGAAAGAAGACCTAAATAAATGAAGAGATATATCATGTTCATGAACAGAAAATACAAGAAGATATCAGTTATTCCCAACTTGATCTGTTGATTGAGTGAAATTCCAGTGAAAATCCTGATAGGCATTTTTCAGTATAAACTTGATCATTCCTTCCAAAATTTATAAGCAAATGCAAAGAAATATGAATGACCCAAAAAAATCTTTAAAAGGAACAAGTTTGGAGGATTCACTACCTGATTTCCAGGCATGTTAAAGCTATAGTAAGTAAAAGAGCATAAAGAGAGAAATATGTTAATGGAAGAAATATTGAATCTAAAAACAGAACCATACATGTGACCATTTTTTTAAAAATAAAGGAGCCAATACAATTTAAAGAGCTCAGAAAGAAATGGAAACTTCTAGCACCTAAATTGCGGTCTTTACAATTATTTTTCACTAAATGAAATGGCTCCTTGGGGAAAAAAGTTGATTATCTTACCTGTATGAACTGTGCTTGAGGATAACCACATAGTTGATGAAGGGAAATTTTTTTTTATATAAGTATTCAGGTAATAAATGAAGAAAGAATGTTTGAATGAGGACATCAGGATTTTGTAATTCTTAATGGATAAGTTGGAGGGTGAATATTATCTGTGGAGTATTCCTGCAAGAAAAAAAAAAAAAAACCTGGAATTAAATCAAGCGTTTAGATCTAACAACTTATGGAAAATGTAGTTAATAGAGGAACATTTTCAATAAAACCATAGGGATGCAATCAAAATCTAAACTATTAGAATTCTACAGGACACACCAACCTCAAATTTCTAGATTCTGGCCATGATCATGACAAAAGACTCTATCTCCATAGGCTATTTCAAAGCTCAAATGTCAGTCTACTTCTTTCTCTGTGTTGTCAGATAATGTTGCTAAAATTAGGAGATCAGTGTAAATACTCTCCTCCCTCCCCTCTCTTAGGCTGAGATCAATGGAAAGATAGATATTGAATAAGACAGCTGGGGATAATATGCCAGATTTGTTGTGGATGAAGTCTGTCTTGGAAGATACAGTAGCCACTGAGGGTTTCCTTATACTTCATTCTGGAAATAAATGTACCACATAAGCACTGGTATGATTAACTGATAGCAGCAACGACTCTTCTTTGAGGGTGGAGCCTGAATCAGGAAATGTATTCATGTGGTTCTGTAGGCAGGCAGAATCTGACAGTACAATCACCCAGGAAGGGTTGAGAGGGACAGGTGTGAATTCTTTCACAGTCACTGAGAGCAAGGAGTGCCTCCATTTGGAAACCTGAGGTCAAGGATATGGAGATAGCCCCCACCCCCACTCCACCCCATGCAGATCTGTGCAGCCAGAAGTCTTGAGAGTCAGTGGAGGAGGGATTGAGCCCATAACTAATACATTATTGAGCATGTCCCAAGGGCTAGGCACTATACTAAGGAGGCAAACAGACAAAAGTGATAAGTGCTCCAACTATAATTCACATCTACAAGTCTGACCTCAGGTATGAATATTGCATTTCACAGCCAGGTGACTTCCAAGGTCTGGTAGCTTCAAGGACTATGAATCTTGCTTATCCTCTACTTTTGTTAATACCTTCTCTGTCCTATGCATGTGTTTCTCTTAATGCTATTGACGGGGTGGGAGGGGCTAGACTTTTCCTCTCGTGTTTTGGATTATTGCCTGGTCTTCAGATTGATCCAAGAAGCTGTTTTCTTTGCCTCAAGAATTTTCAGAGGAATACACATATGTAGCAGGGACTCATGGGAAATGAACACAATGTTGTCATTAATATAGTAATTCCTTAATTTGTTATAAAGAGGCCTTCTAGAAGATTTCCTTCTTCATAGGTTTGCATCAAGGAATTTGACATAATATGCTAATTAATGAATGCAACCAATATATTAGGGACCTTTAATATTCGCATATACTAAACTTATTTTTCCTAAAAGCTTTACCATATTGGGTTAATATCTTTACTTAAACAGCAACTGTAGATCAAGAAGTGTAGATCTCAAACTGTGCTAATATGTAAACACTAGCCATGCACAACTACTTAAATTTAAGCTGGAAATATTTAAAATCAAGTAAAATTGAAAATTCAGTTGCACTAACCACATTTCAAAAGTTCAGTAATTGCAATTGTTTAGTGGCTGTATTGAACTATATTGAATAACACAAATAGGACATATTTTCATTAGCACAGAAAATTCTGTTGGGTAACACTACCAATCCAAATTATAAAGCTTTAATTTTCATTCTGTTGGGTAACACTACCAATCAAAATTACAAAGCTTTAATTTTTAATTTTCATAATAAAAACATTAAAATCTCTCTTCAGTTCTTTTTCATGTTACATTATCACATTAATTTTTCTGGAGAAAATATGTAGTGTAGTCTGAAATTACACAATTTCTTTTCAATTGTCCTACTTGCAGTCTGTTGATGACAAAGGAGAGTTCAGTGTTCCAAGCTGTTATGGGAATATTAAACATGATAATGGTGGTTCGAGCCTTTCCTTTGAGCATCCTTTGGATGATGTAAATGTGGTTGATTTGAAATGGATCCATGACTTTGTATTAAAATCTCTGGAAGTTTTATATCAAGTGGAAAAATGGGAAAGCCTCGTATCACTTGCCATCCAGTTCAACATAATCTCACAGTAAGTTCTGCTGCAGGGGCAAAGAAAAGTAACAGACACTCCTGGAAAAACAAGTCTTTATTGATGTTTGCTTTGTAATGTATTCTTTATTCTATGTAGTGAGAGGTACACAGAACAAGTGACACCACTGCTGGTGTATGCACAGCGCCAGCTTCTCCTGAGAATACAGAAATTTAATGGTCCAGATATTACCCAGCAACCTTGTGCAAGGTATGAGGCTAAGCATGGAGAGAAGGTAGGTTCAGCTCTGTGATTCACACAGTTGCACTTTCTTATTAATGCCCACATAAAAGACAAAGACTTAGGAATTAGATAGGTGTTATTTTCACTTAGGTATTTATTATTATTATTCAAATCAGCAAACTTTATTGAGAGGCTGCTCAATAGGTGCCAGTATTTTTCAGATACAAGGCAAATAGCAATAAAGTCCTTGTCCATAGGAAGCTTATATTCAGGTGAGGGCTGACTCACAAGTCACAGTGGGCATAGTGTCTAGAGCCGGTGGTACTTTTAGGGACCCATTAGATGTTTGAACTTCTTTTAAAATAATCAGATAAAAAGGCAACATTAAAGTAAAAGAAACTTTTAATTTTGAATCTGGCTTGGTGGTGCAGGCCTGTAATCTTAGTACTTGGGAGGCTTAGATAGGAGGATCCCAGGATTGAGGTCAGCCTGGGCCACTCAGAGAGACCCTGCCTCAAAATGGAAAATTAATAAAAAGGGTTGGGGTGGAACTCAGTCGTAGAATTCCCCCCTCAATGTTCAGTCCAGTAACACACACACACACACACACACACACACACACACACACACACACATACATACACGAAAAGAGAAAATGTTTTAATCTTTACTGTTAGTATTTTGTATTTATACCAATATAATCAAGAAATGGAATTTTAAATAATTTTTAAATTGAGGAATGAGTTCATGAAGGCAAAAGTGCCCAGGATCCTTGAAAATCATAGTACAGCTTGAATCAGATGGAGCGAAGAAGTCAACCAGTTGTCTCACTAATCTCACTGATAAGCGTTGACCACCTATCAGGACCGTTGTGTACAGCTGTGCAGTTTGTGTCCTGTCTAAAGCCTCCTGGCATCCGTGGGGCTGGAATCCAGTCCTTGTTGTCTGCTCTGTGGGCATGTGGTGCTGCCTGCCACCAGCAAGGGCTCTCTCTTCTGCTTCTCACGAAGGTTCCTTTGGGAGTCTTGCCTCCTGCGTATTTTATGTGGTGAGGCTATAATCTGCATCTACGTTCTTGACTCATGCAACTTGATATCAGAGAGGTGGAGATGGGACCAGATAACAAACATGAAAGCAGATATACAGATTTGTGATCATCCTAAGTTCTCTGGAGAAAATAAAATAGAGATCATCTAGGGTGGGAAGTGGAAACTTTAGCAAGGGTAACCAACAAGACCTCTTAGAAATAATGACATTTAATGAGAAGGAGCCAGCCATACAATGATCTGGAGAAAGAGCATTCCAGCCCTAGGAAAGAACAAGAACAAAGGCCCTGTTGATGGAACAGAAAGAGGGCCTGCATAACTGGGATGAGCAGACAAGGGACAGAGTCCAAAGACAGCTGCCCTCTCTGAATCTTTGTTACTTCTTCCTCTTTCCCCCAATGTCTTAATGGGAGTGCGCCCCCAGGCTCTGTTCTTGGACCTCCAGTTTTCTCTATCCCACATTCTCCCCTGAGAAGTTAATTACTTTGGCAGCTCAAGTACATTTTTATGATGCTGACAGCCAAGATTCCATCACTGCTGTAGATCTTCCTCCTGAATTTTGTGTTGATCTAAGTGTGTTGATCTGTCCTTGCTCCTGAAGAATGTGTTGATCTATCAGTCAAGGTTCAACCAGAGAAGCAGAACTAGTAAGATCTCTCTCTCTCTTTCTTTCTCTCTGGATTTATTACAAGGAATTGGTGTATATGATTGTGGGGTCTGGCTAAGCAGTTCCATAGGATAGGCTGTCAGGATCAGGAGCCAGAAGGAACCTTAGAAGTTGAACAGAAGCTGTTTTCCTCAGAGGAGAGAACAATTGTAGGCCTGGCTGATGTTTGGTGTTTGGAGTCCTGATGACAGCTGGCCTGTCAAGGACTCACCTGATTAGGTCAGGCTTACCAAGGATGATCTCCCTAGCTTAAAGTCAATTAATTAGGGACTTTAGTATCTGTTAAACCCAGGTTAGTGTTTGAAGAAATGGGATGAAATGTGGAAATGCTACAAAATAGATGCTTTCCTCCTCATAGGTTAGTCTAACCAGTTGATTCATTAAAAAAAAAACAAAAAAACAAAAAACTACCATACTAACTAATCAACAGAATCTCTGAGACATTTAATACACTTCTCAAGTTTAGCATACTCAAATAAACCTGTTCCTCCAAGTCTTCCTCAATTGATGACAGCCTGTCCTAGCTGCTCAAGCCAGACATTTTGGAGACATTCCTAATCCCTCCCTTGCTCTCCCGCCCCACTTCAAACAGGCTTCCAAAGCTTCTACCCTCAAAATACAGTCAGAATATGACCACTCCTTGCTACCTCCACTGCTCCTTCTATATTTGCTTGGGTTAATGCAGTGACTTTTTAATTACCCTGCATTCCTACCTCTAGCCTATAGTCTATCCTTAGTGCAGCAGGCAGACTAACACTTTAAACCCAAACCCACAGTTAGTCCATGCACACCTCTGCTTAAACTTCTGTGGTGGCTTCCCATCGGATTCAGACTAAGTGAATATCTTTTTGTGTGTGTGTGTGTGTGTGTGTGTGTGGTATTGGGGATTGAACTCAGGGGCGCTCTGCCTCTGAACTACACCCTTAACCCTATTTTTTATTCTATTTATCTTGAAACAGGGTCTTACTACATTGCTGAGGGCCTCATTAAGTTGCTGAGGCTGGCTGTGAACCTGCCATCCTCCCGTCTCATCCTCTCAAGTACTGGGATTACAGGCATGTGACACCATGCCCGGCTCCATACGTGCACATCTTTATCATGGCTTTACTATAACTTATCCTATATCACTTGTCTCTCTGTGATCACTAGTAGCTCCTTTCTTATCACTCCTCTGCAAGTTTTAGCTGTACTGTTCTTTCTATTTTCTACTACCCTTGCCAGGAATATTCCTCCCCAGATGGCCACACTGATTTTCTCCTCACCTTTTCCCAGTCTTTGATGAATGTTCTCTTTTTCATGAGGCTTTTTTTTTTATAGCCACTCTATTTAAAATTATGTGCTGCTTTTCTCAATTTCTCTCAATAGTAGCTATAACTCTTTAATAGGATACATAATACACTTTACTCTTTTCTTTATTTTCTCTCTTATCCCACTAGAGTATGTTTTTTAAGAATTGGGATTTGTTGTTCTCTGCAATACCATCCCTTAAGTTTGGAACAGTGTTTGGCACATAATAGGTTTTCAATAAAGGTTGGTTTAATAGAGGTGGAGAGGCAGGGGTGGCCAGGTCTGGTAGGTCCTTAGTAGATTATGGGAAGGAATTTGCATGTTACTGTACTATGTTTGTGTTTCATTACAGAAGTACCCACAAGGGCCAATAAAGAAGAAGCTTTTGCCTTAGTCTGGGGTTCAAGGAGGGCTTCTCTTTGAGTGATGGGTTAGCTCAAGGGACAGGAGTGGAAAAATGGAGAGAAAAGGATACCAGACTTATTAAAGGAATTTCCTTCTGTTTTAATATTGCCTGTTTTCAGATATTTTACAAATTGAGGATTAAAATATCTATTAGAAAATAAGTTGCCAAAATACTGCAGGAGATATTAGTTTTGAAAAACTTTGTCTGGGATGTTAAAATTACATTAATTATTGATAGGCTGAAAAAAATTGCCATTGGAAAAGCAGCTGATATTTAAAAATATTTCAACTTACATAATGGAAGATATATTTAGGATCAGTGAATTTAGAGTGTATCAGAAAATCATATTCTAATTGCTTTACATAATTTGCCTAATGCTCTTCCAGCTGTGCTATACAAAAGAAATAAGAAAAATTATATAGCCACATTTTCCCCTCTAAAAGTTATCTTGGTTGAATGTTATTCTGTCAACTTTTGTTTGTAGTTTTATGTTGTGTTTCTTTATTTTGACACATGAAAAATGAGATGAACACTTGGAGTTAAGCCAAAGTTTTGACTATAAATACCTAAAAACTTATTTTCGTCTTTCTTCTTAAAGATAACCTGCCGAAATTTCATTGGGAAGCAGCTCAGTATTACTTCTTCAACTGATGACCTAGTAAGTCCAGAAGACTCTGCAGACGATCTAAAAGCACTTATCTATTCAGGTTAGAGTCAATTCAGTTGAATCTTTATTTTCTTTAAATCAGGGTTTGCCATTGTGTTCTGCATGTTAAATCTTCCATAATTAAGATGTTTGTAAAATCTTTTTTGTCAGTTTATTTGAAAAGTTTAACATTTACCATATTATGCTGCTATAAAAGTCACTTAAGGGGGACTAAAGAAATTTTTTAAAAAATAAGCTTTGAAAGAAGGAAAAGAAAAGAAAAAGAAAAACAAAAGGGGGACTTATGGGGAAAAAGACATAGAATAAGATTATTTTGCACATTTGCCCTGTTTTTGTCTTACTTGGGTACTCTTGCTATTTGACCTTTATCTATTTCTTTTGTTCTGTTTCAATTCCCATGATAATTTCTATTTTCATGATCAACATAAATTGTTGTATTGGCTTCAATCTGTTAAAGCTGTTGTTCTTTAACTGGAGCATAGGAGATTTGGGAAAATCATGATTTGTTTGCTTTTAGCTGATAAGCCCTTTCAGAAGGTTTTTTTGGCAGTACAACTTGTAGGAATGAAGCAATAGAATTAAGAATGCTTGCTGCTGTTGCACTTTTTACATGTCCCTGCTTGTGGCTTGGGAAGGAGGTGCAATATTTGAAATGTTAGGATTCTTTTTACTTATTGATTTTATGCATGTACATGTGTATATATTCATTCATTCATTCATTTATTCATTTATTCGTTCATTCATTCATTCATCTGTTGAGTCAGCCAGCCAGCCATTCAGCCATTCAACGAACATTTACTGAGTATCTACTATGCGTTAAATGTTGTACTAGATACTGAGAACCCAAAGATGAATGAGACTGCAGATTTGTCATCTAGGAATTTATAGTCCATTAACATAGACCAATAAATAAAACAGAGATTATAGTATAAGTGATAATATTTGTAATATTGTTATGCCTTCTGCTGCTATAAACAATAGTTAACAGCTAGGAACTGCTTTTGAGAGACTGCAAAAGGCAAATAGCTGAGGTAAGAAGTGTTGGCAGGAATTAGATGATGAAGTGGTTAGAAAGCAGGGTAAAGAGATCCAGCTATTTCCGGAGAGCTGAGGGGAGCTAGTTAAAAGGCCTTAAAGAAGGAAAGTGAAACATTCATATTCACATTCTTAAAAGAACTTTTGGCAGCAGCCATGGGAAATTAATTGAAAGGAGAGTGCACAGAAGCAGGAGACTGGCTGCTCCTAACTTGTGCATTAAAGTAGACATGAGGAAGAACTGGAATTGGGCAGGGAGAATGGAGGTGGGAGGACAGAGATGAAGGAAAACAGAGGAAGCCACAGGTCTGGGTTTTGTGTGGACTGGGTGTAGGGCGTGGACGAGCAGGGGAGGAGTCCAAGTTGTCTTGGTCTCAGGCTCCAGGGATGATGGGCGATTTATCAGACAGGGATACTGAAACCAACTGGAACTGGGTCAGAGATCTGTATCTTAGTCATTGATATGTTCTTGATGGTCAAAGTCAGGGGCTTTGATGCACTCACCCAGGGAGGGTTATGTGGAGTGTAGACATGAGTGACATCAACATTTAGGAAGCTATGCCAATCAAAACCAGCTTGTGCTATAGAGCAGTAATGAACAACCTCCAAGTCTCACAGCCTTACCACAGGGAAAGGCCATTTTTTCTCATGCTACTGTGTTCAGTGAGGTTGAGTTCTGGGCTGCTGCTCAGGATGTTCACCTTGGCATAGACTCCATGATTATTTCCAAGTTGGTAAACAGACCTCCAATGCTGGCCTCTGGGAAGCTCTCCTGAGAGGCTGGGGTGAATGGTTCCGGGCACAGCCTTGTTAGTGTGTGTAGTACTGTATACTAGATACTTTATGCTAAGGGATTTACTTGTATTCTCTTAATGATTATAAAACCCAATAAAAATTACAATTATGCATTGCACATCAGGCACTCTTAGAGATGCTTTATGGCTATTAGCTTGTAGACACCTCATGAGACAGGTTTATTGTTTCCATTCCTCAGGCAAAAAAAAAAAAAAAAAAAAAAAAAAAAAAAAAAAAAAAAAAAAAAAAAAAAAAAAGGGAAGAAGATGTAGAAAATCATGCACTGGCTCTTAAAGCTGCTACTAAAATGTGAAACATATCACATCTGCTGACATTTCATTGCCCAAAGTTACATGGCCACACTCAGCCTCCAAGGGGCAGGAGAGCATGTTCCGACTCTATACGCAGAATGAAGAGGCACCGAATATGTGAAGGGCACTAATGACTGTCGTGGGAGTGAACAAGAGCAAGAGCAGAATGTGAAAGAGTGGGGACCGTGCCCCAAGAGATGGGATGCAAAACAGATATGAGCTGTGCAAAACAAGGCTATGGCAGGAAGAGCTGTCAGGAGGAGGAGACAGTCTGAGAGGCTGCACAAGATGAGGACCGGCCGTCTATTGTGTTTGACAAATGGGGACTCATTGTCACTGGCCTTTTGGTTATGACACCCCCACCTTGCTCCAGCTCTTTCCCCTCTCTGAAATGCTCTTCCTACCACCTGGGTGTCTGACTGTCAGCCCCTCCCCTCCTTTAATTCCTTGTGTCCGTCTCATCCTTTCAACAAGGCTCACCTTGACCATTCTGTTTAAAATTGCACCCTGTCTGCTTCTTCTCTGATTCCCTTTCTTCTCCTTCAAGCTTTCTTAAATTCCCTGAAACATTTACCATACTTTGTAATTTAGAATTTTTTGTTGTATTTACTGTTTACTAGTCTTTCCCCCCTGATAACACATAAGCTTTATGAGGACAGGGAATCATTGTTTTGGTCACTGATATAATCCTAATGTCTTTATCAGTGTCTGATGAATAGCATGGACTCAGCATCTGCTGAGTGAATGGCTTTGTGACCTTTGAAATGATGGGGCAGAGAGTGGAAGTATTTGCGTGGTGGGCATAGTAGTGGCAAACTGTACCTGGGGAGATTAATTCAGTAGAGAATTGGCTTGCAGAGAACTTAGCAGGGTAAAGGAGGGAAAAAGAAAGAGAAGAGAAACAGAGAGGGAAGGAGGAGGGAGGTAATTAGAAACTAGAAGGGAACACAGAGTTCAGGAGACTCAGAGGCATTTAACTGTGTGTGTGTGTGTGTGTGTGTGTGTGTGTGTGTGTGTGTGTGTGTGTGTGTGTTATTGGAGATTGAACCCAGGGGCATTCTACCTCTGAGCTACACCCTACCCCTATTTTATTTTATTTTTGTGGTACTGGGGATTAGACCCAGGGGCATTCTACCTCTGAACAATACCCCCAGCCCTATTTTTATTCTTTATTTTGAAACAGGGTCTCACTAAGTTTCAGAAGGCCTCACTGAGTAGCTAATGCTAGCCATGAACCTTTGATCTTTCTATCTCAGCCGCCCAAGTACTGGGATTGAATGTATGCACCACACACCTGGCCTTATTTAATTTTTTGAAATAGGGTCTTGCTAAAGTGCTGAGAGTCTAGCTGAGTTGCTGAGGCTGGCCTTCAACCTGTGACCCTACTGTCTCAGCCTCCCAAGTACTGGGATTGCAGGTATGTGCCACCATTCCTGTTTGTGTGCC
>PVLC010000007.1:120878-326332 GCA_004027655.1 Graphiurus murinus
TACTGGGAATTGAACTCAGGGGCATTCTACCTCCGAGCTATACCCCCAGCCCTATTTTTTATTCTTTATTTTGAAACCGAGTCTCACTAAGTTGCGGAGTGCCTCACTAGGTAGCTGAGGCTGGCCGCGAACCCGAATCCTCCGGTCTCAGCCTCCCGAATGCTGGGATTACAAGCGTGCGCCACCACGCCCGGCTTGTGTGCCTTTTTAATGGAAGAAAAGAAGCATACTTAATATTAAGTGGAAAGATCCAGTAGAGAGGGAGAGCTTAGCGATGAGAAGATTTTTGATAGAGCAAGGACTTTAAAGAGACAAAAGTTGGGGACTGGGGTGTAGACAGAAGGGTGGGACACTCCTGTTAAGGCTCAAAGAAGAGAAGAAAGAGTGAGTTTGTTGGTGGGAAGCAGAGGCTGAAGGCATTTTCATTGGGCACAGGAGGTTTTCTTAATGAAATCAAGGACTGAGAGTGAAACCACAGTTGCCAGGGTGGAAGGTTTCAGTAGGGATGTGAAGGAGCAGAATGGCCACTGAGAAAATAGAAGGGAGGGAGAAGGGTTGCCAAACGGTGTAGAGGGTCCAGTTGTGAGTGACCATAACTTTGTAGGTGTTACTGCCAGTTGTCAATCATGTTACACTCAGTCAACAGTGTGGGGACCACCTTCTTGGGGTTGGCCCTGTGTGATCATCACAGAATGTCTTGATATCTGTGAAACTTCAGGGGTGCCCTCGTTTTAGGATCCTTACTCAAACATAATTATTATTATCTCTCCCATCTTAAAGAGTTGCTTAAAGAATGTGAAAAAATGTGCCAAAAAAGGTTGTTATCAAAATGATGAGCAGCATCAAAAGGATAAGAGAAACATACCTAGCAAAATTCTAGCTCTGTGTACTAGGAGGTATTTGCTGATGATGAATGCTTTGCCTGCCTCTTGCTGGAGTTCATTTGGTCAGGCAGGATGGGACAGTGGGACAGAAGGAAAGGGAGGTGCATTTGTTTCTCCACTGTGGTGGAAGTATAGTGAGTTATGGCTAAGCAGGATTATTTAGAGAGACAAAAATCTGGAAATATTGTAATGACAGTAGTAATATTGAGTTGGAACTATACTTAGATTCTTTGATTTTTACAGTTTTTAGGAGGTATAAATTATTATGCTCATATTACAGATGAGAAAATAAATATTTCTAGTAAGTATTGAGCTGTGATGCAAGTCCTAGTCTGTCCACTCCACTCATGCGTACCCCACTAAGCTACCAGGCCTGTTCTTCATTTCAGGCTAGAATCCTCTTTAAATTTATAGCACCCAGAAAACAGTTTTTCTGTATTTCAGTGGTCAAAGAAGATGAACACTTTATTCTGACTTACTGTGATAGTAATTTTTAGATGACCCTGCATGCTAACATGTTTTACATTGAACTGTTTAAAAATTGGCTTCCAAAAAAAAAAAAAATTGGCTTCCAATTCATGGCTCTTCATAGGACTCTAGAATTTCTGTGACTGAGAACATCTTTTAGCTGGTGCTTTTGAGTTTATTTGGCAAATTATTAGAATGCTGATTTTTTTCTCAGTGTATTAAACTCAGATCATTAACATGTTTACAAATGTGTTGGGTCTTATGTATGTCACCATGATGTGTTTGCAGTTCTTTTAAAAGGCTGAATATACTTGTGATTTCCACACTATATTTTTGCTTTAGAACCTCAGATTTTTTTTTAATTTTTATTTTTTTGCCTAACAGCATTTGGCGGTAATGCTTGATACATTTAATTCTTCACAACAGACATTGTAATGCCCCAGTGTCTAGGAACATTTGGTGTTCTCATTATTTAACAGCATCCTATTCTCCATTCAACTATTTAATAATGCATATGTAATTTGGTATTGTCTCGGTAGGATTTGGAGAAGTGAGAAGACCTCATTTTATAGATTATTCTTGTATGGATGAGTAACTTGCTTGTTTGTTAAACTCTGTAGGGGAGATAACCCTGGATATGCCTTTTATTGTAACTGTTTTCTGCATTCTGTCTGGGGTCTCTTTTTTGAGTTTTGACTGTATCAGTGTTTAAATTCTCTGACAGGGTTATTCAGTCCTCAGGTATGTTAGAATTTTCAACTCTTTGGCAGGTGTGTTTTGTTAGTGCCTCTGGACATTTGGATTGATGTGACCAAGTAAATAGAAAGCAGCCCCACATTTCAAATCACTCCCTGGGTTCCTTTCTCAGTAGACTCAACCCTCAGGAGTCATTAGCACTTCAGCTTTCATTTTTACATTGGTACAATGAAAAAAAAAAAGTAATTCTCTCCTTCTACATCTCCTCCTCACCCTTACCTACTTACAACTGTTCAGGTACAATTCATGCCTTTGAAATAGCTGCTTGAAATACCTACCCATGGAAGTTTTCAGAGAGAGGCCCCCTTGAGACAGAGAGCTCTCAGGTTAAGGGCTCTGGAGCTAATGATATTTCCTTATTGCTTTGTGCCATTGATCTCATGTGGACAACACCACTGACAGAACCCTAATCAGTCTACAAGGGAAAAGATATGCTAAGCTTGAAGGGGGGGGGTGACGTGAAATATAGTTTGGTAAAAAAAACACAGGGAGGAGTTGGAGGAGTTATTTATTAGCAGATCTCAGTATAAGGATGATTTTATTCAGACTATTTTTACTATAAGTAATGTTTTTGCAATCTAAGCTTTGTGAGAGCAGGGTCTGTGTATGTTTTCACTTGTATTTCCTCTGTGACTGGCTTGGTGTGTGGTATTATAAGTGCTCAATACATGCAATTGTACATTGCTTAGTGACAGGAGAAATGCACACTTAGGCAATTTCATTATAGTGTGCCCATCAAAGAATGTATTTACACAAACCAAGACAGGTGATATTATCTGGGGGACCTTCATTGTATATATGGCTCATCATTGACCAGAACGTTGTTATGTGACACATGAATGCATTTAAAATACATGACTAGTAGTCATGATGTGAGCATTTATCTACTGAATGTTTGCTCCATGGCGTGTACTCTGCCAAACACTTCATGTGCAAGTTAAACAAATGCTGGTGAGGATGTGGAGAAGTTGGAACCCTAATACATTATTGGTGGGATTGCAGATTAGTGCAACCACTTTGGAAAACAGTATAGAAGATCCTCAGTTGAATGGGAATGAACCTACCATATGATCCAGCAATACCACTTCTGGGTATCTACCCAAAAGAATGGAAACCAAACTATCAGACCGATGCATGTGTATCTATGTTTATAGTTGCACAATTCACAATTGCCAAACTATGGAACCAGTCAATATGTTCATCAACAGATGAATAGATTTAAAAACTATTGGATATGTACACAATGGAATTTTACTTGTCCATAAAGAAGAACAAAATCATGTCACTTTCAGGGAAATGGTTGGATCTGGAAAACATTATTCTAAGTGAGATTAGTCAGTCACAAAAAGTAAAAAATCATATGCTCTCCCTAATATGCGGAAGCTAGGAAGAAAATGGGGCATAAGAGGGACTCCAGATGAAGAAGGAGAAACCTTAGATGAACAAAGAATGTGACTTAACTGAAGGTGATTTGGAAGGGAGGGAAACACCCTAACACACATGATGTACTTTCACAAACGTATCAATCACTAAACTGAACATGAGAAGGAGGGGAGAGAGGGAATGGGGCGGGAATTTGGGAAGGGTTAAATGAGAGATGTGTGCATGTATGCCTCTACCAGCTTGTACCTAACAAAGATGTATGATTACAATGCGCCAATAAACAAAACAAAAACAGTAACCCGTGGGGTAAACGTTATCATTCTGGTTTTAATACATATTTAATACATGCTAAGGCCTGGAGAAAGTGTCTCATATTATTAATATGTGGGGGGGGGGGTTTAGTCTTCCTTCCCTTTGCTCATTGCTATGGGTCAAATGTTTGTGGCTCCTGAAAAATCCTATGTTGACATTTGAACCCACTATGTGATGTGCCAGGAGGTGGAGTCTTCTGGAGGTGATTGATCACCAGGGCGGAGTGCTCAGGGATGGGATTAGTACCCTTATAAAAAAGCAAATGAGAGCTCTCCAGGCCTCTTTCTGCCTCATGAAAGAGACACTGCAACCACATGCAAGTATGGGAGCAGAGTCAGAGGGATCACCAGAACCCAGCCATATTGGCACCTTGAGCTGCAACTGCCAGCCTCGATAGGTGAGAAACAAATTTCTGTTGTTCATAAGCCACACAGTCTATGGTAATTCGTTATAACAGCCTGAACTAGCTTCTTTCTCTGATCTTACTCTCTAAGGAAAGAAAGATAAAAATCCAATGTTATGAGTTCTTGCAAGAAAAATAGAAAAGCAGAGCAGGATGTAGTCTTCAGAGTATTGTGCATAGGATAGGAGTGTGAAGAGTGCAGGCGTGCCTTGTCTGGGATACCATGGAACCATACGGGGCTTAAAAGGAGACGGAGCCTGAGGGAGAATAAATCGAGATTAATTTATAGAAGAGATTATTAATAAAGTTTAGCCCAGCCATTTAGCTTTGAAAACCTGTAGTCATTCAATTATTTAACAAATATTTATTGAGTACATACCACTTAACAGGTACTTTGTAGGTGCTGGGATGCAGCAGTGGACAAGATGGACACAAATCCCCACAACTATGGAATTTGCCATCTGCCAGAGGGAAACAGCCAATAAACCAGTAAAATACCATATATCAGACAATAATGAGTGCTTTGGAGATAAGAAAAGTCAGGAAGAGGGGGCGTTATAGTTTTAAGTAGGGTAATCAGATAATTTAACAGTTAAGCAATAATTCTGAGGAGTTGAGGATGCAAGACATGAGGTATCTGAGGGAAGAATGTTCTAGACTACGTTGAACCACTAGTGCCAAGACTGTGGGGTGAAATGGACAGTAGAGTAGGTGAGAAATGGTGGGACTCTAGATATTTTCTGAAGGAAGATTCTACAGGATTCGCTATGGATTTGATTTGGGTCACGAAAGGAGAAGCCAAAGATGATTCGAGCCTTTGGCCTGATCAACTGGAAAGTTAGAGTCATCGTTTAATGAGATGGGGAAAGTTTAATGAGAGGGGGAAAGTGTATGGGAGGAGTAGGTTTGATGTGTGTTCATGGGGGGGGGGGCAGAAGGGTTAGGAAATCATTTGCAGTCAATGGTTTGAGATGTCTATTGGAAATACAGCAGAGTAGACCATTGGATAGATGTGTCTAGATTTCAGGAGAGCTAGGGCTGGAGCTGGGAAACGATCAACACATGAGTGATATCTAAAACATGAGACTAAATAAGATCATTAAAGGGCTGAATGTAAATTAAGAAGGAAAGAAAGGAAGTCTAAGAAGTGAGCCCTGGATGATGAGGATGAACTAGTGAAAAGCATCAAGAAGGAATGATCAGCAAGGTTGGAGAAGAACCTGTAGGCCAGAGGGAGAGAAACCTGACTTATGTGGGTTCAAGAGAGAGTGGAGACCAATGAGTGCAGAAGCTATTTGAGGAATTTTTGGTGTCAAGTGGAGCAGAGAAACAAGATGTTAGCCTAATGGGAAACTACAGCCAAGAGAGAGATTTTTGTTTTGTTTTGTTTTGTTTTTTAAAGATAGGAGAAATAATAGTAAAATTTGCTTTTGTTAATGACTTAGCAGAGGGGAAAACCAGTGATTTGGAGTGGGAAATGTGCATTGCTGGAGTGATGCCCTGGAGATGCAGACAGGCACCGGAGCTGGGGGCTCAGGGGCATGGTAGCGGGAACTGCAGAAGATCTTCTTGGCTTCCTTCAATCCTTTTTTTTTTCCCCAGTGGGGTGGGAAGCACATTCTGGCCCTGAAGGATAGGGAAAGAGTTGACTTCCCTGCTCTTTTCTTGACTGCAAAGCCAACTCACCCTTCCTGTTGCTTCTAGTGTTGGAATGCTTCCTGAGCACCTGCCTCATTTCCATCGCTGCCAGCCATGTCCAGTGAAATCTCAGTGTCTGTGTCAGAGCCTCACAGCCTCTCAGCTACCATCCTTTTCCCGTGGTGGTCAGATGTGGCTATGACTGGCTGACTCTTCCTAGAACACCCATCTCTTTCTGTCAAGGCCCACTCAGAACTCTTCCTTGGCTCTCCTTCCATTCCAGGAGGATCAAGTCCAGTTAGTGGGGGCTTCAGGACTGGCTGTGGCGGCGCACTGCTGCCCCGGCTCCCCACCCTTCCTGCCACTTCTTTACCTCTGCTGCACAAGCTAGTTCTGTGTCCTCAGGAAAGCCACCTTCATGAGCTTATTCTTAATTAAGATGCTGATCTGCCAGACCCTTCCTTGCCTTGATTTTCTCATCTGTAGACTGAGCTCAATAATGAATGTGCCTCTTTTGGTTGTTTTCCGGACTCAGCCAATCAGAATAAACTATTATGCCAGTAAACTAGTAAGTCCTAAATAAACTTTAGTTATTCCTATTTATATTCTATATGAAGCCCATTGTCTCTTTCTTCCTAATCAATTTGTCTGTATCCTCTAATACATGGCAAGCATACCTTCTCTCTCACAAAGTTTTTCTTCTTCATCCTTCCTGCTGATGCTGATTTTTCTATCTTTCCCTGGTTCTACCATGTAGCCTGATTGTCCTGCAAAAGTGACTTTAATATTCCACTTTTGGAATGTCCCAGTTCTTCAACTAGACTGTGAACTTCCTGAGGGCAAAGGTCATGCCCCTTCACCTTCTACAGCTCTTACCTAATATGTTACTACACTGTCACACCTTATATTTTACAGGTGGGCATTGTGCTCTTTCAGTTTAGTGAAGAAGTAAATTCCTTTGTGATTCAATCCCAAGACCAGCAATTCCTTGCTCTTTGGCTTCATGGTGTATGTAGCAAACCTGCAGCCTAACCCTCAAGACCATTATTCACTCCCCAGAGACCCCACAGCGACCCTCTCCCATCATCTCCTCTTCCGGCCACTTTCCAGGAGAGCTGGTAACCCAAGCCCACTCAAGCCCCATCTGCTTTTCCTTCACACCCTCCTGTCTCAGGAAACTGTCTTTTCCTTCCCTTCAGAGACCGGTTACCAGTCTCCAGGATTCTTTGTTTTCTCCTTTCGTCTTTTTCCCAAGGCACCTTTGCTTTGAAGAGACTGCTGGAAAGGAGTAGATTATTTCATTTTTTATGATCAGCAAAAGCAAAAGTAGGAGGCTTTATAAGGAAAATTGGCAAGATCCGATGTTATTTGCATTTCATAAGAATCAGAACTTTCCTAAGTTTCTTTTTCAAAAAGAACTTTCAAATATACCAAAAAAAGTAATAAAAATAAAAAATCTGAATGTTAAAACACCCACTACAGATGTGGGGGCTTTGAATTTAGCAGCTTCATATTGGGACCAAGAAATTCTCTGAATTAGAGCCACATTTGCTACTCATTGGCTTGGTGCAGCGTCTCATCCCCAATATTCCCCCTTTCTTTCCTTTCAGAATACCACCGGGCCAAACAGCTTCTCTGTGTACCCGTGGATGTGACAGACAGTTTGAGATGCTTTAGAGAGACCTTGGAAAAATCCAAATACCATAACAGATCGATTCGACACAGCAGAAAGTTGCTTTCGTTATTTCTTGCACAGACACAAGGTAAATGAGTGTTGTGTTCCCTTGATCATTGTTTATGCTGAGTTCCCGTCCCACAGATGGACCACAGTCTGCCCCCTTGCTGCCCCTTCCCCACTGATGTGCCACCCTGGCTACCTGTCACCACCTTCCTCTCATCTACTGGACCTTATCGTCTGTCTCCTACATTTGATTCCAACCCACACACTTCTGCTCTCTCCTGTTTTTATACTTTCTGTGAAACTAGCAAACTCCATTGAGTACAGTAGACATGAAAACAACATTAAGCTTTTTATTCTATACGTTGATGTTCTTACAGCTTTCTTTGCAGGTGTGGGGCTATGGTAGTGTTTTGCTTTCCTTAGTAGATGAAGTGAGTCTTATTGAGTTTACTGGAACCTTTTACCAAATACCACCCCCCCATCAACCTTAAAGAAATGGGTATATTTTAAAATAACCATCAATGAAAAATTTCTTACTAATACCACAAATTTTGAACTTAGAAATTTCTTTTGGCTTTAAACCAGACATTCATGATTGTTGGCTATATTACATTTATTTGTTTTCTCCCACTCAATATCTACCAATTTGTGACCTCAGTAAATGCAAGGCTTTGAGTGCCTAAGTGGTTAATTCAAAGAATTCTCTCAAATTTAGGCTGGGAAAAAAAATCCTGCATTACCTATATTTATATTATTTAAAAATTTCAAAACTCAGTATTTATGCCCCCTGGCTGCTCAAATTTATCAAGTCAGTAAGAATAAACTTAATAGGCTTAAGTAAACTTAAAATAATTATGAAATAATTAAATATATTTGAACTTATATCTAAATAAGATGCTAATTCCCACTAAACTTATCTTTTAGAAATTTAACTAGGCTGGGCATGGTGGCACATATCTGTAATTCTAATACTTGGGAGGCTGAGACAAGATGATCGCAGATTCGAAGCCAGCCTCAGCAATTTAGCAAGGTCCTCAGCAACTTAGTGAAACCTTGTTTTAAAATAAAAAAAATAGGGCTGGGGATGTAGCTCAGAGGTAGAATCCTCCTGTGTTCAATCCACAGTACCACCAAAAAAAAAAAAAAAAAAAAAGAAATTTGAGTAGTAGTTAATTTTTACAACCACTTAATATATTTACATTTTTATTTACTATTTACGTGTTTATGTTCTTGGCTTCCCCCCAAAAGCATTTGTTGTAAGCATCCAAAGTTTTTAGCTGTATTGTTTGCAGATTCATAGTATATTAAATTAGCTCTCAATATCATGCTTATCTTCTTTTAATTAATTGACACATTAACCATGGGCATGAAGTAAACAAGGAAATACATTCTTAAGAATGGTTTATGCTAACTAACCCTGAATCTCACCTGGCATCAAAATATTCTCAGTAGTTTACCCCTAGTCTTCAGGCTGTAGACTTTAAAATCTATATTAGCTTCTTTCTCTGCTCTTTTGACTACTTCTGTGGCATATTCATTTTTTTGTTTTCTTTTCCCAGTGTGTTTTCTGATCTTATAAAGAGATAGGTTTTTTTCCCACTCTTTTTTTTTTTTTTTTTTTGTCTTAGAACTATGTATGTGTTGCTCTGTCCCAGAGGTTTCTGCCCCAGAGGCAAACTCACATCTTTCTGTAGGAAGCTATTTAAAAAAGGGAAATGCATGCTATGTAACTTCCACCAATACCTGGGAGAAGCAAAGCATTATCTCAGCATCAGCTTTCCATCTGATTCTCACTTCGTATTGCTCTTTATGAAACAACAAAGGGTAGAGAGCCCATCCACACACACCTGGGGTGTTGAGAAATCATCTGGATTCCAAGTTTAAGAAATCAGTGTCCCTCAAACTGCAAATAAGTTTCAACTATATACAAAATCTTCCCTTCCTTTTGTCTCTCCTACCTCTTTCCTTCCTACCCACTTACCTTTGTTTCCATTTAAAAATTTTAAAATTTTGTTTCCACAAATTTAGGAGAGAAAGGATCAATTAACAATTCAAATTTCCATTCTGGGAAGGTGGAATTTTGTCTGGGAATAGAAGAGATGCACATGTCAATACCCCCTGACCTTTCTCAGGAGCACTTCAGAGTTTTTAGTTCAGTGGAAAAAAGCAAACTTCCCTACTCACAACTAGGACTGGTAATTTCTTCTTATCACCAAACTATTGGTAAGGCTAACTCATTATATATTCATTTTCAATAGGAACTTCTGTGTTAATGTTGATATTTCACCTGGTCCTGAAAGGTTATCTTTAAAAGGAGGATGAAAGAGCTTGAACATGGAGTCTATGCAATACCCCCTGACCTTTCTCAGGACATGTCCAAAGAGGCACAAACAAGATTTATTCAGGAAAGCAATCAATAGAGCAGGATGCACACTTAAAGGAGAAGGAGTAGGGGTGCTGGAGAGGAAGATGCACTTTTGGCTTTTGGGATCTTGGGCTCTTGTTTTTTTTTTTTTGTGGTACTGGGGATTGAACCCAGGGGCATTCTACCGCCGAGCTACACCCCCAGCCCTATTTTTTATTCTTTATTTTAAAACAGGGTCTCAATAAGCTGTGGAGGGCCTCATTAAGTAGCTGAGGCTGTCCTCGAACCTGTAATCCTCCTGTCTCAGCCTCCCAAGTACTGGGATTACAAGCATGGGCTCTTGTTTTAAAGGAAAAGAAACTTAGTAAATAGTGGACATGAGACGTGGTGGTTGGGGGACCACATCAGTCTGATGAGCTCAGTTCTTGTCATCACAAAGCACAGGCCCTGGTTCTTTCAGGATCTCTAGGTGAACCCCATACGGTTACTATATAACATTTGGAATATCCCCATATCCTCAATATCATAAATCTCTAACAGTATTTTCCCTTAGGTTTTGAAAAAAAATACATTGTATTGTAAGAAAAATATCTAGACAAACAGTACTCTATTTATGTCTACTCAATCAGAAATCTACCCTAATCCCAGCATTCGGGAGGCTGAGATCGGAGGATCCGGGTTCGAGACCAGCCTCAGCTACCTAGTGAGGCACTCCGCAACTCAGTGAGACCCTGTTTCAAAATAAAGACTAAAAAATAGGGCTGGGGGTGTAGCTCGGAGGTAGAATGCCCCGGAATTCAATCCCCAGTACCGCAAAAAAAAAAAAAAAAAAAAGATACATTTGCTGCATTTAGGTAAAAGGAAAAATCTGATGTGATATCTTGTCACATTATCTGCTAAAAGAAAACTCTTTGGGCTTTCCCATTTGTTATGGGACAGGCTTCTTTCCTCCCTCCTCCTTCCCTCCCTTCCTTCCTTCCTTTTTGTGGTACTGGGAATTGAACCCAGAAGCATTCTTCCTTTGAGCTGTACCCCTAGCCCTATTTTATTTTTTATTTTGAAACAGTGAAGGCCTCACAAGGTTTCAGAAGCTGCTCTTGAACCTGTGATCCTCCTGTCTCAGCCTTCCAAGTATTGGGATTACAGGTGTGTGCTGCCACACCTGGCTCAGGCTTCACATTTCTCCACATGGCATTCAAGGGCCTCCCAAATCTGAGCACTACTTCCCTCTGCAGGCTCCTGGTCCAACCTCTCAAGAAAACCGTACTCCAGTCAGTCCTATCATTCCTGTGTATACAGTCTTTCTCCTTTTCACATCTCTACCTGCCTGACTTCATTCCATTTTCTCCATGGAGCTTCCTTATTTTCTACATGTTAGACTCAATCTCCCATTCCTCTGTGTTCAAATAAAACACTGTTTGCTCTCTCTGGGTGTATATATTGTGTGACATTTGAAAGCACGATTAACTTGCAGTTTTCTTATTGCCATCTACCCAGTTAAGGAATAATGCAGTTTAAAATATTCTTGCAAATAGAGAGGAAATATTTTTCTTGGAACTGACATTTGTTTTTTTACTTGATTAAAAATACAGATGTTCTCCAAGCCAGCAATCAAAGAAGTCTTAAAGTTCAGGCACTGCATTCACTTGGAAGTCTTCTCATCTTTGCAGGAAAGAAAAGGTAGATTTTTAGGAGTCAGTAGAACAAGGGCATTTTTTTTTTACTTGTTAAAATGTTTAATAATTAGGAAAATATTGTCTTCAATAAATTTTAGTTCTACAATAATACTGCATTGCTTCATTTTATTCATGATATGCTACTTGAGAGAAACTGTTATGAGCAATGAATGGTGTAGATTTATTCCCTAATGTGTTAATTGAATGTTTGTTCAGTGTATTGCTTTTCCTTCTGGCAGGTAGATTTAATAATAGGTCTTGGGAAACATACTGTTTGATGCTGGGTTTCTGTTTTAGGGCTGCTTTTAAGTGTTGGTGTCAAGCTCTTGATGACATATTCAGAAAGCCAAATGTGCTACATACGTGGAAAGAATTTGGTGCCTCCGTCACCACTGCCACCAACAGCTATTCATCTCCAGGCTCGATAGACTACAGTGAAGAATTCCTGTCCAAAGTTGGTATTTGGGGGTGCTTACAAGGCGCAGTCATATCAGCAAAAATAGCACAGTGAGTACAAGGATAAAACAGCCCACATCCTGGCTACTGGCCACCTACGTGAGGTGCCCACGAGGGAAGGGATAGTTGCTGTGAGGACAACAGCAATAGCATGGAGGCTGGCCAATCTGGGATGACTCAAAGGCATCCTGGTAACGTGGTACCCTTGGCATGTCATTTCCTCTGAGCCTCAGGGCCCTCATCTGTAAGCTGTGGCAGTGAAAATTATGTGACATACTCTATTATTTATTTATTTATTTATTTTTGCGGCACTGGGGATGGAATCTGGGGGCATTCTACCTCCGAGCTACAGCCTCAGCCGTATTTTTTATTCTTTATTTTGAAACAGGGTCTCACTAAGTTGCGGAGGGCCTCACTAAGCAGTTGAGGCTGGCCGCGAACCTGGATCTTCCAGTCTCAGCCTCCCAAATGCTAGGATTACAGGCCTGCACCACCACACCTGGATCATACTCTGTTATTTTGCTTGTTTTGTTAATCAGCTTTGCATCCCTGTGACCAAAATATTCGATAAGAGCAACTCAGAGGCAGAAAGGTTTATTGGGCTCAGTTTCAGAAGTTCGGGCTGTGGTTGGATGGCTCCAAGGCAGAAACATCATGGTGGCAGAGTGTGGTGGAGGAAAGCTGAGCAGCTGCTGGCAGCTAGGAGGCAAAGGGGGCGGAGGGGACCAAGGAGAGAGGTAGTCCCCACAGCCACGCCCCCAACTGTCACACCTCACCAGCCTAAGTTACCACCTAGTAAATCCATTCAACTTATCCATCCTTCGGTGTATGTATCCATTGATGAGATTAGAGCCCTCATCCAATTATTTCACCTCTGAACATTTTTGCATCGTCAGTATGTGAGCTTTTCCAGGGCATATTGTATATTCAAACCAGAACGAGATCTTTGGGGACTGTAACGTATGGGAATGTCTTTCACAGTGCCTTGTGCATAGTTAGCACTCACACATTTCTTAAATATTTGGTTAATGGAAGAATTTTTAAAAGTATAGAAGTAGTAGAAGTACCCTTTACTCTTCCAATGACACTTCTTTAGTTCACTTAGAGAGTGTAGTGGGCAAAAACTTACATCATATTTTGAGCCATAGAGCAAATTGAAACAGCAGTTTCTCCAAATTACTTTTTTTTGTTTTGTTTTCAGAAAACTAGTATCTTTGAGCAGGGGAAGTAAGAAATTACCACTCTAAAAGTATTAAATGTGAAAGATCTTTTAAACTTCTATCAGATTTGATTTTGTATACCTGAGAAGGAACTTATCCTCAGATACACACACACACACACACACACACACACACACACACACACACCCCTCTGTCTTTCTCCCCTCACCCCCCATCCCCCACCCTTGTGACTTAGTAGAGTTTGGCAGTTGGGACTAGAAAAGCCAAAGGAGAAGGTCACAACTTGGAAAGAAAAAAAGAAAAAGCTCTAGTATTCTTGTCAGAGAGCCCCTCAGCTCTGAGTCTCTCAAACTGCTACTGGGTGATTTCAACCAAAAGAAAATCATTTCCTGGTTACCCAGCTGGAAGTCTGACTTCAATAAGAGATGTGAATCTACAGGGGCTTTGGCTATTCTCTCTGACTTTCTGAGTAGGTAGAACTCTTTTTACTGCAAAAATACCATACTCAGATATCCACACGGAGAAGCTGAACTCAGATGGATGATATTATTAATATGAAGCTAACTGGCTTTATCTAAGTGGGATTCAAGAGAAGGTAATATGGGTTACAGTTGCAAATGCAGATTGCAGGACTCATAAAGGAAACTCATACTCTTCTAAGGGACATGAAAGGAGGCAAAGTTAATGGAGATATTATCTTAACCTTTGGTGGAGAGAATTAATGTTGTGAGCAGCTCTATAATATATGGTGAGAAAATGCATCATTGTAATCTTTGGGGGGAGTTATTTAATAAGTACTCTTCAAAAACCTGAAATTTTACCTTTTTTTATACCAAAAAATTGGAGATTAATATTTTTGTATTATGATACATCCATACAATACAATATTACAGTTCTTCAAATCGTATAGTTTATTATGTCCGTGAGTAGAAAATGTAATATTATTGTATTATATAATTACAATATTAATGTGCAAGTGTCTGTGTTTCTCTGTGTATAACTACACAGAGAAAAAAATCTGGAAGGAAATTGACCAAAACGTTATCAGAAATCTTTTTTAGGGTAGTACTAAAGTTGATTTTTTCATATATTCGTATTAAATTTTCTTGGATATGTTTTTTCTTATATTTTCTGTGTCTTAAATATGTTTAAAGATGTATTTATATCAAAATGTTTTGGAGAATTGCCGAGTGATCAGTGTTTCTTATATTTCCTTAGATTTATTAAAACACTGAGCGTTAACAAGAGAATCAACTGTTGCATTTTGTCTGCACTGCTCTTTCAGGTAACTTTATTGTGGTTTTCAACAGTAGGATGTCATCCATTTACTTGTTAGAAATGTGCAATAGTTTATCACATTCATAAAACTCACAGGTAGGAAAATAGCATGAACTGAGGTTAAATATCACAAACCCATCTTTCCTTTGCTGGCTGAACCCTGGTGGCACTTTCCCTTTAACATTCACCAGCATCAGTTTTCTCCTTTAACAGAGTTTTACAGGTCAGGAAATTGAGTCTCCTGCCCGTAGTAACATCGTGTTACCCATGATCACTGTGAAGCTGGTCTATTTTGACTTCAGAAGGCTGCCTTAGGTTACCTCATCTCTAAATCAAATTTTGCTTGATTACATGATGTAAAATATATTAATGAACCAAGAAATAAGTTGAAGACTCCAGGAGTGTTTGTGTGTTTCAGGATTTTCATTTGACTTCACTGAAGAAGAAAGGAGCTTTCATGTGAAATATAAGACATTCTGAGATTCAGGGATGTAGTCAGGCTCCTTTGCACTCTACTAAAAGGTTCTGTTCTCTGTGACAGATGGACAGATACCCTTGTTCTGTGCATCAGAGAAGGCTGATAGCTTCTGAAGTCTGAATAAAAATAGATAAGTTCTTTGGGAAAGACTTCTTTGAATGTAAGAACAGAGTTTGCAATATTCTCATATTGCAAATACCTCTTGCCTATGCTTTAAAAGGAAGAGGGAAAGAGGCAAGAGTGCAAAGGGCATGATGATCTGACCTGGACTCCTTATATTGCATTCTTTTCTTTCTGATACTCTTTGTTCTTGAAGATAATGCCGTCAAGGTTCTAGAAAATGTGTTTTTAAGAAATTACTTTTTTGTTTAATGTGGACATGAAGTATTACTACATTAGTAATGCTATACCTAATATTAAAATTAGTTGGCAGAATTTATTTTAAAAGCCTTCTATTTCTTTTTATGATTTTTATAAGCAAAATTGTGAAATTAAAAATTTCAAAAACTACTTCCTCTTTCAGAATAGGATATCTTATAACCTTAATAAGCTATCTGATTAAAATACTTTCTTGACATATATTAAAAGAATTTTATGATGCATTTGACATTAAGAAAAGACAATTTTTAAAGATAAAGAAACATTTCTTTTTGTTTTTCTTTTTGAGTAACTGGGGATTGAACCCACGGGCCTTCTACCTCTGAGCAATACCCCTAGCCCTATTTTTTATTCTTTATTTGAAACAGGGCCTCACTAAGTAGCTGAGGCTGTCCGCAAACCTGTAATCCTCCTGTCTCAGCCTCCTAAGTACTTGGATTACAAGTGTGCGCCACCACGCCTGGCTAGAAAACATTTCTAAATGTAAAATTTGGTTTATATATTTATCTGGTTTCCCCAACATCTAGTACAATGTTGGTTATATAAATTACCAAAAAAATTGGTGATATTAACCAGCTCATCTTTTTATTTAATGCAATTAAAGGTTTGGAATTACCTCTGCCTGATTTAGACTTCATGTTATTTCCTCTGCTTGCAGCTTGGTATAGTGAAGTAAAACAGATTTATTCAATTAAATAGACATGACTTTGAATCTGTTTTCTGCCATCATTATCTATGTGACTTCAAATAATTGTTTGAGCCACAATTAAGTGAGATAATGCTTGTAAAAATTGATCAGCAGTGCCCAACACACACTGATCTTCTCCAAAAGACAACTTTATGTAATGATAACTTCTTTGTAAATAATAAGTATACAACTACCATGGAATTTAAAAAGTCCATCCTGAGTGATAAAAGTCATTGGAACCTATAATAATAATACTAATAATTACTGTTTATTATGGAGTACAGATTCTAGGCATGCACTACTTACTTTTGGGAAGTGATACATCTTTCATTTTATCTTTGCAGCTGCAATTTATAGCTCTCTATTTCACTGTTATTAATTTTCAGGGTTTGCTTCGAACCACGCTTCCACATCCCAAAGCTGAACATAGCTATGCTCAGTATGAAGTCACTCAGCTTCTCCCAGGCATTGAACTCTTCTCTGACAGAAACAGGGCTAACATCTGCTCTGTAGTTGCAAGCCTGTATTATGTCATACGTGAACTGCACTTTGCTAAGCACAATCTAATAGTGAGTAACTTGAAAAATCCACAACTCTGAATTCACTCTGGTATTTTTGTCCATTTTATACTTTTCAAGTTTTGCTAATGTTCTTTTGGTCAGCTCTTATTTAACGTTTCAATTATGTATATTTAGGACTTTTATCTATACTTCAAATTAAACATATGAATGGTATTTCTTTGACATCATTGTTTGCCTTGTATTTTGGATATAAAAGTACTGGTTATTTGATTTTGTTTTCTCTTTTTATCCTATTATTTCACTTGTTTTCTTGAGAAATTTGATTAAAATGGACTAGAATGTGTCACCAATATATAAAACATAGGCATCTAGTACACTTGTAACTCTGGACAAAGTAAGTTGTTCATTTATTATCAATACCCAGACTATTTCCATATTGAGATAAGTTGATCTTTGTGTCTCTTGTCGTTTTTCTGTCAAGGGTATATCTAAAAGAACAAGAGAGTCTGTGAGTTAAAAGATAGACATCTCTTAAAGTCCTAGGAAGCCTCAAGGACCAATTATAACTTACCTTTCCCGTGAGGAAAGAAGTCACATAAGTTTGAAGTTGGTTGCATTTAAAAAGGAATTAACATGCTCTGATTATTGATCATTTCATATTTCCTCCTTGTATCAATTTTCTTCCTTTATGTTCTTTTCTCTATTCTTCTTTATGTTCTTTCCTCTATTTTTGTCTCTCTTTTTTTTAAATCTTCATTTGCTTCTTGATACCTATTCTTTCTCCTTTTTGGCTTCTTTCCCTTTACTCCATAATTTCCATACCTACACTCCTGTTTTTCATATACTGTTTTCTATACTTTTGACATATTTATTCCTCTAAATTCAACCCTCTCTTTATATTAAACATATTTATTGCCACAATTTGAGTTTTTAAAATATAAAACCATATATTAAAGTGAAGAGGTTGATAAATGCTATTAACACTAGGCAGATTCGCAAGAAATTGTTTATTAAAAAATGATAAAAGGTGCTCTTGTTCCTGTAAAAGGAATTCATTTCTGGATTGAGAAAATGATTCTATCCCCTGGGTAACCTTTAGCTGCCTACTTATATTCATATATAATACATATGACTACACTGGAAAAGAATTGAGACCTTTTTCCCCTCTAAACCTTAAGAAATTGAGATTTTTTTTCAGAATAATTGAGGAATCAGTAGCAGCAAAATGGTGTCTTTTTATTTCTCACTAAAGAAAAGAATTAAATCTCTAAGGTAATCTCTAACTCTTAATGTTTTGTGCAGCATTAATTGTAGAAAAGGGTTTTGTGTTATGTTTGTAACACATAATTGTAGGAAAATGTTTTGTGTTTGAAGTCAACTAGTTCTATTCCTTTTAAAAGTTGTTGCTTTTTGCAGCTGCCATTTGACCTACCATTGATGGTTTCCAGCTGAACTTGCAAGAAGTAAACAGTTTCCATTTTGTATTACTTTAACTTCCTCCAGAAGAAGCTGAATGGCTAAGGAGACTTCTGTCAAATGTAGAATTAGCTAGGGGATCCAGAGCTGTGGAACCATGGGAAATGGCTTTGCTAAACCATGGGGTTCTCAATCCTTCTGACTTCATCTCCCTTTGGCAGGGAAGGGTTCAGCTGCAGAACAGGAACTTCAGATATGAGTTGAGATCAGGGGCTGTTCTAATGTTCAGGCAAAACTTCTCCTCTCTGGATGAATATTGGCGAGGCCCACTGAAATGCTGCTTTATGTGTATGAAACTTTAAGAAAAATTGAAATCTAGGAAAATAAAAATATCATGTTTTGGCTTAAGCAGAATGCATGCAACAGAAAGGCTAGGACTTATTAGATTTTGTTCCCATTCAACACATAATGGGCATATTATATTTTTGTTTTGTTTTTGCCAATGTAAAAAAGCTCAGCTGAAGACAAAAGACAGTGGACATTGAGATGAATAAGTAAGAACTAGTTAGGGGACATGAGTATTGTAAGGGTTAAGGGGGACCCAGGAATCCCATCGGAGGCCGGAGGAAGGGAGGAACAGAGTGATAGACGAGAAAGTTTATTGTTCCTGAGTACAAAGGGAAACAACCAATATTTATAGGTAGGGTAGGGGGCGGTCTTGCAGGACCACCTATGGGGCTTCATAGGGTGGGACGAAGGGGAAGAAATTGGAGCCGGCCAGGGGTGATAGGCTGGCTGGTTCCTGGGCACGGGAAGGCATCTTCAGCTGACCAGCTGATGCCTGGAAGAGAAACCAGATGTATGCCATGCTGGGGTGCTTTTGTGGGATTCCATTCCAACAAGTATGAGTTCCTTTGCTTTAAATCTTGCATTTACTTGATAGCTCATTTGCTAGAAGTTTTCCCCAGGCCTCATTGATTTGTATTAATTATTGTGTGGATTTTGACTTTCCCATGCTTTAAAAAGATATGAAACCTAGGTTTGGGGTCCCAAATAGCATGTACTTAGAACTGGAAGTCTGATAAAATTATGAAGCTGACATTATTTCCTTTCACTTACACCAAATGATTTATTCTTCTAGCATGGAAGCTCGATTAGTGCTCTTCATAACATACTTATACTTAATATTTGGTTCTTTTGATTACTAGGTTATTAACTTGATAGAACATATCTTAAAACAAAGAGTATTTTTCTCTTGATAGATTCTGCCTCTCCTTGCACTCTACCAATATTTTGTTTCTGTAATTTGCCAAGACCTAATCAGAAACCTAGAAGCAAGAATTCTCAAGGTATGTTATAAACTTCTAAGACATTTGATATTAACTATTAAAGGAGATCTTTATGTATTACTTTAATTCAAATATTCATAAGACTAAGCTGATAATAATGTGATAGAAAAATAACTTATCCATCATTATAATAAAGTATAAGAAATAGACAGGAAGGTTTTGATCATTTTATGTTGGGCCACAGTAGAGTTAGGAACAGCTACACCTAGAAACAAGTCTTACCTAACACCAGACAACCTGGAAATCACTGCTTCTGAGAGTCTAGCTTCCTAAGGGAGACCAAATGAGATAATGCTCTGTTTTCTATGAATTTATTATTAAGGGCCTAGATGTATATTACGGCATGCAAGAATTTTTCAGTGCACAGGCAGTTGAATTAATAAGACTAGACAATTATGCAACCCAGATGTCAGTTAAGGTTCTCATGTACTATTGGCTTAACACCATGGGAAGTGGGAATCCCATGCATCCCCTTCTCTCCACCTACTTTCCTAGTCATGTATGTTGCAAGCTTCCACTTTTGCTGAGTTTGTTTTGTACAGGGAGCAGTCAACATCCAGCAAATTTGCTCCCAGTTCTACACCTTCTCATCTCTGATATGGAATCCATCACTAGTCCTTATTTTGCACGTATGCTTATACTCATCTACTTACACATAAACACACACAATATATTTACCTACTGCCCTTGTTTCTATTTTCCCTCCCTCCCTTCCTCCTTCTTCTTTTCTTCCTTTTTTTTGTATGATACTGGGGACTGAACCCAGGGATCTTCTACATCTGAGCTATACCCCCAGCCCTATTTTATTTTTTATTTAGAAACAGAGTCTCAATAAAGTTTCTGAGAGCCTCGCTAAGTTACTGAGGCTGGCTTCTAGTCTGTGATCCTCCTGTCTCAGCCTCCCAAGTACTAGGATGATAAGCATGTGCCACTATGCCCAGCTCCTCCTGCTTTCTAATGAGGGACTTTCCTCTGAAATGCTGTCTCTATCCAGACCCTCTGGGCTGGTAAAAAAAAAGTCCACTGTCCTCTATTTTCCTCCTTTCTTTTATTCATTTTTTATTTTTTATTTTTATTTATTTATTTATTTATTTTTTTGCGGTACTGGGGATTGAACCCAGGGGCATTCTACCTCTGAGCTACACCTCCAGCCCTATTTTTTATTCTTTATTTTGAAACAGGGTCTCACTAAGTTGCAGAGAGCCTCACTAAGTAGCTGAGGCTAGCTGCAAACCTGGATCCTCCTGTCTCAGCCTCTCAAGTTCTGGGATTATAAGTATGTGCCACCATGCCTGGCTATCCTGTTTCTAAATAAAGAAATTCCCAAGAGGACTTCTAGTGCTGACTATTGGCATATTTTAACCGGAGAATAAATAATTCATTATTGACCTTGAAAATTTTTGTATTATCCTCTCTGAGTTACTCTCTACTTTTGAATTTCCACAACATTTTTTCTTAAGACTGTCTATAACTTTCTCTATCATTCTCTTAACAGAGGTTTCTTCAAGATTACAAAATCCTTGAGGCTATAGCCTATATCTTATTCATCTATTAATTCCTATACTTTCTAGAGTAATAAATTCACATACTTAATATTCACTAATTAATTATTGGATTGAATTTAAAATTTGCAGACATTTATCCAGTGTCTACTGTACATATTCTCTTTGGTGTTTAGTGGAACTAACCTAGAAAATATTTGATAAATTTTTATTCTCAAACAATATATTTATGGAGTACCTCTTACTTAAAAAACACTGTGTTAACAACTAGAGTGCAAGAAATGTAATCCATGGTCCTTGCTTCTGAGGAAACTGGGATGAGAGACAGGACACATACACAAGTTAGTAACATATACTTGATATTTGCAAATTACTGTGATGAGCACTGTCTCCAAGAGTTTCAAAGAGGGGAAAATGGCTTTGGGCCTTTAAATTTCACTAAGTATATAAGAATGTAGGCCTGGAAAGAGTACAACTGAGTGGGAGAAAGGAGGAAGGGAATGTTCTTGACAGACAATAGTGTTAAAGATACAGAGATGAGGAAGTACTGGCTCGTTTAGAGGGCGGCGATGATTCAGCAGGTTCTGAACAGGAGGTTGTGGAAGGCAACATAAGGAACACCAGAAGGATATGGAGAAAATCGGGGATCCAACTTGAGTTCCCAACTGTGAAGATATGTATTATGGAGTGTCTCGGTCGACACTCTCACTGCTATCATCTAAACGACTGACCACACAACTTAGAGGAAGGAAGATTGATTTGCTCACAGTTTTTTGGTGATTCTGGGTTCAGTCCATGTGCCCATGTGCAGCCAGGGTCTGAAGCTCAGAGCATGGAGGGAGAAGGGAAGAGAGGGGAGCATAAGGCTTTACTCTTCACATCACGGAGGGCAGAAGCAGAGAGTAAGCCAGGGGAGGAGAGAACCATACACATTCCCCAAGGCCACACCCTTAGGGACCCCTCCTGAGCAATGAAGCCCCACTTCTAACAGTGCTATCTTGTTTCTGTGAGGGCTGGGGGGGACAGTCTTAATCCAGATCATTACATGGAGGTTTTTAGTGAAAGAAATGTTCAAAGAATGTGGATCAGAACTGGAAGACAGCTATATTCCGATCTGTTATTAAGAGGAAAGAAGCCCAGAGTGATCTCTGATAACATATCAGGAGGAGATCTAGAGGGGCACTGAAAGATAGAATTCAGAGCAAGGGTTTTGGTTGGGTGACTTTTCTTTTTTAACTGGCTGTGTCTTAGTCTGTTTAACGTCACTTCAACAGGATATCCAAGATGGGGTCATTTATAAAGCAAGGAAATTTGTTTCCCCAAGTTCCAGAGGCTAGGAGGTTCAAGAATGTGCTAAGGGCCTTCTTGCTGCATCATGTGGTGGCGAGAGATCACGAGGTGGAAATTCAGATCTCTCTTCATCTTCTTATGAAGCCACTAATATCACAGGGACCCTACCCTCATAACCTAATGTAATCCTAATTGTCTCACAAGGGTGCTACCTCCAAATACTATCAATGTGAATTTAGGGATTAAGTTTTTAACACATGAACTTTGGGGGGACACATTCAAGCCATAGCAGCTTGTTAGTGACTGGCAGCTATTTTTGTCCTAGAGTAGCTTAAAAGCCAGCGGAAAACTGTAGACTCAATACTGGAGCCTTGGGATGGATGCGGGGGTTAATTATAGAGTTTTGATTAGGAGAGTGACATGATCAGATCTGGTATCTGCAACAGTGCTGCGAGCAGAGTGAGACAGAAGTGGGACCTCACTGGCATAGTAGGTTTGAAAAACTGGATTAGGGTTTTGACAGATGCGATGTAAAAGGGCAACTGATATATCATACAGAGGAAGAAATAACAGCCTGTGGAAGCAGAATTTGCCTGACCTTTCCGAAGTAAACTGGGGTCAGGGAGTGGGAAGAGAGAAAAGTCAGTGAGGAAACAGCAAACAATGATGCTTCCTGACAAAGCACACAGCAGTAGATCGTGCTCTTAAGTTTCTGTGTGTACTGGCGAGCATTTTTCAGGGAACGCCGCAAGACGTCTTGATGCTCAGCTGGTCTGGCTTTACTCTGAAACTGCCAATATCTTCAAAGATGTATTATTCTCAACATATCAAACATTGCTAGGAAGGGTGCTGATGGTTCTGCATTTGTATGAGTGAAGGGTTAGTTTACGTTTTGCTCTTTTTTTCTTCTGGCTTTCTTGTGTTCATAGCTCTTGTCATTTCTGAAAACAGGTCTATGATTAACATTATTGAGTTTTCCCCCCAAATGATCAAATTGTATGATAGACTGAAATCAAAGATGGCTAATCAGTTAGAGGTAGTCCATATATTAGCAGTCTTACAGAGGCTAACCCTACATAGGACCAGAGAAGACTAACCCCACATAGATCTTGGGAAGTGTTTCCTTATAAGGATAATGAGTAAAATGGCCATCTAGAAACCTAAAAGAGTTCCTATGTCTCCCTGAGTGCCTACTTTGATGCCGTATGGCACTGGGGAGCTTAGAGATTAAGATGTCTTAGGCCAGAACCACAGCCTATACAATTCAGTAGATACACGCTTTCTCTTTCCTGTTAAAATGTTCTTCTAATCTTTTATGTTTTATTTACATCACCAACTTCCCCTAACTCACCTTATCTTTATTCGCTTAAAGCTTATTCACTCTTGAGATTCCTAAGCTAGTATGGAAGGAAAAGCAGAGAATAAGATATATTGACATGCCAAGGATAAATTGCTATTTCTTCTTCTGTATTATATGCTCCTATACGTATCTTCACCCAATTTTGCATTTTATTTAATGTCCACATTTACCATTTCATTCTCTGTCCAAAACAAAGTGATTTAGATGTTTACAAACAGAAGTCAGGGTAGGTCCCCATTCAAAACTCCCTAAAAATTTATCACATAGAAAACGACAGACAGTGCTCCTACTGTGAGCTACAGGCTCTATGCGACCTTCTCTGGCTACCATTCTTACCTACCTCCTAACTCCCCTCCCCTTGATTCCTGTGCTCCAGCCACACAGGCTGTTTCTGGAACAGGCCAGGCCAGGAAAACTGCTGCCACCACATGACCTTTGTACTCAGGGTCCCCTCAGCAAATGCTCACATGCCTCTCCCCGTCACATCATCCCCAGCTCTTCTCTTTAACGGCTTTCCTCACCAGTGCCCTTCCTGACTCTAGTCTCATTTTGTCAGCACCACCCCTATGCCCTCGCAAAGGGTATATATCTTCACCTGTCACTTACTTTTTTTTTTGGTGGTGGTGGCACTAGGGTTGAACCCAGGGGCATTCTACCTCCGAGCTACACCTCCAGCCCTATTTTTTATTCTTTATTTTGAAACAGGGTCTCCCTAAGTTGCAGACTGCCTCACTAAGTAGCTGAGGCTGGCCAGGAATCCAGATCCTCCTGTCTCAGCCTCCCAAGTACTGGGATTATAAGCATGCACCACCATGCTCCACTCAGTCACTTACATTTAACTAAATATAAGTCCCAAAGGAATATTACCTCCAAGAGGGTTTAGTGTATAAGAAGGTGGTCAATAAACATGTTGAGTTAATTAATTCAAACAGGATGTTTTCTTCTCATTATTTCCTGATTGGTTATCTTGCTGGATTATATTAAAAATAAGCCATGTAAAATGTATAGTGATCAATTCATGTTGTTAGGTATATACCTTTAAATTTGTTAGTGTTTATTAATTATGCATGAGAAAATTAATAATGGTCTCTATGGTGATACATTGTGGAGTTAGTTTGTCTTTTGTCAGTGTTCAAGAAAATTAGGAGAGTTTTTCTTATAAGACACAATTCACCATGGGAACAAAGAGATAAATTCAATTATTGTTGTTGTTGTTATTATTATTATTATTGTTACTATTATTATTATCATGCAGTACTGGGGATTGAACCCAGGGGCATTCTACCTCCAAGTTACACCCCCAGACCTACTTTTATTCTTTATTTTTGAAACAGGGTCTCACTAAGTTGCGGAGGGACTTACTAAGTAGCTGAGGCTGGCTGCGAACCTGAGATCCTCCTGTCTCAGCTTCCCAAGTACTGGGGTTACAAGTGTGTGCCACCATGCCCAGCTTAAATTCAATTATTTTTTTAAATTTCCCCTGGCTATTATATTTTTATATATTTTTCTCTGATGAAGTAAATGAGCATCTGATAAATGCTCGTTGTTCTGAACAGCTTCCTGCTGTTGTTTGTTAGCTTCTTGGTCTATTGCACATGTAATCCTGCATAGATGCAAACACTGGCATCTCCACCAGATGTCAATTCATAACCCATTACCATCACAGTGCAGAAATTTTGGATCTCAGAAATTGATTACTATTTTCTAAAACTTTTTATTTTATAAGTGAAACAAACTAACTTAAAATCTTTTCTTTCTTTCCCAGATAGAAGTCCTTATCGATTTGGGCTTCTTTTCTGAGGCCTTTTATGAGTTATCCCAGATTTTTTATGGAAAAAACATGCCTTGTGCAGTACCTGCTGGTGTTAAAGCAACTGGAAGAATGAAGGTAATCTATCAATTTGATTCAAAACTATTTCTTTATCTTTGTGGGCTATGTTCCTAAAACCTAGGGCACATTCCCATGAAGGTGTATTTCTAAGTCTGTAGTACTCCACACCTTTGTTAAGCCTGAATATAGTGGGCATTAGGGTTTTCTGAGATTTCATTTATTTGGAATGGAAGGTGTCATGAGGAAGGGAGCATGGTTCTGGAGTCGATTGTTGCAATGAAGTTCTGGTCAGGGCTGCTACATAGAGATTTTTATCATAGTTATCCTCAACCATCTCTTCAGACACACCAGCCACTACATTTTAGATTTTTTAGTCTAACCTTATAATTTATGATTAGTGTTCTTACTCAAAATAACCTCTCCCAGATCTGACTTAGATCTTTTAGTTTTATATACTTTGTACCAAAGAGTTAAAGGACATTTTGTTCAGATTTCATCTGATTTCTGTGGGGAAAGAACATTCTTTTCCATTTTGCCTTGTCTATTTTGATTTTAGGAGATAGTCTTTACCTGGCTGGCTTAATTTGTACTTGTAAACTGAATAACTGAAGCATCCTTGAAAATGAGTGCTGGAGTTTATAGTAAAAGGGAAAATTGGAGTGAGTTCTTTTCCTATGATTTGGTTTTTATGGTGATCTGGGAATCAGTGGGTAACTTTGCTTTAGGCAGATTCTTGGATCCATGTGAGCCAAGAATAAAGGAAATGAGAGGTGGCAAGTCCCTTTGCCTGGGGGAGACCATATATGTGAAGAGTGAAACTGACCAACATAATTACATTCTGGTTGGATTCAAATTTGGAAGATGTAAAAGAACCTAGGGAATGAGCTATAAGTCTTGAAAATCAATTGTATATGATGGCATTATACTTGGATATAGTGTTCACTGCTTCATCGGCATATTTTCCTAGAGAGTACCTTCTTCTTATTCTATATGACAGCTGTAGCATTATAATTTATTATATAAGGCACTGGGGTGTGGCTCAGTATTAGAGCATTTGCCTAGCATACAATATGTTCAATCCTTAGCACTGCAAAAATTTATTATAATAGTATAAGTGTAAGGATATCTTATAACATCGTACGAGGGACACTCAGTAGACAATAACAATATATGTGTGAGTGTGTATATATGTATATGTGAATAGATATATATCTATATATATTCATAGAGCAATCTATATGCATATAATATATAGCATATATGATATGTGTGGATATGTATCTGTTTTCCTACCTACTTATCAAGAGAGGAGTCAGTTGTCATTTCCTTCATTTTCTGCAAGTGCAAACTAATTCATCTTCTTATCTGGATTAAATTAGTAGTACTTTCTTACTTGTATCTCAGCCAAAAGTCTTTCTCTGTGATAATGGTTTGTATTTTGTTATTAATATTCTCTATTAAGCAAGATTTGAGGGAAGTGAACAATGCACAGATCTGAGGGAACCACCTCAAGTAGGAGGAACAATAAGGGCTCTGAGGAGGATGCTTGCACAATGTGGTTGAGGAAAACCAGATCAGCCAAATAAGGCTGCAGGAAAGAGGAAGAGAAGAGGAGGACAGGACTAGGAGACAGGTCATGTAAGGCCTCACAGGGCTTGATGAGGACTGGAATTTACTCTAAGCCAAATGGGAAGCCTTAAAGAGTTTTGAGCAGGGACACAACATTATAGACATCAAAGGTAAAATAACCACTTTGCTCTTTGGGGAATAAACCATGGGTGGACAGTGAAGTCTGTTGCAAACAATCTGGTCGATACATGATGATAGTTGGGGTAGTAGTGGTGGAGGGAGTGAACAGTAGTCCAGTTCTGAGTATACTGTGAAGGTAGAGCTTAGAGCATTTATTGATGATGGCTTGGATGTGGGATGTTAGAGAAGAAGTCAAGGATGACTACAGAGTGTTCAACTTGAGCAACTGATAGGAAAATGTTTTCATATACTGAGCCAGGGTACATTGCTCCTAGCAGAAGTTAAATGTGGTGAGTAATGAGATCCACAGTAGACAACCAGGTGGGGAGGTAGTAGAGATAGGTGCAGAGAGTATATGATATGGAATTCAGGTGAGAGAGACGGGTTGCACGTATAAATTTTGGAGCATTAGCATAGAGAGTTAAAATTATAGGTCTAGATGAAATCAGTTGGCATCCAAGGCAACCAGAGAAAGGTAGAATTAAGGAACTGAACCTTAGTGTCATCCACATTTAGAGTGCAGGGAGATGAGAAGGAAAGATAAAACAGTTGGGTAGAATGAGAAATAAGAGAGTTTCTAATGGCCACTGCTTTCACCAAAACAAACAACAAAAAGTCTGAAATGAATTTTTTACATGTAAATTCCAAGCTTCATTTATATCCATTAGCTTTCATAAGATAAACGTGTGGGCGAATTATCTCCCAATGGATTCTGACTTCAAATTTTGTATTCTCAAAGTTAATTTGCAGCTTTCTAGCTTCAATTGGGAATTTAAAAAGTGTAATTAAAAGAGGAAATGCTTTCAGGGTTCATAATTAAAATAGGTGCCAATGTTATTAGGCTGCAGGCCAGTTATTTAAAGAAGGGATTAATGAATTAAGTTTCACTTGTAAAGGAAGTAACTGAAAAAGTCTTACAGATTACTATTGGATTTTTCATAGCCCTTTAAAAAATTCCTTGTTTTAATATTATATTCATCTTGAGATTCTGTTCTTATCAGTAAATCTAAAGTCCCAGTATCAACTCTTAAATTTATAGCACTAAAGAACAACCCCACATTCAATGACTAGCTTTTCTATGTGTTATAGGCAACAAATAATGTCTTCAAAAAAAGAAATTTGTAAACACCCTTACCAGTGCTTTACTCCAACAAAAGCTATACATAATGCATTGGTTAGAGGGGGCCCCCCAAAAGCCAATCCTGAGACACAGATTTGGGAGCAAGTAGTATATTTGGGAAGTAATTTCAGGAAGTATGATGAGTGAATAGCAACGTTGTGGAGGGAAGGGAGGAAAGGTAATCCAGAGAGCGTTACCGAGAAGGTCACCGCTGTAAGCAACTGGTACCTTCAGAAAGACTAGGTAGAACATGCTGGTGTGTGTGTGTGTGTGTGTGTGTGTGTGTGTGTGTGTGTGAGAGAGAGAGAGAGAGAGAGAGAGAGAGAGAGAAACAGAGAGAGAGACAGACAGAGAGACAGAGAGACAGACAGACACTCGGGGTTAGGATTGAGCCCAGGGCATTCTACCTCTGAGCTACACCCCTAGCCCTTTTTATTTTTTATTTTGAAACAGGGTCTCGCTAGTCTCACAGTTCTCCCAGGATGGCTGGGAACCTGTGAATCCTCCTCAGAAGCACTCAGTCTACCAAATATTGGGATTAAGGGCATGTGCTCCTGTGCCCAGCTCAGTCCTTACCTGAATGGTAAGGTTTGTTCCCCGCACTTTTAGCCTTTCCCGAACATCCTATGGTCATAGAATACTCTCAAGGAAAGAGGTGGGGCACCAGCCATGTGTGAGCAACTTCCCCATGGAAGCTATTGGTGACTTCCTGGTGATCCATTCCATTTGATATTGAAGCGACCTCAGTATTGGCTCCTGTAAATGGGCATCTTTTTAAAAGGATTTTCTATACCAAGAGGGATGCACACCACTCCACAGGCAACAATCTCCTATGGAAAATAAATGTTCTCCTGCACCATTACATTTATAGCTAAGTATATTAGCAGGTAATTCATGAAACAAGGAAAAGAACCACAAGAATCATTATTCTGAATAATAATACAATTTTACCTCAAACGAGCAAAGAATAATTAAAGTGACTATACTCTGTGCTGTTAAAATTGCCATCATGCTGGCATTTTCACACACGTGGGTAGGAGTGTAAAGTGAGCCAGCCTCTTTATATTTTCTCAATATATTCTTATCTTTTGGCCCAGAAATCCTGATTCTAGCAATTTATCCAGAGGCAATAGTCAGAAATACAGATGAAATAGTCATTGATGTTTTTTAAACTAAGGCTGATTTGTGGGGCAATGGTGGGAAGTGGCCCCATTAGGTGACTAACAGTGGAAAAGAGATTATTATTGCTACATTCATAAGGTAGAGTATTTTCCAACTATTAGACTAGGGTTTACAAATAACTTATTGATATAGGAAGAAAATTATGATGTAATATTTAATGAAAATGAAATACAGATCTATGTAGAAATGTTCAAAATGCATAGAAATAAATTCATATGAAAGAATCAAAATATGAATGCCAACCAAATAAGGGAAATTGAATTATATATGATTTTTTACTCTGTTTATAGTAATCTTTTCTGACTAGCACATTTATTACATTTGCGATAGCCATGGTACTTAAAATAATTTTAGAACACGTTAATAGTTCCATTGATAAGAATACTCAAATAATCTGGCCCCTATTGTTAATATGTTATATTTTGACAGGCATTTCAGTCATTTGACTCAGGAAAACCTCTTACCAATAAAGAAAACATACAGGTAAGGATAATAATATTTTGTAAACATTGACTATTTCATGTGAATCATTTTTGAGTTTCAACTCTTTGGTAGATATAATCTTTGGCTTTGGAAATCTGATATGTAAGATGATTTTCTTTCTTTCTTTTCTTTTCTTATTTTTTTTTTTTTTGCAGTACTGGGGATTGAATTCAGAGGCATTATACCTCCAAACTACACTCCAACCCTATTTTTTATTCTTTATTTTTGAAACAGGTTTTGCAGAGTGCCTCACTGAGTAGCTGAGGCTGGCCGTGAACCTGCAATTCTCCTGTCTCAGCCTCCCAAGTACTGGGACTACAAGTATGCCCCACCACATCCAGCATGCTTTTCTATTTCTAATAATAGGTTTTTATCTCAAAATTCTGAGCCCAGAAGTAGAATATGGATCAAACTGATGTAGCAAATAATGGTTACTGCTTCCGCTTCTCAACTACAGATGTGGATTCAATTCGTTCACCTTGCTATGCAATTATCTCTAGTGTTAATATTTATCTCAATTATCTAGAAGGTACTGGCTGCCTCTTATTGTAAGAAAAGGATTTTTTACATTGGGCAATAGTGCACATGCTTGATATGGCTTTGACTTATATCCTTTTTTTCCAGTTCTCAGACCATCTGCCAGTGGTTGGGAATGTTTTCATTTGGCATTTTCATAAGCAACTCTGACTTCTCCCAGTATTATTCACAAAAAGAGGGCGAAACTGCCCATCTAAATATGTTTAGCTAGATCACCAATTGAGTGATTGAGAGTTAAGCATATCATGTTCTAGTAGCATGTACATATCTTAAAAATAAACATTTAAAAATTTGGGGGGGTATTCTGCCCCCTAGAAAATGCTGGGACAGAAGAACTATAGCATAGCCATGGTTACAGGGGATAGTGGACAAGGGAGGAGTCTGCCCAACCCAGGACAGTTAATGTGGACAGATACACATAGGTTTTACTTACTTTTTTAAATACTAGGAAACAGTATTCTCTTTTAAGTAAGTATTTGTTTTTCTTAAATAACTTGAGAGTCATTTCCTCAAAATTGCTTTATTTTTGTTTTCCATAATTTTGATAGGAACATATCCACATTTTATTAAATGTAATCCTTAATACTTTTCTATTATTAGGCATTTTATTTCATAAAGTTCACTTTTAATTATGTTTCATATGACTCAATGTTTTTTTCCTAACATTTTATTAATTTGTAAGCAAGTTGCCTGAAATGAAAGAACTGGTATTTGCAAGGTATAAATACATATTCATATTTTATTTTAGCATTCCAAGACCTTGGGGAGTTGAAGAATATTTATTTCTTTCCAGTCATAAATGCCAGGCCATCCTAAAAACACTTCCTTAAGGAGCAGTTTTCAGTATAAAAAGAATGTCTGTCTGATCGTTTCTTTTTATACAAAAAGAGACTGACAGTATAATGGAAACCCAATTTCTATTAGCTAATTAATTAAAACAGTGCTGTTGGCCCGCTTAAGACTCTTCAGATTACACTTTGTATTTTCTGCATAAAGAGAGGGAGAGAAAGGAGTGTTAAATAGCATTACTAATTAATCTTCCTTTGATCCTCTAGTGTGTGTGTGTAATTGTCAAGGCTCATTAAATCACTATTTGCTGCAAAGGGAAAAGAGAAGAGAAATGTCCTCTCTCCTCACCCTCCAATCAATCTGAAGTTTCTTCTCCAGATAGGGAGGGTCAACCATTTTCCTAGTGTGACAGCCTGGCAGCAGGTCAGGCCCAGTGGCTGTTGAATGTGTAGCTCTTCTGATGAACATATCGATTTCAACCCCTTACAGGAGATTAAGAAAAGAGAATAAACAAGAACACATGTCTCCACTGCCACCATTGCTTCAAACTTTTCCAAACAATGGAATCATCTTATTTACTCAAGGCAAATAGTTTTCCTCTTTTCTAGAATAGATATCTCCTGCCTTTTATATCAATACAAGAAATATCTATTAAGAGCCTGTTATATGCAAGGTGCTGTCTTGATGCTGTCAATCAAATACATCAATCAGCACTACAAACTCCAGCTTCCGTGGCGCTTATATATGAATTGGCAAGACTAGTAATGAACATGATATATAAATAAATATCATAAATAATTATACAGGATACAAGGAGGAGAACCATGTTGTGAGAGAAAATAAATCCATCAGTAGGTAAAGGGGATTGGGAGCCTGGGGCTAGGATGAGGATTGTAATTAAAAATGGGGTGATCAGATTAGTTTTTACCAAGGTAACCTCTATGAACAGATCTGACACAGGCAAAGGTATAAGTCATATGCATTCTGGAGAAAGAACAATCTAGAAAATAAAGAACAGCAAGTGCAAAGGCCCTGAAGCAAGATTGACTATCTTGGTGAGACAGGTTGGCCAGAGTGACTAGAGCTGTGTGAGTGATGGGAGAGCAGTAGGAGAAAAGGTTAGAGAGATCAAATTAAAAAGGACTGCATAGGGCCAGTGAAACTTGGGCTCTTATCTGAGCCAAATGGAGAGCCACTGGAATGCTTTGAGCAGAGCTGTGGCTTCATCTACTTATGTTTTAAAAGGGATGGTTTTACTTAACCTGTGGTGTCCACTGTCCACCTGGTGCTGTCAAACTCATCTGCCAGTCAACAACACACACACACATTCCCAGCTCTTGTGGAGCTTGTGGAACTTCTGCTTGTGTGTGGTAGGGGAGAGTAGGAGTTTAGTTTTGCATCCTGTTCCTGTTTCTTTCCTAGTATCTCTAATCTACACATGCTGTTATTAAGTTTGAGATATTTCTTAGATATCCAAGTTTAGGAGTTGAGTCAGAAGTTGATTCAGTGTATTTTGAGTTCAGAAGAGAAATTGAAACTAGAGAGAAAAACATATGACTACATTAGCTGTTAGATGAAATTAAAATCAAGATCTTCATTACGATCCTCTTAGGGGAGGGAGTGAAGAGAAGAAGACTGAGTCCCAGAGCACTTCAATATTAAAAGGTACAAGATAAGAGGAGGAGTCAATAAAAAGGAATGAAAAGAAGTGGCCAATGTGATAGGAGGGGGGAAAAAAAGGAGTGTGGTGGACTGAAAGCTAAGAGAAGATTTTTTATAATGAGGGCAAACCAAGAGTTTAAAATTTTGCTGATGAGTCAAATTTCATAATTTACTGAGTGTTAAGCATGAGAGTTTTTTCCCCCCACATCTAGCATCTTTGAAATCAGAATGTGGTTTACATTTGATGACATGTGACGGTCTAATTTGCATATAAAATAATGGTTAAATTAGAAGTGGCATAGTATATGAGGACTGAGAATTGAATTTTGGATTTAGCCAAGTGTAGGTCTTTGGTGATCTCAACCAAAAGGTTTTGTGATAGAGATGGGTTGGGTTCAAGAGCAAATGAAAGGATAGGATATTGACAACTCTTTAGAATGTTATGGTAAAATGGAGCAGGGAATTAGGGCAGTAGCTTGAGAGGGAAGTTAGGGTATAGAGATTTTGTGTTTTTAAGATAGGGAATATGATGGAATGGCTATGTGCTGATAGGGAATGTCTCTGAGGGAAGGAAACATTTGTGATGTAGGAGAGAATGAGGAAGGAGTTAAGACAAAATTGGTGCCCTAAGTGGCAGCAATAGCCTTAGGTAGCAGGAAGGAAGCAGATGCTCAGGTAGGTGAAGTAGATGGAGTAGTGTGGTCTATGGATGCTCTACTCTGAGTGCTGTAGTTTTCTCAGTTAAATGGAGGGAGAAAAAGTTATTAGCTTGGAGGGGGAGTGGAAAATAAGGATTAGAATTTAGAGGAAAGACTGGCATGAAATGATTGTATAGGAGAGGATAGTGAATAAACTGGAGAAACACAACACTGAGGTTTTGGGCTAGTACTTAAAGTAGGACCACTTGCCTGTTGGTCTGATTTTCTCCAGATATCTTCAACTTCAGACACTAAGAAGAGTTAGAGTTGAATTTCAGATTTGTGGCTATGATTTTTCAAGGAGGTATGTGAAGAGGGAGAGCAGCCAGGGAGTTGAAAGTGTATATAGGAAGAGAATGTCTGACCATGGACTCTTAAGCTAGGTAAGGAGACACTTGTCTACTCATTCTGTTCCTGTTCCTTTCCTAGTATATCTAATTTACTCATGCTAAAAAAAAAGAAAGAAAGGAGAAGGAAGGAAGGAATGAAGGAAGGGAGGGAAAGGAAAGAAAGAAGAGAAAGGGAGAGCGAGAGAGGGAGAGAGGGAGAGGGAGAGGGAGAAAGAGAGAAAGAAAGTGGTCTATGTGCATGGTTGATGAGCTTTCTCAGTTTCTCTGTTTTGATAAGGTATCCCCTAACTCTGAGCACCAGGTTCACTTTCATTTTGTGGCAGGTCTGGCCTCATGAGGCACAGGTCAGAAGTTGTGGGGAATAACAGAAGCATTGTTGAACTACTAGGTTGGTTCTGACATTGAATGTCTCTCTTGATTGACCTGCTATGTTAGTTAGCTTTCTGTCCCTGTGACAATATCTGAGATAAATCAACTGATAGGAGAAAAGGTTTATTTTGGCTCACAGTTTCAGAAGTTTTGGCCCATGTTCACTTGACCCCATCACTTTGAGCCTGTGGTGGGGTAGAACATCATGGTAGGGAACATGTGGTAGAGAAGGTTTGCTCATTTCATGGTAGCCATGAGCCAGAGAGAGAAAGACAAAGGGACCAGGCTCCTGATATCTCCTACAAAGACATGCCCCCAATGACCTAACTTCCTTCCACTAGGCGCCACCTCCTACAGGTTCCACCACCTCCCAGCAGCAACATCAGCTGGGGACCAAACCTTCAACACGGGAACATTTCAGATCCACCATCGCATCCAAGATGGTGGAGGTAAGGAGGGAGGCAGATCTCAATTCCTTTGCAGTTTGGAATCCAAGCAGTAATTGGATAGCTGATTGGAAATGTGGGTGATAGAGGGAATGCACTGATTTATGGTATTGGAAGTTCAGAAACTTGGGGGACTTGGAAATTTTGGTTACTGCAACAGGAAACAGGAAAGAATTTGTTAACCTAGAGTCAGCACCTCTACCATCAGGGCAGGTTTGGAGTGAAGGGTAACAAAAGAAGAAAGAGAGAGAGAGGCAATGCTGACAAGCTTACTTTAGAAATAATGGAAGAAGAGAAAGTCAGACCAAATCAAGCTGGGATAGGAACTGAAAAAAGAAATAGAAGACATTAGGAGATGGAAGGACCTCTAGTGCTCATGGATAGGTAGAATTAATATTGTTAAAATGGATGTATTACCCAAACCAATCTATAGATTCAATAAAAATCCTTATCAAAATACCAGTGACTTTCTTCACAGAACTAGAAAAAAATAGTTCTAAAATTAATATGGAAGAATATAAGACCCCAAATAGCCAAAACACTTCTGGGCAAGAAGAACAATGATGGAAGCATGTTAATCCCTGACTTCAAATTATACTACAGAACTATAGTAACAAAAAATAGCATGGTACCATGACATAAAAATAGACACATAGAACAATGGAATATAATAGAAGACAGACAGTCCTGCAAAGATACAATCATCTGATCCTTGACAGATGTCCCAAAAATATTCACTGGAGAAAAGATAGACTTTTTAATAATTAGTGCTGGGAAAAGTAGATATACATTTTTAGAAGAGTGAAACTAGATCCCTATCTCTTACCCTTCACAAACTTCAACTCAAGATGGATCAAAGATCTAGGAATTAGAACAGAAACTTTGCAGCCACTAGAAGAAAATATAAGGAAACTGTTCTGGTCAGCATTCTTAGAGCTACAATCTAAAAGACTGACCACATAACTTAGAGGAGAGAAGATTTATTTCCTTACAGTTTTGGGTTCAGTCCATGTGAAGCGCTGGGGGGGTGGGGGAGAGACAGACAGACAGACAGACATGCACAAGCACATAGCCTATGCTCTCAACATCATGGAGACCAGAAGCAAGAGAGAGAGAGCATGGCATTTTTATCACAGCCATGTAAAAGCTGACTAAAACAAATATAAATAACAATAAATGCTGCAGGGGAGAAGAAATTCATATATACTCTTGGTAGTAATATAAATTAGTATAGCCAGTATTGAAATCATTATGGAGGTTCCTCAAAAAACTAAAAATTAAGCTACTATGTGATTCAGCTATGCCTTTCCTTAGTATTTACCCCAAAGAATTAAAATCAGCATTCTTTATAGACATATGCATACCCATGTTTATCACAGCATAATTTGCAATATCCAAGTGATAGAATCAGCATATGTGTTCTTCAACAGATGAATGGGTAAAGAAAATATGGTATATAGACACAATGAAGTTGTATTTAGCCATAAAGAAAAACAAAATTATTATGTCAATTTTAGGGAAATGGAACTGGACAGCATCAAGTTAAGTGAAATAAACCATACTCAGAACATCAAGAGTTGTATTTTTCTCTCACATGTGTGAAACTAGAGAGAAAAAAGGGAAAAACAAGGGATCATATAAAAGAAGGGCGAGTCAAGGGATCAGGGGTAGGGTAGAGGAGAGGACAAGGTATTGGGGAATGTAATTTATCAAATTATTCTATCTGCACATAAGGATCTATCACTGTGAATTCACTATTATGTGTAATTATTATCACCAATAAAGAAATTTTTGAAAATTTGAAAAGATACAAAGAATAATACCTGCCATTTATGGAGCCTCATGTTTTTTTCCCCTGTATTTTAAATCTAGAAGCAAATGAGGAATGCAAATGTTGAATAAAGTTAATAATATTGGAAAAAGTATTTTACTGATATGCTCCCTCCCTTTCTCCTATTTTTTAGGCACTTGATGAATTAATAAATAAAGGCTTGCCTGCAATTCTGGTTACAAATGGCCAACAACATCTCCTAAATAAATTTTGTTTTGTTAAGGCATACTTTTTCATACAAATGGCTGCAACAATAAATTGTGTTCCAGAAGTTTCACCAAAAGTACTCTACCATGGAATGATTGCTGCGAGGAGCAAACTAAATATCTCAATCTTAAAAGGTAATAATTTGTTTTATTTTTGTTATTTCTATTTCTCCTCCATTTCCACCAACTGCTCCCTACTCAGTGTCCTCTGATCTATATGAATAAACTAGTATATATTTTATTTCATATATTTCTTTTTTTGTCTTGTAATTTTTTATACATTTATTGGTGCATTATCGTCTCACATCATAATGTAGTTCACAGTGATAGTGACATACATGCACACAGCACTTGGTGGGCTTTCCCCCAACTCCCTCCTCACTCCCCCATTCCCCATGCAGAGTATTGAGATTGGCATTGGTATTCTCACATATGCGCTTAATATTAATTAAGTGGTTCCTTCATTGATTCTCCCCCTGTCTCCCTCCTCACCTAGGCCATCTCCCTGGCTCTACTGGAGTTTGTGCTCCATTATCTGAAGTCTCTCTCCCTAGCTTCTGCATATAAGAAAAACATAGGACCCTTCACTTTTAGTGACTGGCTAATCTTGCTTAACATAATGTTCTCCAGGTCTGTCCATTTTCTGACAAAGGATATAATTTTGTTCTTTATTGCTGAGTAGAATTCCATTGTGTTTATATCCCATAATTTCATAATTGGCTCATCTGTTGATGGACACCTAGGATGGTTCCATAACTTGGCCATTGTGAACTGTGCTGCCATGAAGATGGATATGCATATATTACTGTAGTTCTCTGGTTTTGGCCCCTTTGGAAAGATACCCAGGGGTGGTATAGCTAGATCATATGGTGGATACATTCCAGTTTTCTTTTCTTTTTTTTTTTTTTTGCAGTACTGGGGATTGAACTCAGGGGCATTCTACCTCCGAGCTACACCCCCAGCCCTATTTTTTATTCTTTATTTTGAAACCGAGTCCCACTAAGTTGCAGAGTGCCTCACTAGGTAGCTGAGGCTGGCCGCGAACCCAGATCCTTCGGTCTCAGCCTCCCGAATGCTGGGATTACAAGCATGCGCCACCACGCCCAGCATACATTCCAGTTTTCTGAGGAATCTCCACACTGATTTCCATAGCAGCTGGGCTAATTTGCAATTCTACCATCAGTGTATAAAAGTTCCAATTTTTCTACTTCTTTGCTAGTATTTATTGTTATTTGACTTCTTGATGATTGCCATTCTGATTGGGGTTAGATGGAATCTCACTGTAGTTTTGATTTGTGTCTCCCTGATTGCTAATGATGTTGAACTATTTATTTTTCCAGTTTTTCTTTTTAATACTTGTATTGGTGCATTGTAATTATACATCATAGTGAAATTCAAAGTGATACAAACATACATGTACACTTGGTGTATTTCCGTGTTCATATAATGACACACATATACTTATGTCTAGGGACATGCATATATGTAATACATGCAAATATACTTCCATCTATATCCACATCTATATACATGTACATATATGAACATATATAGCATATAAATTTTCATTTAATTATAGGATAGAATACATGTGCTTTTCTGCATCTCATATCCCTCATGCAGAGAAAACTCCAATGAAACCTCTCTAAGAATACCACTTTGGCTTTGGTCCATTATAGTGGCTGTTTAGTATTGTGTGCTGTGGAGATATTATGATTTATTCAATCATTGCACTATTGATGCTCTTGTATTTCTAAGAACAGTTCTGTAGTGCTGTATGCTCATCTGACAGTGCACACTTTTATGTGATATATAGCTATGGAAGGGATTTATGCATCATGGAATATATGTATTTTTCTATTGTATTTGATGTTGCCTTAAAAATAGATGTTTTCAACCATTTCATATTGTGTTCAATTTATTTTTAAATAGATATACTTTATTAGTCTGAGGATTTTTCTTTTAGTTTCTTGAATAATTTTTATCATGAAAGAGTGTTATATTTACTAAGTGCTTTATCTGCATCTATTGGGATAGTTATGCTTTTGGTTTTTATTCTATTGATACACAGTGTATTACATTAATTGATTTGGTATGTTCAACCAACCTTGCATTCTTGGAATAAATTCCACTCAGGATTTAATTCTTATAGACGTGAAGTAGCTAAAGCTTTGTTCTTTTTACTTAAGATTTCTTTGACTACTTGTGGTCTTTTGTCATTCCATACAAATTTTAGCATTTTTTTTCTATGAATAATGTCTTTGGAATTTTGATAGGGATTATTTCAAATCTTCATATCAACTTAGGGTAACATGGACATTTAAAAATATTAATTTTTCCAGACAATGAACATGAGATATATTTCCATTTATTTGCATCTTCTTCAGTTTCTTTCATCAGTTTTTATAGTATTTAGTATACAGATCTTTGTTTAAATTATTCCTAAGTATTTTTGAATCTATTGTAAATGGGGCTGCTTTCTTGATTTCTTTTTTCAGAAAGTTCATTATTAGTGTATAGAAATACTATTGACTTTTGAATGTTGATTTTGTGTCCGGAAACTTTACTGAATTCATATATTAGTTCTAACAGGTTTTAACAAAGGGTTTTTTTTGTATATAAGATTATGTCATCTGCAATCAGAGATAGTTTTATGTCTTCCTTCACAATTTAGATGCCTTTTATTTTTTTCTTGTATAATTGCTCTTTCTAGTACTTTTAGCACTACATTGGACAAGAATAGTGAAAGTGGGAATCCTTGGTTTGTTCTGGATTTGAGAGAAAAATCTTTGGCTTTTTACCACTAAATATAATGTTAGCTCTGGGCTTGTCCTATGTATTATTTTTCTAGTTCCTGAAAGTGTAATGGAAGGTGGTTTATATGCTCTCTTTCTAATTTTGACAATAGGTGTTTATTACTATATTATAAACTTTCCCCTTATAAACTGTTTTTGTTGCATCCTGTAAGTTTTGATATGTTGCATTTTTATTGTCGTTTGTCTCAAAATATTTTTCCATTTCCCTTTTTATTTCCTATTTGACATATTGGTTGTTCATGAATATGTTGTTTAATTTCCATATGCTTGTAAAATTTCTAAGTTTTCTCTTGTTATTTACTTCTGTTTTTATACCATTGTGATTGAAAAAGATAGTTGATATAATTTGAATTCATTTAAATTTGTTAAGACTTGTTTTATGGCCTAACATGATCAGTCATGGTGAATATTCTATGCATACTTGAGAAGAATATGTATTCTGTTGCTACTGTTCTGTAAATGTCTGTTAGATTTATTTGGTTCATGATACCACTTAACTCTACTGTTTTCTTACTGATTTTCTGCCTGGATGATCTATCCATTTTTTGAAAGTGGGATATTGAGGTGTCCTTTTTGCTATATTTTTTTTTCTTCTTGCTAGCCAGATTTACTATTGAGCTTTCTAGTCAGTTTTTCATTTCAGTTATACTTTTTCATTATATAATTTCCTGTTAGTTTTTTTAAATTTCTGTCTCTGTCAGTTTTTTATATTTGATGCAAAATTGCCATCATGTCTTCCTTTACTTTTTAACATCATGGTTCCCTCTAGTTCTTTGAGCTATTTATAATGCATACTTTGAAGTCTCTGTTTACTAAATCTTAAGTTTGATTGATCTATCATAAAGATTTTGTTGCTTGATTTTATTCTGTTGTGTGGATCATATTTTCCTGTTTCTTGGCTCAGAATACTTTTGTTGGAAACCAGATATTTTATATAATGTATTGTAGAATTCTAGGTACTGTTCCACCCATCTCTCTAGGGTTGTTATTATTATTTGCTTATTTTATTTATTTATTTTTTTTTAGTGACTGGCTGGATTAATTTAGTAAAGTGTTATTATTTCCCACGTTTTTAAGATTGTGATGTTCTTCACAGGATGCAGCCATGGGCATAAATGCAATCATCCTGGGATGATAGTAATTTTGTTAGGACTTTCTCTGACTCTTCCAGAAATCCGTGGAACATAAATTGCTTTGCAGACCAATCCAGTCAAGGAATAGCTTTGAAGTCAATGCTTGGAACTTGTTATGACCCCTGGAGGACTCCTCCTAGCTTTCTCTTTTCCCAGCACTTCCCAACGAAGTAGTCATCCAAGCCAGACATGGTTGCCCATGCTTGTAATCCTAGTACTAGGGAGGCTGAGATAGGAGGATTGAAAGTTCAAGGCTAGCCTTGGCAAGTAGTGAAATCCTGTCTCAAAATAAAAAATAAATTAAGCCAGGCATGGTGGCACATGCTTGTAATTCCAGTACTTGGGAGGCTGAGACAAGAGGATCGCAGGTTCATGGCCAGCCTCAGCTACTTGGTGAGGCCTTCCACAACTTAATGAGGCCCTATTTCAAAGTCAAAAATAAAAAATAGGCTGGGGTTGTAGCTCAGAGGTAGAATGCTCCTGGTTGAATCCCTAGTACTGCATAAGTAAATACATACATATATACATAAAAGAAAAAAGTAAAGATAAAAATAAATTGAAAGGACTGGAAGCCAGGTGTAGTAATGCATGCTTGTAATCTCAGTACTTGGGAGGCTAAGACAGGAGTATCTCAGGTTAGCCTTAGCAATTTAGTGAGATCCTCAGCAATATAGCAAGACCCTGTTTGAAAATAAGAAGGGATAGAGATATAATTCAGAGATAGAATGCCCCTGAGTTCAATCCCTAGTACAATAAATAAATAAATAAATAAATAAATAAATAAATAAATAAATAAATAAATAAATAAATATCCGGTCACAATTTAGCCTATATATGTAATGAATTTTATCAGTCTCTTCCCAACCTTTTACCAAAACCTCCACTGTTTTTGAGAGCACTGTTAGACTTGAACTTCTACAAGCTCTTTTGCAGGTTAAATAGTTGACTTGATCTAATAATTTGCTCTATGCCTCTAGAATATGTTCAGAGATTTTAAGCATTTGTGTGTGTTGGGGGTGGGGGGTACCAGGGGCATTCCACCTCCGAGCTACATCCCTAGCCTTGTTATAATTTTTATTTGGAAATAGGGTTTCACTAAGTTGCTGAGGGTCTTGCTAAATTGCTGAGGCTGGTCTTGAACCTGTGATCCTCCTGTCTCAGCCTCCCAAGTACTGGGATTACAGGCATGCTCCACCACACCTGGCTGTGTTTTTTAACCCATTCCATTGTGGAGTAGGTTCTTAGAGCTCATGTTCTCATGCCAGAAGTTGATGTCCCTGAAATAGTTGATGATGTTTTTGAGAAAAAGCCTGAGCTCTCCCTCATACTTGGCTGACCGCCCCAATCCAGAGCCTCCTAATTTAGGAGAATAGTCAGAAGGTTGGGACAGAAAGAGGAGAGGAAATCAATGTGTCAAATTCCATGTTGTTCTAGAACGCTTCTAGGTAGCCATTTTTCTGGAGAAATGTTTAGGCAGATGATTTGTGGTTCTTCACTTTCTCCTATAGTTTAGAAGTTAGATCAACTGAAGCAAGCAAAGCCTGTGATTTAAATTCGTTTACTTCTCTCTTGTTTGGAATAGGGCAAGGTTCAGTTGGTGTGTGAGCATTTTGAAGACTATTGTTGGTCATGCTGTCCCAGCACAGCCTCAATTGGCATTTACAGTGAGGCAACAGAACTGATGCTTCCAATGACATCTTTTGGAAAGTTAGAAATATCTAGAAGACTCAAAACACACTGTGGGCCTTAAGTGGTTTCTGGACCCCAGAAGAGGAACCACTACATTATATCAGTAGTTAATAATTTGAATCACATTATTAGTCATGCCAAGGATCCTTTCAGAATTGTCCAATTTGCTGTAAAAGTCAACCTCAGCCTTCTAATGTATTATACTTAGGGAACTATTTGATATAAGAATATATTTTTAATGATTACTGTAGTTATTTTTATTCAATTTATGGATAATTTCCCATGAATGACAGTTTCTCAAAACTACAATTAATATCTCAACTAACCATAAATATCCTTGGTCTTTCCAAAATTTTATGTCTTTGTAGAGATGAGCTTAAGGGATGACAAAAGCTCCTTTTCTCAGATGACAAAAATTAAAGAAGAGTTCACTCTTAGCAACCTAAAGGTAAGTCTGATTTTTTTTTTCAAATCATAGTAAATTACTTACATAAGTGCCCACTTTCAGGGTGTTGCTTGCTCTTGGGAGAATAGGTAGCTTTTATTGCCTAATCATGGCTTAGGCCCAAAGCTAAGAGTGTGTTCTCTCCATGAGAGAAGGAGATACTCACAGGTGTCAGGCTTTGGCTTTACAGCCTGATTACGGTGCTGCAGAAGATAGGGTGTGTCATTTGACATATTAGAGTATCTCAGGCCTTGTGTTCCTCCTTCTCTAATCATAGTGATGATGACAGCAGCAGCTGTGACCACTTACTCAGGGCTTCCTACACAACAGGAGTTTTTGTATGCCTGTTTAATTTTCACAACTCTATGATGTAGGTATTAATCACTTTCGAACTCTGCTGTGCTGAGTCCTGAGAAAGCTGAGGCTTAGATAGCATATGAAATTCGCTAATGTCACCTAAGTAATAGAATACAGGTCTGGGAATAGGACCTATGTCTTTTTGATGAAAAATTCCATGTTCTTAATCCTTATACTAAATTGCCCTGGTATGCATATTAAATTCACTGCTCTGTACAAACAGATTTTTAGAGACCAGTTAGTTGGAAGGTTGGTTGGGTTCTTTATCTTCTTCCATGTCAGATCGCTATTTACTATTGATTACCTACCGTAAAATCTCATTATCTTTGTATTACTCACAAGATAACCATAGTTTAACTTGAAATACAGTCCATCCTCATTATTCATGGATTCTGTTTGCTAATTTACCTATCTGCTGAAATTTATTCATAATCTCAAAATCAATACTCATGGCACTTTTGTTTTTCTCATTTGTTATCGTGCTTGGAGCATAGAGGAGTTTTCATTGCCCCATGCACACCTTCCTAGCTGTGTTTAACAAAGTAACGCTCTTTTTTTCCATCTCTTATGCTGTCTACAAGTGTCCTTTTCTACACTTTTCTGTCTAGTTAATGCAGGTTGAGTATCCCTTATTTGAAAGTCACAGGAAAGAAGAATTTCAGATATTGGAGTTTTACAGATTTTGTAATATTTGTATAGACTTTACCTGGTGAGGATCCCTAATCTGAAAATTCAAAATCTAAATGCTGCAGTATTTGAAAGCTTTTTAGTGTCATATCGGGGCTCAAGGAGTTTGGGATTTTAGAGCATTTTAGATTTCAGATTTTTGCATTAGGGATGCTCAACTTATACTGTGTTTTTCATGCTTTTTGTTTTTGTCAATTATTTTAGCATTTAAAATGCCCCTAAGGCCAGTGTGCATGGCCTGTATTCTAGAACCTAGGAGGCCGAGACAGGAGGATTGAAGGTTTGAGACCAACCTTAGCAATTTAGCAAGACTCTCAGCAATCCAGTGAGACCCTATTTCAAAACAAAAAATATAAAAGGGCTAGAGGGTATAGGTCAAAGGTAAAATGTCCCTGGGTTCAATCCCCAATACCACAATAAAAAAAATACTTAAATAAATAAATAGATAAGTAAAAATGTTTCTAAGTATAGTGTTAAGTTTCTAAGTACAAGAAAGCTATGAAGTGCCTCACAGAGAAGATACATATATATATATATTTATATTTAAATATAAATTTAAAATTATTATATATTTAATGTATTTTAAATAATGTGTCCTTAAATATACACATTAAACAAAGTAATGTATTAATCAGTTAATGAAAATGTTGTGATTGGAGGCTTGTTTTAAGTTACCTCTGTGTTTTTCCTAATGTCAGTGGCTTAGTATCCACTATTTATGATAACTTTCGAGAACTTTCTAGGGCTCCTACAAGTGATGAGCATTGGCTGTCCCTAGTCCCTACAATAAAGAATAACTGTTGTCCTTGCTTGCACTTGCTATGACTTTCTAATTTTCTGTTGCCTTTTTCCTATTCACTGAGCTGTCTCCTCTGATGATTAGGCATAGATTTATTTTTTGGTCTTCCATTCACTGTTACTTTTTGGTACCTGGAAAAACATTTGATAAGAATGAGACATTATTTCTGAACTCATGTGATTATGTGGTGTTCTTTCTTTAGTCAGTTTTACTGACGGAAGCTGAAGATAGGCTATACCTCCTTACTTCTGAGCTGGAGCATCCAGGGCACAGGAACCTCTCCCAGTGTTCTGCGGGGGAATTGGAGATTATAGTGGAGGCCAGGCTTCAGCTGGCGGCAATTGCCCTGCAGAGACACCGAGCGGCATACAGGTGAGTCTTGTCTTGCACAGAAAAGGCTCACATTTAGCCAAGCGTGATGGTGCAGTACTTGGGAGGCTGAGACAGGAGGATCACAGGTTTGTGGCCAACCTCAGCTACTTAGTGAGGTCCTCCGCAACTTAGTGAGACCCTGTTTCAAAAATAAGGAAAAAATAGGGCTCAGGGTATATCTTGGAAGTAGAATGCCCCTGGGTTCAATCCCCATTACCACAAAAAAAAAAAAAAAAAAAAAAAAAAAGAAAGAGAAAGAAAAGGCACACATTTGAAGCTTCTTCTTCATCCAGGAAACTCAGTTGCTCCCTCTTTGGTGCTGGTGGGAAGTTGCTCATCTTAATTTGTTAAATATATGCAAATTTTATGTAAATTTTAGAAATTCCTCGATCCATAGGGCATACTTGCTTTTATTATTCTGGGGAGTTTTCATATATTATTATACCTAAAACTGCAGTTCTCAACAAAGTAATGGTTTTATTAAAGCACACTAACAAGGATGTTTAACATCACATATAGAATAAACAAATTAACAGTACTTTGATTTTAATTAATTAGTTTCTTAAAGACTGAATTTAAATTCCTTATAGATTTTTACAAGTAAAACCTATGGGGTATTTTTTTCCTTAGGTACCAAATAAAAATATTAAAAAGAAGTTCTGTTTTGAAAACATAACATCTTCTGAAGTGTATTGTGCTGAACTATTTAAGAAAGTGTTGTAGGTGGTGTGAGGGCCTGGTGTGGGGGCCCAGAGGAAGTACAGGCTGGGTGTGAGGACATGATTCTGCTCACTCTTTGCTGCTGCAGATGTGTACTTGGTTGTGTGAGCATAACTGGGCAAAACGCAGCACACCTGCGCAATTCCACGCTGGTGTGATGTTGCCATTTTGCCCAGAACCCATATAAAGGACTAGTCTATAAAATAAAGCTGCTGTTTGTTCTTCTCTCTGGGGATCTCACCACTAAAACCTTCCCTGCACCCCTAACTGGCCCCTGAACAGGCTCCCACAGGTGGCTAATTATTTAAATGCTGCAGTTGGTGTCAGAGCTTTTATTTAACTTGGTATTGTGTCTTTCATTCATTCGTTAACTATATCACTGCTCTGCCCTAATCTAGGCGCCATGGAAATGAAAATAAATGGAATATTCATGCATCCATAGACTTGCAGACCTATAAGCAATGAAGTAGAATAGTAAAAATGAAATTACAGTGATTTTTCATAACTAATAATATAGAGGTACACTTGCAAGAATTTTCTGTACTATTTATGATAAACACTGTCATGATTTGTGTGTGTAGAGGGGTAGAGGGTACTGGGAATTCATTGGGCATTTTACCTTTGAGCTATGCCCCCAGCCCTTTTTATTTTATACTTTGAAACAAGATCTTTCTAGGTTGCTGAAAGGCTGGTCTCAACCTGCAGTCCTCCCGACTCAGCCTCTCAAGTAGTGGGATTGCAGGTGTGTGCCACCACGCTTGGCTGTCATGTGAGCTGCTGACATGCTCAGTGATGATCCATTTAATAATGCAGAAGTTTCTTATCACTCATTGATTCATTAATGTATTTTGAGCACTCACCATTTACGAGGCACTGTTTGAAGCTCTTGGAATATATCAGTATTGTGAAGCTCATAAATACAATCTAGACAAAATAAATAATACCGACAAAAAAAAATCTTTTCTTCATGAGTTTATATACTACCAGATAATTAAATGCAGGCTAATAGTGAACTATAAATATAATAAATAAGTAAGTTACATGGTGCAATCAAAAGTGATAAGTGCTGTAGAGACTATCAGGAGTAGAGGTGGAGGGCAGAGGGAGAGGAGTTTTCATTTTAAAACTGTGTGGTTATAACAAAGAGTAAGACTATTTTGATGGTCAAAGGCTGACAGCTTTCAGGCTCCAATACTCCCCTTCTCTTGCTCCATATGTAGGCAAGCATATAAGGAAGCCCAGGAACTTCCCCTTGGTGCTGGTGGGTCATTCAGACCATGCAAATCTTGGCTCATGTGTGGGAGTCCTTACCCCAGTGCCACCATTCAGTAACCCCATAAGATTCCAAGCCAGTATCCTTTCCTTGTTCTTGCGAGATGTTTTCAACCCTTCTGAGGGGCTGTCCTGTTCTTCCTGCAAAGCCTCATGATGTGATCAGCAAAACTTCTCACCTCCTGTTGACGTGTGTGGTATAAACGTTTCTGAAGGCTGCTCCATGACCAATGGTGTCAAAGGCTGATTTTACGCTAGTGGAAGTACAGGTGTGGGGGGATTTATAATTTTGTAGTTTCTAAGCAGTAGGGAAAGTCCATAAATTCTATTTAAGCAGTGATTCTCAACATGCGGTCTGCAGATCTCTGGGGGTGTCTCTGAGACCCTTTTAGGTAGGGAGTTGGTGGGGTCAGAAGTATTCTTATAATAAAATTAAGATCATTTGCCTTCTTCAGTGTGTGATTCTCATTGATGCTGCAAAAGGCAGCCATGGTAAATCTTCTGGTGACTCACCATGAATCAAAACAGTGGCAACAAGCTATGCTAGCAGCCATTATACTCATTAATCCTGCACATATGCAGTAGAAAAAAAAACCTCATTTGTATTTAAGAAATCTTTTAGGAAGCAGTAAAAATTGTTGCATTTATGAATCCCTATCCTTGAATGTTTATTTTCCATGTTTGGTGGAGATCCTGAATGGGAAGTATGTGTAGGCATTTCTCCTGCATATCAGAGCCGATGGCTGTCTTGAGAAGAAACACATGGGTGACAGAATTGAGAATTGAATAAGATGCTCTTTTTGTGGAACACCATCTTTATTTGAAAAAACGACTGACATACTGTGGTTATTCAGATTGGGTATTTGGCAGACATTTCCTTGAAAATGAGCAACACGAGGATGCTGCTTCTCAGAACAGAACTGATAGCATTTGTTGCCAATGATAAAATTCAAACTTTTATAGAAAAATTAGAATTTTGGACAGTTTGTATTTTCCATTATGAACTTTATTACACTCGTTTAGCAAGATTGGTGGTAATATTAACAAAGATAGTTTTAATTGTGTAGTGAAATATTTCAACATTCGTATCTGCATAGTTCAGAGAACTAATATTTTCCAAAAGACAGGTATGTAATGTTAGAAAATCCCAGTTACTAAGATAGACCAAATAGTTCTTAATGTAGGAAAAGTTCATCAATGTATGGCATTAGATTCTAAATGGCAACAAACTTTTAAGATACTGTCACTTGTCACATTTTGGAATAGTATCAAAGAAAAATATTCACAGATATTTGAAGAGGTTATTAAAATTCTCCTCCTGTTTCCAACAACTATCTGCATGAGGCCTAATCTTCACATACTTCAACCAAAACAATATGTCACAACAGACTGAAATGTACAAGCAGATATAAAAGTAGATTGTTTCTTATTGATCCAGACATTAAAGAGAACAAAGACATTCTTCTCACCAATTTTATTCTGGAATATATAGTTTTTTGCACAAAAATATTTATGTTAATATGCAATAGGTTCATTATTTCTGTTTAAAATGAATTAAATATTAAAGAAGTAAAATTTTTTCAGTTTAATTTCTTCTATGGTAAATGTTTATGAAACTCTTTGGGACTTCCCAATCATTTTTAGGGGTGATAAAGCTTGAGACATGTTGGCTTACAGTATTGTCACACTGATAGCTATCTTTAAGGGTATAAAAGTAGTTTATTTATGGTAAATTAGGCTTAGACTATTAGAGTAATAAAATAGTAGCTTTCCCCACTGAAGTTTGAAGGGAGAAGGCACTTTTAATGTAGGATTTCTTGTAAAACTGTCTTTCTCCAAACTATGTGTCAGAGACCAACCTCAACCCTAGAAAATATTTTTTGTCCCTTGCCTTCGTCCTTTCTCCAGCTCTCTATGTATCTCACCCCATTTTAGTATGGAGGGTATAAGTGGGTTTTTCTTAGGGAGTAAGAAGAAAATGAGAAACTGAAAATCACAAAATGGCCACAGAAGGGATTGTCATAATAGGGCTTTAATTTGAAGACCGCATAGACATATGCAAATAAAGTGCAAATATATCAGAATAGTTCTCATTTTAAATATACAGACCTGGCCCTTGGGACAAAACCTGTGAAAACTTGGATGTTATTGCTTTTTTGGAGCAGAGTTGTCATGTGGGGGAAACCTACTGTCAAGATGAATGAGTTTTTCTTGTGTGAACTTTACCCCCTATGAGCTTCTGTTTGGGCACTGCTGAGAGTGTTGGACAGTCCCTTTTCCAAATGATGGTTAGCTTGACATTTCCTGATACTTCTAATAAAATTATGTGTCAAGGAAATTGAAAGGCACATTCCCTGGGGTGACAGGTAGAGTGAGCTACATGGATTTTATGAGAACAAACTGACCATTTTTTGTCATGAATGTTAATAAGAAATAAATGTGATCAAAGTTATTCACACTGTATTTCTCCTTCTTTTGGGCTGTATCTCTCTTGCAGAATATCATCTTTTTTTATTAGTAGTGTTTCTTTCTAGTCTCCCTGTATTTAATTATTTATTGTCTAAATGGGAAAACATTTAAGCCTTTTAGTTTTGTGTTAGAATGAAACTTCCTCTCTGGGATTTTAGACTGTTAGTAGTAGGTGATCTTTCTATACTTCCTGTCTTTCCAGTGGAGTTGAAGAAGCCAGAAGTGTTTGTCCCACAGAATGCAAGTGTTAAAAAATTATTCCTTAAAGGAATATGCTAATAGTATTTGGAGATGGGACCTTTAGGAAGTAATTAGGATCAGATGAAGTAGTGAGGGTGGGGCCCTAACAATGGCATTAGTAGCTTTCTCAGGAGTGAAAGAGAGACCCGAGAAACTTGATGCAACAAGAAGGTCCCCACCAGCTGCTGGTGCCATGCTTTATGACTTCTCAGCCTCCAGAACTATGAGCTAAGTATACCTCTAACCTTTGTAGGTTGTCCAGTCTCAGATATTTTGTTATAGTAGCTGAAAACAGACTAAGATGGCAAATAAGTAGTATCAGGTTGATTTCAACATACCAGGATGTCCTATATTGTATTCATCAAGATCACACAGCTAATATATGGAAAAGGTGGGATTTGAGCTTACCTCCAGTGTTAATTTCTTAAAAATTTAGGTTATCCCAGATGAATTAAAGTGTTTTTTTTTTTCTTAGAAGTAGAAGAAAATATAGTCAAATAATTGAATCTCTAAAAGGGTAACCCTTCTAAAATTAGAACTGACTACAAAGAAAAGTGTCAGCTAATTCAATCTATAAGATAATTTTTGTAAGTATAACAAAAAATTTATAACTGTGATTCAAATAGTTTGTATAATTTTTATGTATTGTCACTGATAAAAATCAGTAAAATATACTATTGATAAATGGTCAAATACTATAAATCTTTCATCCAAATGGGGAAATTGTAACAGTACATAAACACATACTGGATTAGAATCCTAATAACTTCATTTTACTTAATTTCTCTTATAAAGAATCTGTTTCCAAATAAATTCACATTTTGAGGTACTGAAGTTAGGATTTTAATCTACCTTTTCTGGGAAGGGGGACGACAAAATTCAACTCATAACCCCTGTTTCATGTGCCTGCCCACTAACCATTCTAGTGGGGCTGCCACATGGAGAATCAGAAGGATCTTTTGTCCTTTTGGCTTTCACCCAGTCTTTGTGTGTTACAAAGAACACTGAGATGATTTAAGTGGACAGATTGTTCTGAATTTTAAAATAGATTTTCAAAAGAGGGCAGCTTTTAATATATGCTATTAAGGTATCTTGAAAAAGTGTGATGTCCATTATAAATTTATCATTGTACAGGGGAGGAGGACACAATGGTTTAAGGTACAGACATATTTATATGTAAAACAATAGGAAGTAAAAAATTCCTATCTTTTGGCCTCTGTTTTCTTAACTTAGTACATTTACCTTCTAACTGACATTGATTAAGCAATAACTTAGCTTAAGAGTTTCCAAGTGCATAGAATTAAGTAAGTCTGGAAAAACACATTGTAATGCATATAAAAATACATGTATTAATTTTATTAATGAGATTATCAATAAATTTTCTTTTAAATCTCAGAAACATTCATTCACGTTTTTTCTCTTCACTCATTTTACTTGAAATGTATTTTTTAGTTTATGTTATGCCCCAGTCATTGTACTAGATGGTAGATTTTAATAGGGAATAAGACAAATGATCTGTGTACTGGCAATTGCATACTGTGATAATACCACATGGAAAAGACCAGGGTGCCATTAGGACATAAAGAAGGAGCCCCTGGCCCCTAGTTTGGGTGGGGAGGATTTTTAGAGGAAATGACTTAAGAAATAACATATAAATGTGACAAATTTACTAATTATGTTCAAAATGTGTTCTCTATTCTAGTGTTGCAATTGTATATTCCACACTTAAACTTCTCCAAGATTCAAAACTTTTTAGAAAGAAGGTGGCGCAAGATGACACAAGAGAGACAAGCTCCATCTCTCCAGGAGCTTCTTCTGTATGTATGACTTTAACATTCATCCTTTTAAAACTTACTACATAATAACTTGGCGTGCTAGGAAATTGTCTAAGTATTTGGATGAAGTCAAGAGACAAAGTAGAAAAGGAATATTGAATTAAAAATAAAAAGATCTGCGTTTAAGTCTCAAGTGTGCTATTAATTAATTGGAATATCTTGAGAAAGTCCCTTTTTTAAAAAAAATTTTGTAATCTCATCTGCAAACCGATGGAATTGCATATAATAATCACTAAAGTTCCATCAAGACTGTATCATTGTAATAAGTCTAGATGTGATCTCACTAGCAAATAAAGTTGTCTCATAAGACTTGCTTTTTATTCCACTTCTGTGTTTATTACCTGGGCATCACTAGTAAGACACCTATGCTGTCTCCTCCTTTAAATATGCCTCACAGTTAGAGTCTTCCACATTTATGCTTTCAAATGTATTTGACAACTGGTCACAAATCCCAAGATTGGACTTTGATGAAACCATATAATTTAACAATATAGGGTTGATTAGAACTAAAACATAGAGATTCATCACATAAAATTCTTGCTCATTATTTCAAGCACTACTAATAAAATTGTTAATATGCAGCATCATTAGAAATTAGCAAAACTAATTGTCTTAAATAGAGACTCATTTCTAAGTATATTAAAAGCAATAACAGTACTAAAAAGCAATCTTATTCTAACAGTCGTCTTAGAACAATGGTTGTCAACTGGAGGCAATTTTACCTCCCAGGGGATATTTGGCGGCCTCTGGAGATACTTTAGTTGTCACAACTTGAGAGATGCTACTAGCATCTACTGGGTAGAGGCCAGGGACATTTCTAAACTTTCTTTAGTGTGTGGGAGACTGCCCTCTCTGCTCCCCACCCCCCATGCCCTTTCCCAGCAATTATCAGCAGTAACTCTGGACATTCACTGCCCCATCCCCACCCCCCCCTTTGTAAAGTGTAAGAACAAGGCTGATAAATCAGTTGCAATACATGTTTGGAATGTGAGCAGCTTGCAGCAATATAACACAATGAATTCAGACTGTGGACTCAAAATTCAGAAAGACACACGGTTGAGTCCCACCTCTGCTAAAGTATAGAGCTAATCAAGCTAGCTTACCTCTCTCAGTTCTTCCAACTGTAATGTGGAAATAATCCCTCTTTGTTAGAAAAACTAAATGAGATAATGTGTGTAAGGCGTGTAGCACAGTCCATGACACAAAATAAGTGCTCAGTAAATACTAGTGAATAGTAGCCAGGTGTGGTGGCTCATGTCTGTAATCCCAGTACTTGGAGGCTGAGACAGGAAAATTGCAGATTTGTGGCCAGCCTCAGCAACTTAGCAAGGTCCTCTGCAACTTAGACCATTTCAAAATAAAAAAAAATAAAATAAAATAGGCACAGGATGTAGCTCAGAAGTAGAATATCTCTGAGTTCCATCCCCTGTAACAACACACACACACACACACACACACACACACACACACACACACGAATATTATTTTCAGCCCCTAGAATAGTGTTTGCAAAAACTTGACATAGAAACTGCTGGTAATAAAATTTGCAATGAAAAATTCAGACTACGGAACTATTTTCAACAGTGGGTAGAGAGAGAAAGGAGAAGCTGAAAAGCAATACACAAATGTTAATAGAGGACTATGGGATTGCGGGTGATTTTGTTTTATATATTTTTTATATTTTATGGAATATTTAAGAATAACTTCTAAATTTAAAAAACTTAATGCTGTGAAATTATATTAGATACTTCTCTTAGCTTACATTTAACTTTAGGCTAGAACTCTGACTTTATTAAATGGTAAGATAACTATTATTTTAATTTTGTTTAGGCCACAGAAAATAAAGATGATAATGAGTTTTTAGACCCTATTTCCCTAAATGCCCGAGAATATTTCAACATTCATCTGTGGCTGAGGTGCCGCTTAGCACTGGTAACTGCGTTCGTTTCACAGATTAGTGGCATTGGAATCGTAAAAGGTAAAAATATCCTTTTTTTTTTTTTTAAAAAAAATTGATGTTCCCATAAAAATTAATTTTATACAGGTGAAGGGGTTTATTAGGATATATTTTATTATAATGTTCACATTTTATAACTTTCTAGCTTGATCTGTTTCCAGAATTCATAATTTGGGTTATTAAATGTGGATGATCACTGACGATGGTCCTTTGTATCACTGGAAAGTGGCACATGTATCACTGATATATGCAAAGCAGCAAGGAGACATCAAAATACTTTTGTCTGCATCTTCTTGTCATCCAGGAAGGTGGCTAAATGTAGGGATGAAGAGCACCGATCTTGGAGCTGCCCAACAGGGGTTCAAATGCCTGATCCACCAATTCCTTACCAAGTGTCTTTACCACGTCTCTCAATCTACAGTGCCTCAGTGTCCTGCTCTGTAAAATGGAGATAATCCGGCTTCCATAGGATTATTGTCCAGAGTTAAATAGGTTAAATTTATAGTGTGAGATAATAGCCTGACAGACATAAATGATAGTTCTAATATTATCATTTTAGATACCTATCTATATACTCACTTGTGTCTGTCAGAAGTATTTATGTATTTATGTTATAAATACATGCCTCTGACTTTCTTGATGCATTTTAAATATCCACACGTTTATCTTAGAGAATGATATGACAGACTGTTTGAGCCTCATCCGGGAAGTGTGTGAGGAGGCAAAAAGTGCGGAGGACACGGAGCTACAGGCTGAATTCCTGATGCAAGCTGTAATCCTTGGCCTACGAGAAAAGCACCTAAAGGCCAACATCATAACCAACCTTCAGGTAGGAAGGAAACCACATTCATGTTTATATTTAGAAGGATTCCAGTTAGAGTAAAAGGAGAACCTTAAATTCCATTAGGTACTGAATGTGTAATGACATGGTCAGCTCTTATTTAAGTGAATTGGAAAAGGGATTGGCACATGGAATACTTTTATTTTAATAGGATATAGTACATTTGCTTGAAGGAAATAAGTTTATCTCTCCTCGATCTTGGCTGACCCTGGCGAGAAGCCTCATTCTGCTGGACGACTTAACAAAGGCTGAGAAATTCAAGGAATATCCCACTTCAAAAGCAGAAACATTAAAAATTTTGACTCAGGCTCACAAGATTCTTATTGAACAGGTAAGAATGCTTTTGTGTCCACAAACCTAGAAATTTACTTTTCTGTCTTTTTTCTTATTGCAACATACATTAGCTAATTTTTCATTACAATGTTTCTTTCATAGGTGCTAACTTTTGGAGAAACTATTGAATTTCCTTTAACAGACAATGAATATGCAAATCCATTACAGCCTTTGAAAAATATCTATCTTCCTCATGTTATGTTATTGGCCAAAATTAAAATGAGAATTGGTAAGAACATTAAAACTTTAGTTGTACTAGAGTAACTGCTACACAATTTTAAGTTATTTTCAGGCAGGCTATCATATGAGTGAATTTAAAAGGAGCACTATTAGCTGGGAATAGTAGTACATGCCTATAATCCCAGTACTTGGGAGGCTGAGACAGGAGGATTGCAGGTTCGAAGCCAGCCTCAGTGACTTAGTGAGACCCTGTCTCAAAATACAAAGTAAAACAGGCTGGAGTATAGCTTAAAGATAGAATGCCCCTAGACTCAACCCCCAGTGCCAAAAAAGGGGGACAATATTTATGGATACTCAGGTTCTATTTATTAAGCAGTTTTTGATCACTTACCATGAACCACTCTATGATGAATGGATGGTCTTCATGTTAGAACAAAGTGTGAAGGTGATTACAGTAATTATAACACGTGTAACTACTTGCTTTGGACTACTGCATTTTATCCAGTTAATTAATCATTTGGATTGATATTATATCCGCATAGTTTACTTTAAAATTACTGTATGCCTCAACGTCTTTATTTTAAAAATCATACAAATCCAAAATACAAGTATATTTCTTTTTTTTTTTTTTGCGGTACTGAGGATTGAACTCAGGGGCATTCTACCTATGAGTTATACCCCCAGCCCTATTTTTTATTCTTTATTTTGAAACCGAGTCTCACTAAGTTGCGGAGTGCCTCACTAAGTAGCTGAGGCTGGCCACGAACCGGGATCCTCTGGTCTCAGCCTCCCGAATGCTGGGATTACAAGAGTGCACCACCACACCCGGCTACAAGTATATTTCTTATAATACTACTTTTGTATACTAAATTACATCTGGTTTCTTTAAATTTATTACAGATTAGTAAAGAAAATTTGAGGGAGGAACATGTAAAAATGCATTATGTCTTTTAGGTTATAGTTGATACCATTAAATATATCTTTAAAATATTTAATGTTATAAACAAAAGATAGTTTTATTAAATGTATTAGCCCATTTTGTTCCATCATCTTAGATGTGGACCATTTTTTTTTAAATTTCTTATTGGTGCATTGTAATCATACATCTTTGTTAGGTACAAGCTGGTAAAGGCATACATGCGCACATCTCTCATTTAACCCTTCCCCAATTCCCACCCCACTCCCCCACCTCCCTCCTTCTCAGGTTCAGTTTAGTGATTGACTTTGATATGTTTGTGAAAGTACATCATGTGCATTAGGGTGTTTCCCTGCCCCACCCCCATCACCTTTAGTTAAGACATCTTCTTTGCTCATCTAAGGTTTCTCCTTCTTCATCTAGAGTCCTTCTTATGTCCCATTTTCTCCCTAGCTTCCGCATATTAGGGAGAGCATATGATTTTTTACTTTTTTGGCTGACTAATCTCACTTAGCATAATGTTTTCCAGTTCTATCCATTTCCCCGCAAATGACATGATTTTGTTCTTCTTTATGGCTGAGTAAAATTCCATTGCGTACATTTCCCATAGTTTTGTGATCCATCCATCTGTTGATGAACATCTTGGCTGGTTCCATAGTTGGGCAATTGTGAATTGTGTGGCTATAAACATAGATACACATGTATCGGTCTGATAGTTTGGTTTCCATTCTTTTGGGTAGATACCCAGGAGTAGTATTGCTGGATCATATAGTAGGTTCATTCCCATTTGTCTGAGGAGCCTCCATGCTGTTTTCCAAAGTGGTTGCATTAATCTGAAATCCCACCAGCAATGTATTAGGGTTCCCACTTCTCCACACCCTCTCCAGCATTTGTTGTTGTGTTTTTGATGATTGCCATTCTAATTGGGGTTAGGTGAAATCTCAAGGTAGTTTTGATTTGCATCTCTCTGATTGCTAATGATGTTGAACACTTCCTCATACATTTATTGGCCATTTGTATTTCCTCTCTTGTGAAGTGTCTATTTTCTTTTCTTTTCTTTCTTTCTATTTATTTATTTATTTATTTATTTATTTATTTATTTATTTATTTATTTGGTACTGAGGATGGAACCCAGGAGCCTTCTACCATTCTACTCCCCTAGCCCTATTTTATTTTTTATTTATTTTTTAATTTAAATTTTTTTTTATGGTAGTGGGATTGAACCTATGGGCATTCTACCTCTGAGCTATACCCCCAGCCCTATTTTTATCCTTTATTTTGAAACAGGGACTCACTGAGCTACAGAAGGCCTTACTAAGTAGCTGAGACTGTCTGCAAACCTGTGATCTTCCTGTCTCAGCCTCCCAAATATTGGGATTACAAGCATGTGCCACCATGCCCAGCTTTTATTTTTTATTTCCAAACAGGATCTCACCAAGTTTCTGAGGGTCTCACTAAATTGCTGAAGCTGACCTCAAGCCCATTATCCATCTATCTCAGCCTCCCAAATACTGAGATTATATATATGCCACCATGCCCAGCTCCAGTTATGGAACATCTTTAAAATCTTAAATGTAGTGTGTATGAATATAACTATGTCATAAATTAACATAATTATATGTTATCAATTATGATTTCTAACCTATTTTATTGTGCCTGTGTCAATTTCATTGAAATATCACAGAATTGAAAACTTGGGACTTAATGGGTTAATAAAGGTGGTGTTCTCTAAGCTCTAATAACTTGTTTATAAAATTCTATGAAATAGACTATATCTTACAAATGTGGGAATTGTTCAAAGTGTTCGTATTTTTATGAAACAAGGTGCCTTGAAGATACAGCATCTGTGTTTCTTCACAATATGCTGGTTAGCACCTTAAATAGTGGATTTGCTGATAAGAGTATTCTGCATGCCAGGTGGATGGCCAAGTTTCCAAACAGTAGACAAACTGTGGGCATGCTAAGCCCCTTGGGAACTCTCCCTAATCAGCGTGGCCAGAGCTCCAGCCTCCATCTTTCCTCCTTTGTCAAAGTCCAGACGCTTGGCCTCTCTCTGTCCTCCCAGGGACCTTGCTTCAGCACTTTTAACGTTCCCTCACATCCTTTCCATCCTCCTTATGCCTTTGGCTGTGTTCTCTTAGTTTGTAAATATGTTCAAATCTTCATCAGTAAAAATAACAAAACATTGATGAGTGCACCCCATGACAGCTCGCACCCCAACACCACCCCACAGGCCAGACTCCCTACAGGCTACAGGCGAGCTCTGCTTCTTCCTCCCCCTCTCCACACCTCCCGTTCACTCCTTATCCCACTCCATTCTTGGTTTGGACCAGTGAAAGCCCTCTTGATGACATCACTAAGGATTTGATTAATTACAATTCCATTGTATAAGTTTCTGACCTCGCCTCTATGGACCCTGCACAGCACCTGACATTGCCGACATCAGTCGCAACTTCCTGAATCTCTGCTCTCTTAACCTTCAGATTTCTAGGCATTCCTTCTCCCGATTTTCTTCCTCCCTCTCTGGTCTCTTGATTATCTTTGCCTGTCCTATTTCCGTAGTCTCTTCTTTAAGTCAATGCTCTCCACTTCTTTTCGCTCACAAGGCTTCTTAGGATGTGGTCCAGGCCTGCCTGTCCCCTTCTCCTCAACCCCCCAGTCATGCTGCGACACTCTAGGTAGCTGCTTGCTTTAGACCTCTGCACTTGCTGTTTCCCTAGTGGGAACAATCCGCACCAGAGAGTGCCCGCTTCCCTACCCTTCCATTGCCTCTCCTCCTCCACACACAGACACGTCTTCAACTCTGTATCCTTGAACCTCAGTTTCCTAACCCTCAAGACTGGGCTCCGTGCCCCCCTCCCCTGCTAATTGATTTTTTCTTATTGTAACACTCATCAGATTGGTTGTTACAGACAGTTTTACTTGTTTGAAGCCTTCATTATATTATGAACTGCTTAAGGCAACAGTTTAGTCTTGTCTACCTGATCTCCCTGGGATCTAGCACAGTGACTGAAATGGGTCAATCAATAATGGTGCTTTCAGAGTTCATCCATCTAGTAACTACTATGCCACCACTAATAATGATGCTGTAGAGTGATTTTTAAACAATGAAGATATGTCATTATTATATTGGAAAAATATACCAACTACTCCTAATGTGCATCAAGATACCAAAGGAAAATGAAGGCAAGTAGGATTTATACCCAAATGCTCACCGAGCCTCTCCTTGCCTGGTGTGATTATAGATGATGTCAACGTTCTTCTTTTTGCTTAGCTCTCTTCTTTAACTCTTCCATGACAAATACATATAACCTCTGAAACACAAATGATTTGCTCAGGAAATATGCTTTCATCAAGGTACATACCTAGTAAAAATTAAGCAGTTAATACACAGCACCATTTCTGGCACATAGTAAAGTATTAGATTCTTTTCAGATATTTGAAGAAAAATCAACTGGTGGATAGTATTGTGGAAAGGATGGCACATGGATTAACAGAGACAGGAGCGCACAGGTAGAGAGTGCAGAGTAGCTGGTTAGAGGAGGCTTTAGAATTTGGAGGGCCTCGCTTGAATTTCTGCATTGCAAATTAATTATCTGACCTTGGGATTTGCAAAAGGGGGATAGGACTATCTACCCTGTATATTTGGAGCAATTAAGTGAAATAGTGAAATAAAGTCTGTATTGTATTTACACAGTACCTGGCACATAGCAGTCATGCAGTGAAAGTTACTATTGTTATTATTCCTTACATTTTGCTTTACCTTTACTACAGATTTGACCTTATCTGTGTCAGTTCAGTCAGGTTGTTTTCATCATTATTTCTCTTTCTGCTATTATGTTAGACATCGACTGTACTTTTCCTTTCTCGGCCCTCAGACTCAAACAACCGGGTCCTTTCAACAGTGGCCAGCTCCAGCTGCCTCCTGGCACCCAGGGGCTCACACCTGCTTCCTCGGGCTCTCTCCAAATGGATGAGATCTTTAGGTGAATGCTGCTTTCCTACTTCACCTTCTTGAGGCAATTGCTCAAATTTTTTCTACTTCTATTTCTCTTTGATTCTTAGATTTTACTGAGATAATTTAGTACTTTTTGATGCAAAATGTTTTCCTTTGAACTGTTTCTTTTCTTTTTAAGTAAAGTCAGCTTATGATTTATAGTAATATTCAATAGTGTTCTTTATATCATTGGGCAAGTGCTGCGGCATCTCCCTTCCTCCTCCTTCTCATTCATTTTCTCTTTCAGTCTCTGTTTTGCTTCACAGATTGCTTATTGAATCTTTCTTCTCTCATGTTCTCCCCAGATGGGACACCCAACTGGTACTCTTTCTGAGTCCTTGTTCTCTGCAGACACCTTTTTCTGCATCCTGATAGGTTAATGACATTCTGTCTCAGCTCAGTGTCAGAATCTTGGGGTGTGGCCTTTTCTCTAGAATTTGAAAGATAATTATTCCATTTCTAGCTTTGAATGCTGCAAATGAGAACTTCAGTGCCAGTCTAATTTTCCTTTTCTTTTGATAGGAAATTTGTTCTTTCTGCCTGAAAATTTTTGTCTTTGTCCTGAAGTTCAGCAATGTTTGCCAGCATATGTCCGCGTATATGTATTTTTTCTCTTTGCCTGGAACTTAGTGAGCCTTTCAATCTGCAGGCAAGTCTCTTTCCTGTTCTGGGAAAATTTCTTCTTGTGTAATTATTTCTTGGTCACTTTTTACTCTTTTTTCTTGAGCTACTATTCAGAGCTGGAGCCAGCCGGTCTAGATTAAAATCTCTAGCATGTGCCTTAGTCTTCTAATTGAAGAAATGGGGATGTCTTGGTCTGTTTGAGCAGCTATAACAAAATACCCTATGCTGAATGGTGGTGCACGCTTGTAATTCCAGCACTCAGGAGGCTGAGACCAGAGGGTCACAGGTTTGAGGCCAGCCTCAGCTATTTAGTGAGGCCCTCTGCAACTTAGTGAGACCCTGTTTCAAAATAAAGAATAAAAAATAGGGCTGGGGGTGTAGCTTGGAGATAGAATGACCTTGGGTTCAATCCCCAGTACCACAAAAAATAAAAAATACCCTATGTTGAGTAAACTATAAATAATAGAAGTTTATTGCTTATAGTTCTGGAGGTAAAGGTCCAAGATTAAGCTTTGGCGTCTGGCAAGTGTTGTCTCTGCTTCATAAATGGTGTCTTCTACTGTTAAAGATACAAATAGGCTTGCTCAAACCTCTTATATAAGGATATATAATTCCATTCATGGTGACTCCACTTCTATGACCTAATCACCTGCCAACGTCTTCATCTCTTAATACCATCATTGTAGGAGTTTGGTTTCAGCATAGGAATAGGGGGGGGCACACATATTCAGATCATAGCAGGGGAGAAGAAGGACACCTATCTCATAAAAGATTAAATGAGAAAAATGCCTATATCAGTGTCTAGACTATAGTAACCACTTTACGTATTCTTGTTTGTTTTAGTCAACTTTTTTTTTTTTAAATCATTACAACCAAAATACCTGATAAGCACAACATAGAGGAAGAAAGCTTTATTTTAGGACTCATAATTTCAGAGGTCAGTCCATGATCAGTCAGCTTGCAGCAAGAACAGCTGGGAACAGGGCTTTAAGGCATGAAAGGGGAGGAAAAGCTGCCCTTATTCATGGTGTTAAGAAAGAGGGGGGAGCCGGGCGTGGTGGCGCACGCTTGTAATCCCAGCATTTGGGAGGCTGAGACCGGAGGATCCGGGTTCGCGGCCACCTTCAGCTACCTAGTGAGGCATTCCGCAACTTAGTGAGACTCGGTTTCAAAATAAAGAATAAAAAAAAAATAGGGCTGGTGGTATAGCTCGGAGGTAGAATGCCTCTGAGTTCAGTCCCCAGTACCGCAAAAAAAAAAAAAAAAAGAAAGAGGGGGGGAGTGGCCAGGCCACATCCCCAGGGATTCACCCCCTCCAACCATGTCCTGCCTTGGAACTTGGCTATAGTGCCTAACATATGAGCTTCTTCGGGGAACATTTTCGATCTGAACTATAATACTGTGTGTGTGTGTGTGTGTGTGTGTGTGTGTGTGTGTGTGTGTGTGGTATTGAGGCTTGAACCTAGGGATGTTCTGTCTCTGAGCTATATCCCTTGGCCCTATATATATATTTAAATTTTGAGACAGGGTTCACTAGGTAGCTGAGGCTTCAAACCTGCAATCCTTCTGACTCAGCTCCCCAATTGCTGAGATTACAGGTATGTGTCACCACACCTGGCTCAAACCATAACATTATTAATATTTGTATGTCAAGTTTGGATCTGTCTTCCACATCTGTTATCTTTTCCCTTAGAATTTCCTGCTGGGAAACCAAGATGTCAGCCATTGAAGCTGCTCTACATAGAAGCTACTCACAGACATTATTTCAATCTCTCTCCAGAATGTTCTCTCTGACTGTTGACCCAAGAATTCCTGCCTCTGTTTCTCGGACACTTGGTTAGCCCAGAGTGCAGGGAAGTGGGCAGCAGCTCTGCCTGTTCTCACCCACCCCTTCTAGGACCTGCTGCCTGCTGTTCCAGCAGCTGCGCAGGCAGGAGAGGTCAATGGTTGGACTGTGTTATAAAAAGAAGGCCAGTAAGGACACATCCAAGCAATCCTCTGTCCGGAACATTCCCTTTATCTTCCTTCTGCCCCTCCCTTTAATTATTAACACTGATCATTGTTATTATATGATCATTATCGTCAGATATGAATTTCATTATTTTACATAAATTATTTCACCCCTATATCATTAAAATTCCTCATTTATGGAGCTAGCCTGGCTTGGCCTCTCAAATTCCTTCCAGCTCACTGATCTCATGAGAGCTATTCTTATGCATTTTAATCCATGATTTGTTATATTATCAGGACATTTGATTTCTACATGAGCTAAAAGTACAGATTGTGTAAAAGCAAATGCATGTTCTGCTTTTCTGACTTGCTAATCTTGAAGATGTGTCGCCATTCAATGACAATCCTGTTGCTGCTTTTTAGACTTGTTTGAAGCTGAACAGCTTGCTTTCTGGGATATTATATTAAATACAGACTTTAAAAACAAAACCAAAAGCAGACTTTCTGTCAAAACAATGTCAGTTTCACAACTTCTTTTTCACAGAGTCGATGTTTACTGGAAAAAGGAACACTTCAATATTGTGAAGCACAAAATCATCTGTGACTTGCTTTCATGACAGTTTTTCTTTATAGTATATAATGCATCACAAGAATAGAGGCACTACAATGTTTTTCTTTGTGAAGGCCTTCTATAGAAAACGGCATTTGGGGGTTATTTTTATGAAACAAAAATGTGCGTCATGATTATTTAAGATTATTAAATTTCTTATACTCTTTCAATCAGCAAATATTTGTTGAGGACCATTTGTGTACAAGAATAATGCTGGGGAGTGGAAATGTAATTGGGAATCAGTTGCCATTTCTACTCTCAAAGAGCCTATCATCTAGTTGGTGAGGAGAGAGAAGAATAGTCAGTAATTTCAGTAACAATTCTAACTTTAACAAAAATCTAGATGACAATTCAAATACTGTTATTATATATTGATACTATGTTATAGAATACTAGTATAGCCTATATATATCCTACTAGTATATAGTATATATGCAGACATACATATGCATATTTGCATACATATATGTGTATACACATACACACATATGACTTCATAATGACCTGAAGATACTTGATATCTTTGTCTTATATTAGTGAACAGCTGTGGTATAATTTGAAACAATAAAAGTGGGAAATATATTGAAACATGAAGTCTTAATGGACAAAGAGCACTAGCATATCTTCCATTTTCCTTCTTGCCTGGAGTCTAATCATGATAGGAAATTGTTGGAGTTAAGATTGTGGACTCTGGAGAAAGAGTTCTTGTCCAATTCCTGTGTGTTTCTGGTTCCTCTCTCATAAAATAGTTAAGTATCAATGTCCTGGAGCCTGGAATGTGCAAGGTGTTCAGCAGGATGCAGGCTTGCGGCAGGCTGTAGAGGTGTTAGGCACTGACAGTTGCGTGGCTGGCCTCCACCCTCTCCCAGTGACTCTTGGGAGTAAGTAGTCAGCATCTTTATTTTCATCCTCTTACCATCCTGCCTGGTCCACAGTTAGGGCTCAGTAATTTCTCCCTGGTGATATGGAGGAAATAATTTCTTCTCTGTCCTGCCATCTATATAGCATATTCCTGAACTAAGAATTTACAAAAAGTACTAGGTTAAAACAACAACAACAACCACCACCTTTTGGTATCTTTTGGCATCTTGGAATTGAAACATTCCAGGACCAAAAGGGACCTCAAGTATTTTGTAGTTCTGCTGCCTTGTTGTTTCAGAGGAAGATACTTAAGATCTTGAGGTGTGGAGTTTCCAAGTCTCTGATGACAAGGAAGCTCCAGTGACTGACTTGGACCCGGCACTTCAGCTAGAACCAAGCATCTGTATTCTGCAATCCTACACCGTCTTTCTGTTTCTATTCCTTTCTTGTATTTATTCAACTGTCCCATCAGTGCAGTATTTTTCCCAGTTGTTTTTTTTTTTACATCTTTATTCCAACCTTTTTCTTCTTTAAAATTATCAAAGACAAGACAAGCATCACCTATTGTCCTAGACAGCCACACTCTCTGGGAAGCCTTCCCTCACCTTTCCTCATCTGGGCCAGGGCTCCTGTAACCTGCTACCACAATACCCTGTGCTTTCCCTGCCCCACAACCATCTGCATGTTATTTTGACTTACGTGTCTGGCTGTTCATATTCTCCATTTAGTCCCTAAGTCCCATGACTTTGCTCCTAACAGGTGAGACTGTGCTATAGTTTAGAGAATGGGCCCTGAAGTGAGACTGCTTATGTTCAGATTATGGCCCTGCGGTTACTGGCCACCTGACCTTGGGCAGGTTACTGAAAGTACTCTCAGCCATTGCTTTGTCCTCTGTCAGCTGAGCATACCAATGGTACCCACTCAGAGCTATGTGGATTACATGACTAATGCAAGCTAGGTACACCAGACGGGGCCTGGCATATAGGAAGCATTTAGTAAATCCTAGGTCTTATTATTCCCTTTTCTCATTTTTATCTAGTGCATGAGCACCCAGAAAATATTTGCTGAATAAATGTCTGTTTTTCTATCTTTGAGGCTATATAAATTAAGAAAAAATGCTTCTTCCAGACAACAATCCTTTGTCACATTAAGTGATGATGGGGCCATATAAATATAGCAGGCAGCCGTTGTTCATAATGGGTTTGCTCTCTAGTTGGGATGACCAAACAAACAAACAAACAAAAAACAAAACCAGCAATCAACTATGATAGTAAGAAATAGAAAGAAAATTACTGCTTATTAATATAGTCAAATTTTATTGGGAGTGACATAAACCTCCCAGATGTTTGCTTACTAATAACTTCATCTTAAGAATATGGAAGCTGTTTTGTAGAGCATCATAAAATTTTAGGACTGAAAACAACTTGGGATATTATCTTTCATTTTAAAAACAAGAAAACAAGTTGGAGACATGAAAGATAAAGTTATTGTAATCCATCGAAATATTGTATATCGCCGGGCGTGGTGGCGCACGCTTGTAATCCCAGCATTCGGGAGGCTGAGACCGGAGGATCCGGGTTTGCGGCCAGCCTCAGCTACCTAGTGAGGCACTCTGCAACTTAGTGAGACTCGGTTTCAAAATAAAAAATAAAAAAATAGGGCTGGAGGTATAGCTCGGAGGTAGAATGCCCCTGAGTTCAATCCCCAGTACCACAAAAAACAAACAAACCAAAAACATATTGTATATCATGTTTCTTTAAAATGTTTCTCAGATGCCAAAATCTGGGAAGACCAAGCCTGTGTTCCTCTTGTCTCAGCCTGCCTAGTACTGGAATTATAGGCATGCACTGCCATGCCCCGAGTTCTTAATGGATGCCATAGAATGGTAACTTGGAGGGTTGCTGTGAATGCTGTATATTTGATTGTTTTCTCCCTCACCCAATTGTTTTTGTTTTAGGACATACACTAGCCAAACAAATATATTACAACAGTAAAAAGAAGGACTCCTCAAAGTGGTTACCTGCTCTTCATCTTTTTGAGATGGCTTTGAAGCTCTGTAAAATAACAGCTACAGAGGAAAATGAGGTGGAAGCTGAAATCCTATTTCAGAAAGGTAAGATATATTTGGGGTTAGAACTATGAAAAGTTTATAGACCTTTTTCCCATTAATAATAGGCTTCTTGACTATAAAAAAATACAGATTTTACAAAAAGCTTGGTAATGACGAAACATATTGAAACCTCTGCCAAACTCAGCTTTAGATAAAAAACACTGCTGATTTTAAGCTTTTGTCTAGAAAGAAAGAAGGCATTACTACTTGGCTTCTTTTATCATTATAGTTGACCCTCTCTATACAAAGTTTCATATTTGACAAAAAAAATTTCCTCATCAGCCATGTGGCTATATGTAACATTACTTAAATGATGTTTGGAAGATATTTTTTTGTGCATCATCTTATAATCCAGCTAAACATTTTGGTTAATTTCCACAAGTAAGAGATACATCTCCATTGAAATGAAATAGCCATAGCACACCTATACTCACAACTTATATACAGTGCTTATTTACATAGTATGTTCACAGGATTTTTTTTTGTTGTCATTGTAGCCATTAGAAAAATAAAGGATAAACTGGGCACGGTAGAGCATGCCTGTAATCTCAGTACTTGGGAGGCTGAGACAGGAGGATTGCAGGTTGGAAACCAGCCTCAGCAACTTATTGAGGCTCTCAGCAATTCAGCGAGACCCGGCCAGCCTCAGCTACTTAGTGAGGCTCTCTGCAACTTATTGAGACCCTGTTGCAAAAATGAAGAATAAAAAATAGGACTGGGGGTGTAGCTCGGAGGTAGAATGCCCCTGGGTTCAATCCCCAGTACCTCAAAAAAAAAAAAAAAATGCAGATGTTTTCTTATGATATCTATGAAAAGGGGAAAAAGGAAAATGGATGTAGAAAAAGAAAATGAGAGATATAGGAGGAAGGAAAAACACAAAGTAAGGGATCAGAGAGAAAAGCAGGACGGCGAGACCAGTTGTGTGGGGGAAGCTGAACTTGTCTTGACTCCTTGCTGCTACCTGGAGGCAGTGTGGGCCTGAGGCTCATGGAGAAATGAGCAGTCAGTCTTTCCACATTGGCTCATCTTTCAGCAAGAAACAACAGACAGAAGACAAAAGGACAATATATCCAATTTTGTGAATATCCAGGATTAAATATTTGTTCTTAAGCTCAAAATGATAGAAAAAGAAAAAATGTCTTTGTATATATTTTTCTTCTTTCAGGCAAAATAGAACGTCAGATACTGATGGAAGAGAAACTTCCAGTTCTGCAACTTGAGAGTTTGTTTGAAGCTATACAACTAAGCTTGAAAAATGATCAAAACTCAGGGTAAAAACATGTCTTTCCATTGTTGCAGCAATGAGAATGAGCGGGGGCTTCTTTTTTTTTTAATTTTTATTGGTGCATTGTAATCATACATCTTTGTGATGTACAAGCTGGTAGAGGCATACATGCACACATCTCTCATTTAACCCTTCCCCAATTCCCACCCCATTCCCTCCCCCCTCCCCTCTTCTCATGTTCGGTTTAGTGTTTGACTTTGATATGTTTGTGAAAGTACATCATGTGCGTTAGGGTGCTTCCCTCTCCCCCCACCCCCCCCCATCACCTTCAGTTAAGTTGCCTTCTTTGCTCATCTAAGGTTTCTCCTTCTTCGTCTAGAATTGAGCAGGGGGCCTCTTGATGGCAGGGCTAGTGCCCCAGGATCCATCTGCCCAACGGGGTTGCTGACTTGCTTTTCAAGCATTTCACTCTTGTCTTTGGCCCAAGGCCTAACAGTGGATGATGTCCACTGCCACAGTGGCACAGTGACTGTGAATTCTTTCTGGCCCGTACCTAGTACTTCTGTCAGTCTCAGGATTGTGGAGACCCCCCCTGGACTATTATCTCCAGCCAGAAGATCTTCCCTTAGATGTAAAATTGTTTCTAGGAGGGATTTGTGTGAATATTCACTTTGGCCCAGCACCAGGGCTGGCCAACTTAATTCTATAGAACAACTGAGGGTAAGCCACTGTTATTATAATAGTACTGTTCCAAGAGACCCTAGCTGACAGATTGGATAGTAAATACACACACCTAACCCATACCATATTACTGAATAGCTCTGTGTCTCCTTAGGTTTTAATTAGTGTAGAAAGGAGGGAAATAGCGAGCGAGCAAGCCCTAGTTTTTAATGGAAATATCTTTTGTCTTGACCCTCTATCTGTTAGTGCTATGTGTGCTAGAATATTCCAGAAAGGTCTTGATGTTGGGCTCCATGTGAATGTCACCAGTACAGGTGGAATGCTCAGCTCTGTTCAAAAGCTTCCATTATCAGGGAAGAAGATTCTAGTATCTGTGGCCAAAAGTGCTATGAGAAAAGAGTATGAGTTTGGGACAGATGCTGGTTTTGCCTATTTATACCTTTACTAGCTCATATAATATTAGCAAATGATGTAAATAAATTGAGTGGTAAAGCTGTTAAGAAGTAAAATGTTGTATCATTTTAGATTGATAAGAGATTCCTACCTAGAAATAGCCTTACTGTATTTTCATCTGAAGACGCCAAAGAGAAAAACTTCAGCACCATTAGCATCTAAGGTAATAGTCGAATGTATTAGAAATTATAAGTTAATTGCTTTTGATCGTCCTATTTTAGTAATGTTGTTCTCTTGAAATAATGAGGTATTTTCCTATGTGACTTGGAGAAATTCATTACTTTATAGTCACACTTGTATTTAGATGTCTCTTTGGACATTTTATGTAGGGCTCTAGAAGTTGATTTCATTTAAATGTTTTTGCTTGTTAAAATTCTACACATGAAATGTAGGTTATGTGACTACTTTAAAGCAATAAATCATTACAAATGATCAAGAAATCTCAGAAGCCGGGCGTGGTGGTGCATGCCTGTAATCTCACTACTTGGGAGGCTAAGACAGGAGGATCATGATTCAAAGACAGCCTCAGCAGTGTAGCAAGATTCTCAGCAACCTAGTAAGAGACCTTGTTTCAAAACAAAAAAATAAATAAATAAAAAGGACTGGGGTATAGCTTGGAGGTAGACTGTCCCTGGGTGCAACCCCCAGTACCACAAAAAGAAAAAAAAAAAGACATCACAGAAAAAAAATATCTTGATGAAACAGATGGACAGGTAAGATTTTCAATACTGATGTGGCATACAGACAGCTAACTTCTAGAATAATTCATTCATGTATCTACTGAGCATATACGATGATTCAGGCATTATCTAGGGGAAGGTGATAAAGCCATGTCCAAGATGAGCCCAGTCCTATTCTCATGGAACTTGCCTTTAGCAGACAGAAACAGACTAAGCTAGTAAAGGAAGAAAGTTGGAGGAAGAAAGGTGGGAGGGTGCAAGGAAGGAAGAGAGAGAAGGGAAGTGATGTGGACAGTGAAATTTAGGATAAAAAATGCGTGGGTTGGTAGGACTGTAAATGAATATGGTAGAAGATGTTTCATTCAAAGTAGGATCTGAAGGATGAGGAGGGAGCTCTGCAGAATTTCAGGGGAAGCATGGTCTAGGGCAGTGCTCTTTCAGATTGAAGTGCAGGCACATCTCTGAAAAGCTTGGGGAAATGAAAATCTGATGAGGGTCAGAGGTTTGGTGTTTCTAACCAGCTCCCAGGTCATATGGATGCTGGCGTTCTTGGGTCGCACTTGAATACCATGAGTCTAGACCAAATGAGGTCATAGAAGTGGTAATAAGTCAGATGTTTTTGATCCCAGTAATATTATTTTTAGAATTTTGGTAGATGTTTATGTTTCATCCTTACTGAATAATCATTTGACTCCCTGAGAGATGTTTTCAGAGAATGTTGGTATCAAATCTCTAATTTTTGAGACAGCATAAACATGATTTAAAACCTTTAGGCAAATAGACTCTCAGTCAATTGAATTATTTATATGATTGTTGCCTTAGGTGGATAGCACCTTTTTTTTTAATAAATTGAAATAATTACAAACTAGAAAAAGTTATTTTCTGTGGTGTGATAAACATGTTTATTTACAGAAAGAGAAAAATACTTTGTTTCTATAGCAAGTGGCAATATAAATTAATAGAATGGTATGCTAATAAAATATCACTTTTTTTGGTCCCTACAAGAGAAGTGTTTATAATTAAGAGAATAAATGAATTAGAATTTGAACAAAAAGAATAGTATAATTCCATGCAATGTAGCAAGTCATATGATTACTAGATGCCCAGAAAACAGCCTAAAATAAAAACATTTCGTTCAGACTCATTCAGGCCTTTGAAATATAACATTTGGCATTTGTGCTAATGAAAACAATACTATAAATTATTAAAAGGAAGGAAGGGGGCTTCGGGTATAGCTCAGAGGTAGAATGCCTCTGGGTTTAATATCCAGTAACACATGCACACACACACACACACACCAACCCTGTTGTTTCACTTTTATGTACTGTCCATATAGGGTTTGGATCCGGCTTTCTGACACACTAGCTAGGTTATTGGGGTCTTTCTGTGCTTCGTTTCCTCACTTCTGAAATAGAGCTGGTGATACTTGCCTCTTAGAGTGATTAGGAGAACAAACAAGGTTAATGGACTTGCAAGTAGGAAGTACTAAAACACTGAAACTAATCATTATATAACTTTGACCAAACATCTACATTCTTTTAAAAGCATTTGGTACATATTAGGTATTCAAACATTACGTATTAGTCAAGTGGAATAGATTATTTCTTAAACATTCATTTATTTGCCCATTAACCACACACTTTCCTAGGGCCTAGCGTGCCAGGCTTGTTACTCTTTCCCGAGGAGTCTGGCAAGGGAGAGGTAAATTGTGCTGCGATGTGAGATGGACCGTAGACATGTCAAAGTGGAGAAGTGGGGCAAAGTAATTCTGCTTTGGGGAAATGTTTGAGAAGACGTCACAGATGACATGGATTTTTGAAGAATGAGTAAGATTTTCCAAGTTAACTGGGAGAAAAAATAGTCAGAGAGAGAGAGAGAGAGAGAGGTAGATCAGCATACATACATTGTAGAAAGACTTACAGAGGTGTAATTTCCATTCATGAAGCTAACCCATTTTAAGACTGCAGTTTACAGTTGTCTGCTATCATCACCATCCAGTTTTAGAACATGCCACCATCTGACAAAAGATCCCTTATGCCCATTTGCGGTCAATCCTGTTCCCATCCCTTGCTCTGTACAACCACGAAACCATTTTCTGTCTTTATAGGTTTGCCTTTCCCAGACATTTCGCACGAATAGACTTCTACAGTGTAATGTTTTGTGCCTGCTTCTTTTCCCTCATATAATGTACTTGTGGCTCACCATGTTGTAACACTACCAGTAGTTTATTCCTTCTTACTGCTGAATAGTATTCCATTATATAGACACTTAACATACTACATTTTCTTTATCCATTTAACAGTTGGTAGACATTTCAATTATATCCTCTTTTTGGATTATGTTTAATGCTACTTTGATTTTATCCTCAAATTTTGGTGTGGATGTTTGTTTTCAGTTCTCTTGGGCATATATCTAACGGTGGAATTGCTGGGTCATATGGCAACTCCAGGCTTCACCTTTTCATGATCTGTCAGATTGTTTACCAAAGCAGCTTTATTATTTCACATTTCTACCAGTAGAGTATAAAGGTTCCAATTTCGTACATCCATGATGACATTTTTTAATCTCTCTTTGTGATGGTTGCCATCTTAGTTCATATAAATTAATATCTCTATGGTTTTAATTTACACTTCCCTGATGGCTAATGATGCTGAGATCCTTTTATGTGCTTATTGTCCATTCGTATATATTTTGGGAAGTCTCTGGTCAGATCTTTTGCCCATTTTTAAATTGGGTTGTCTTTTTTATTGTTGAGTCGTGGAAGGCGTGCGTGTGTATGTGTGTGTGATATGATTTGCAAATATTTTCTCCTACTTGTTGACTTGTTTTTTCATATTGTTAATAGTGTCTTTGGGCCGGGTTTGGTGGTGCATGCTTATAATCCCAGTACTTGGGAGACTGAGACAGGAGAATCACAGGTTTATGGCCAACCTCAGCTACTTAGGCCCTCTGCGACTTAGTGAGACCCTGTTTCAAAATAAAAAAATAAAAAATAGGTTTCAATCTCCAGTTCTAAAAAAAGAATAAAAGTTCTTTTTAATTTTAATAAAGTTCAATTTATTATTTTTTTCCTTTATAGATTGTACTTTTGGTAGCATATCTAAGATGTCAAAGTGTACTTAGGGTTTCGTTGTTCTCTAGGTCTCTGTGGGTGTACTAACTCTCTTTGTTACAGTAGCTTTCAGTTAGTTTTGAAATTGGAGAGTATGTGTCCTCTGTGTTCTTCCTTTGCAAAATTGTTTTGGCTACTGTGAGTCCTTTGCATTTTCATATACATTTTAGGACCTGATTGTCAATTTCTGCAAAAAATCAATGAGGTATTTGTGGGATTGTGTTGAGTCTATAGAAAAAATCTGGAACAGTTGTATCTTAACAATTTTAGGTCTTACATCTCACAAATATGAATTATTTCCTCATATGTATAGATCTCAGTTAATTTCTTTGAACGATATTTGTATTTTTACTTTTCAATGTATAAGTCTTGTGTATGTCTAAGTTTATTTCTATTGCAAATGGAACTTATTCTTATTTTTATTTTCAAATTGTTTATTGCTAATACATAGAAATATAGTTGGCTTGTGGGTATTTTTTAGTTTTATATTTTGTGGCCTTGCTAACATTTTTGGACTTTAATTGTGTCTATGTATGTGTATGTAGTTCTTAGAATTTTCTACATATAGGAGCATGTCTTCCACAAAAGCACTTTTACTTCTTCATTTCTAATCTATTTGCATTTTTCTCTTTTTCTTTCCTGTTTGTGTAGGCTGTGCAATATTGACACCTCCCCTATCTAAACAAAATGCCCACCATGTTATTTTGCCAGTGCAAATTTTTCCATTCTGAGCTCCAGCCAAACCTCCTCAATAACGCTTTCCTCTCAATTAAAAATAGCTTCTTGCCTGGCACAGTGGTACATGTCTATAATCCTAGTTCTTGGGAGGCTGACACAGAAAGATCACAGGTTCGAGACAAGCCTCAGCAACTTAGAGAGGCCCTCAACAACTTAGCATGACCCTGTTTCAAAGTAGAAAAATAAAATAAAATAGGGTTGGGTGATGTAGCTCAGATGTAGAAAGCTCCTGGGTTCACTCCCCAGTGCCATAAATAAATACATAAATAAATAAATAAATAAATAATAAAAATAGCTTCTTTTTTTTTTGAATGTCTGGGTCACTAATTGTATTCATATGACAATTATTTAACGTTATTCTGCATTCTTCATTTCATGCCTATTAGTTTTATTTCCAGAATTTAAGTATGTTAATTGCTCAAGCTTCTGTAGCCAGTAAGCTGACAAATGCTACCCCAGAGCCCAAGTACTCCCACTACAGCTAATGACTAGGGGAGTCTTATGGGAAACAGGGCTGTCTGCTTAGATCCTTCCCCCAGCAGCTCTCCAGGATCTTCCTCCAAGCCTTGTGCTGCTCAGGAAGGTCACATTACGCACCGAACTTCTGCCTCAGCGTCCGTGTCACACATTGCCATTCCTTTCCCCTGGGTCTCTTCTAGACAGGCTTGAAAGAAAGATACACTTTTTCATATTGTTTGTCTTGCTTTGCAATTTTCTGACTATTAAGGCTCTAATTTAACAGTTATCACTATTCACATTATCTAAGTCTTAAGAAATTTTAATACTTATTTTGATTCTCTTTACAAATGAAAAAAAATTCTCTGTTATTACTGGTGGAGTTTCTGTTCACTTCTGTTTAGAAAATTTTTTTTGTGTGTGTGTCCCTATGGATAGATATGTTGATATACACTCATGGGAAAAAAATGTCCCCATTCATTATTCTGTGGAACTTTATGATAATATTTCCCCTCTCACATTTTCTTGGTTAGAGAAATGATAGCAAATACTTATGAAAAACTTTTGTGTAGTATTCTTTTTTTTTTTTTTTGCGCCACTGGGGATTGAACTCAGGGGCATTCTACCTCCAAGCTATACCCCCAGCCCTATTTTTTATTCTTTATTTTGAAACCGAGTCTCACTAAGTTGCAGAGTGCCTCACTAGGTAGCTGAGGCTGGCCGCGAACCCCAATCCTCCGGTCTCAACCTCCCGAATGCTGGGATTACAAGCGTGCGCCACCATGCCCGGCTTAGTATTCTTATTTCTGACATTTTTACTCACAATATAGTCAGTCTGTAGATGCTTTATTGAAATAGCATTTGACTCTACTTAAAATGACTTTTTTATTCATTTATTATACAAATCATGCAAGCTTATTATAGAAAATGAGAACAAATTATAAAACTATATTAATCACCTTTAAAACAGGATAATTGCTACTAGCAATTTTCTTTGCTTGTATGTACAGGGATATATGCATAAATATATGTATATACACATATTTTAAAAAGTAGAATCATACTTTGCATGCAATTTTGTAACCTAGACTTATCTTTTCTTAATATATTTGCAATGTCTTTTATAGATAAATTACTATTTTTAATGACTATATAGTGTTCTACCAAAATGTCATCTTCAGAAGATGAGGATATTTATTAAGGAACTTTTTGATGTCTTTATCACAAAACTTTTTTTATATATTTTTAGCCTCTTTTCAGAAAGCATAGTTCTATTAAAGAAACAACAGTAGATAAATTTGAAATGTACAATTCATTGGCCTGGATTGCAATAAGAGCTGCTACACAGGTTGGTGTGATTTTTGTGTGATCTTTCTTTTTACTGCCATATCTGTATTTGCTTATAAGCTATTTAGGGAACATAATGTATCTACATAAGAGAAAGGAAAATTTCCCATACTTGGGATTTATGTTAATTATGTTTGTTTGAAAATATTAGAAATAACCTATATGTGTACAGTTTTTAATCCGCCTTAGCCAGATTTGACTGTGTGCTTGTTTCACTTTTTCTTTAATGAAACTAGTGGTGAATGCAGGTATATATGTATTTGCCAACTATCTGTCATAGCTAGGTGAGATAGATCATTTGAAGTGACTTATACATTAATTAAGTTGTCAAAACTAAGTGATTTATTTGACTGTGGTATATTCCACATGTTAGGGATTACATATCAGTTTTTCAGGTTGTCACTATTTTTTTATTCCAATGCATATTAAATGTTATTTTATGAATTCACTCTTTCACATTATTTACTGTTTTAGTCTACTTTGTGGTGCTATAACAGAATGGCACAGACTGGGTAATTTATAATGGACAATAATTTCCTGCCTCACAGTTGTGGAGGCTGGGAAGTCTCAAGATGGAGAGGCTGGCGCCTCATCCCATGGTGGAAAGGGGAAGGGCAAGAGAGCGGGGACCAAAGGGGGCCAACTCCTCCTATGTAGGGAACCCACGCACATGTGATTACTGTGTCAGTCCATTCACAAGGGCCAAGCTCTCTTTCTGGACCTAATCACCCCTTGAAATTTACACTTCCCAACACTGTTTCCTTGGGGATCAATTTTCCCACACATGAACATTGAGGGTCACATCCCAAACCATGGCCTCTAACTAATGGATAATATATGAGTCAGAAAGTTGATGTTTGTGATTCCTTATTTCTGCATTAATTGTAGGTCAGCGAAGCTGTGCTGGAAATTAACCTACTTATTGGAAAGAAGAATGCTAGAACTGATAAAGTTAATCAAGTGGCATTACCTAATATCCCAGAATTTGCCACCGTGGATCTTTTCTCTTCATATACAGATTATTTGCTTGGTGAGTTTGTATGTCTATGTATTTTACAAATATCTGATCTATGTAATATGTAATCAAGCTCTAAAGACTTAATTGTGCTTTGTTGGTTTTAGTTTCGAGGGATAATGGTTTGAGGAGCCTGCATGGGAGAGCAGGAGTTCTAGGGCCAGCTTCCAAAGTCCAGGGTCGTCCTCTTTCTGTGCACAGGAGCATGTTACTTAGCTGGCTGCTGTATTTCAGAACGCAGCACTTTGTGAAAAGTGGTATTTCTTTATGTTTATTTATTTGACACATGTCATCTGGAAACTTCTGGGAGTGCTCCCTTGAGGGATCTTCTCTGATCCTTTTGTAATCTAAACTGTGCACTCACTCTCATACTCCTATATGTCTCCTTGTTCTCTTTCTGAGTTATTTTACATTTGTTTCTGTTTGAGTGTGTGATTAAACTGTTTCATTGATTATAAATTATCATCAGTTTTCTGAAAACAGGGACTTCGTGCATTCAGTTACCACCTACAACATATCCCACAGTTTCTTGCACAAGGCAGGCATTAAATATAAATATTTGTTAGCTGAATTAATGAATAAGAGATTAGTGGAACTTAAACTTGACCTCACTACTAATTATATGTTTGTTTACTTGTGACTTCCTTGTTAATAAACTGTAATATAAATCTAAGTCGGATCAGTAGTAACATAGGTATTTAACATTCATTTGTATGTTTGATCATTAATTCAACCAAAATAATTTATTGAGGACATCTTTTGTGCTAAGAACTTGGATGGGTACCAAAAAGTAAAGTGGTAAAATCTGGCTATGAGATTGATATCCCAGTAACATTGAGGTCTTGATTTTGTTTGGCACGAGCTGAGCATTGAACCAAAGGACATACTGTAGATTTTTCCCTCTAACCCAATGGGATGGCAGTGGGCTTCCCACAGCCTCTGGAGTCACAACTGTAGGCAGCAGCTTACTCTCCCCAAGGGTCAGCCTTCACTGAAGTCCTCAGGTCTGAAATTGCCCCTTTCCTAAGCTCTTTCCTGAAGAACAGGTGACCTAGACGATTGTCCAACCTAAAAACTGCCTGACATCAAACCATTTAGATAAACTTTTTTATGCAGATTCTTTATCTTCTTGTTTTTATTTCCTTTATTGTGGGGTCTTCCCGATGAAGGGGACCCCTACCCCGATCTCCGTGGAGCGTCTACCCCGAAAAGGGGGTTCCCTGCAGAAAAGGAAGGTCGCACAGAAATGAACACATGGTGGGGACTGAGCATCAGAGGACTCATCCGTTTATTACATGAGGGGCAAAATGTTATATATAGAGAGCGAGGGAGTGTCTCCTTGCAGGGCCAATCGGTGTAAAGGTCATCTTGGTCATGCCTCTTTACATGCTGATCACACTACCAGGGACCTATCAATGTCTTGATCACGCTGAGGAGACATCCCTCGTCCAATGCTGGTCTCTGGTAAACACTCTTAGGTCTCCACCCTCGCCACTTCCCCTCTGCGCCATCTTTGATGCATTTTTTTCCTTTCCATCGGGCGGGGCTACCACCTTCTCTCTGGGGATCTTTCCCCACACTTTATGCCTGGGAGAATTGTGTTTCATCAGGTTTCTGGGCCACAGCTTAAACTTCAGAGGAGGTGCTGACTTTTCCTTGGAGTCTCAGAGTCTCTGTAGATGGGTTCTCCAGGGACAAAACTGTCGACCCCACACAGAACAGCCCAACACCCAGAAAGAGCTGGTCACTGCTTCTTTGGCTCAACACTGCTTGGCCACTAATTTCTCTCTGATTCACAATGTATCCCTTAGAATTGCATATTATTATTTTGTTACAAAAGTAGTACAGTATTAATAATCAAGAGATCTTGATTAGTCTTTGTTCTGTCATACCATTTAATTTATTGTGGGCTTTTTGTCCTAATCTAGAGACTGGGAGATTTAGTAAAAATGTGAAAATTTGCTGGTTGTGGAGGTGCATGCCTGTGATCTCAGTTCTTAGGAGGCTAAGACAGAATGATCACAGGTTTGAAGCCAACCTCAGCAACTTAGCAAGACTCTCAGCAAATTAGGAAGACCCTATTTCCAAATGAAATAGGACTTGGGGTGTAGGCCAGAAGTAGAATGCCCCTGGCTTCTATACCCACCATATATATATATAAATTTTATATATGTAAATTTTATATATATAAATTTTATATATATAAATTTTATATATATAAATTTTAAGACTATATGATTCAAACTTCATGTGTAGCCATTTCTTCTTCATAATGGTTCCTTATTAATTTTTGGAAGATTGTTTACTGTATCTTAGTTACTTCTTTGTGCTTGTGCTCTACCAGTTTTGAGGACAGGGATAACAAATCCATTTCACCTAAGATGGGCCCTAAAACTCAGCAGCTTACACCACCTCATCTCCTGTGTCCTGCTGTGGGCTGCAGGTTGGGCTCAGGTGTCTTCCTCGTTCATTTGCTGGGAAGCACTGGCTACCTGGGGCATGCTCTTCTCATGACAGATACCAGGTGAAAGAGCCACCAGCCAAATCACACGGGAACATTTAAGGCCTCTCTTCCCATCCCATCCCACTGGTCACAGCAAGTCCTGTGGCCAAGTCCACTATGGGTGAGGTAGGGAAATATACTCTGCCCGTGGAGGGAGGGAAAGGGATGTGAACACGTGCTGAATGATAACTCAGACTATCACCCACGGCAAGTTCATTCTATGGCCAGGGGCTGCCTCAGCAGAATTCTGAGCCTCTGATAGAAAGACAGGAACAAGGTGCTGCTATGACCAATTAATGGCATCAGCCAGAGGCACATGGTAAAGAATGGCATCCTCTAAACCATATGATAATGAAGATTATTCAGCTGAATACTCTTCCTCTCAATTTAATCCTAGAGCTTATGTTTTCCTGTTCTATTTCAGTGGCTTTCCTAGCATATTCCATTTTTTCAATTTCCATTTAATACCATTAGCACTTTGTTACTATTTTAACTATGAAATTTGAAATTGCTAAATTTTAAAGTCCCATCTATTTCCTATTTTGCCTCACCTAAAGAATGATAATTTTGCCTTCCAGTCTTTTCCTGGCAGGCTGATAATTAATGCATGGTGACAGCTTCCCTTACTTTGGTGTTTGGGTTGGAAGGAGGCTCTGAATTCCCACCTGATGGCCACAGATACACAAATAGCAATGGAATTAATATCATAATGACTTGCTAGAGGGAACAGTTCTTCATGACAACAAATAAAACTTGTTTGATTTTCTTTGCATTAGCATAAATTAGCATCCAGAAGAAAATCTTCTTACTAATCTTAGCTTTAAACAACATGAGCACTGGTCTGTACATGAGGTAGGGAATAATATTCATTTTCACTGTGTACAGAGCAATGCACCAAATATTTATTTCTTTGCTTGCTTGCTTGTCCTTTTCTTTTCTTCTCTTTCCTCCCTCCCTCCCTTCCTTCCTTCCTTCCTTCCTTCCTTCCTTCCTTCCTTCCTTCCTTCCTTCCTTCCTTCCTTCCTTCCTTTGAATCTAGGGCCTTGTGCATGATGCTAGGCATGGCTCTATCACTGAGCTACACCCCCATCCCTAAACCAGATGCTTCTGTCCAGAGGGAAGGAGTCAAAGAACACATCAAGGAAGCACATCTTATCTTCCATGGGCTTCTGGTCATAAACTATCAGAACAGAAGTACACATTGAAATACTATAAGTTCACCTTTTAGGAGGCTCATATTAGTAAAGGAGGGATTAATATACTGGTAGCCCAGAATGTGCCTTCCAAGGAACCTGGGCACAGGCAGGATGACATAAGAATTTTTCAGAGCAACTTTTTTCTGGGAGAAGTATATTTTGGGACAGATGGAAATTGATTCAGAGACACAGGGTATGGGGAGGGGAGGCAAATGTTCTCAACAGATCAATCCATCAGAAGCATGATGACAGAATAGACCAGTATATGACATCTGTAAAACAATGAGAGAACCCAGTGATGCACCTGGTCCAATTTATTGAGGCATTTGCTCATTGTCTTGTAGAAGCAGAGCTGCTGAAATGATGGTACTGGCAGTGTAGGACCTTACTTAGATGCAATGCAAAAAAAATTTTGTTAAGTGCCTACTTTGTACCTATATTCAAATATACACAATCTTTTTGCATTTATTTTCTTGTGCCCTTCATAAAAATTCATCTAGGATAAAAAATATTATATTCTACAAGACACTTTGAATTAAAAGTGACATTTAGGATTAATGGTCTCAGATGCAGCTTTTCACAGCTAAATACACATGACATACAGAAAAATATAAATGCATGTCATGCTAAAACCTAATGTTGGTGAACCTGGTGTCAGAATACAAATAGAGATCTGTGGAGCAGAACTGAGAATCACTATTGACCCTTAGTATATGTTCTGCCTCTTGAAACAGCAAATCTTCCAGCTTTGAAAAATATGATTCGTTTCTCCCTTACCACCTTGTCTGTGGTTCAGAGACATGAGGTCAATACCAACTAATGACAGGGACACTATTCCTCTACATTATCTTTCATTCTTCTCCTCTCATGAGACACAATTTCCCATGGTAACAGAGAACTAGAGTGATACACGACATCCTCAAATTCCAAATAATTACACCACTTACATGTGGGAATGGAAGAATTCACCTGTGCTAGCAATGGTGATGGTGTGTGTGTCCCTGTGTACTGTATCATATCGCAGTTCTGTAGGTGAGACCATTGAGGTCTGGTGAGAACCAACCTCAGCAAAGCAGAACTAGCCAGGTCCAATGCCTGCAAAAATCAAGAAATTTCCTGCAGAGATACCCACATTGGTCCCTTAAATCTGAGAAGAGACAGTACCATGGCCAAGAGCAGAGCATGCACTCATATCAAGTGCCTGACACTAAGGATGAAGAGACTCTCATCATTCCAGACAATCAACAATGGAAAACAAGAAAGAACAATGGCACCGAGGAGAAACATTTCCACATGAGCACCATGGAGTGCTGTCCTGAAGACAGAGAGGAAGATCTTCCCTTTAGGGAATCAAAAGAAACTTAACAGGATTGTTTGGTCCCCTCCGTAAAGCCCAGCAATCAAAGACTGACACCACAGCAGAAAGCAGAAGTAGACTATGGTCGGAATGACACTCAGTGCTCTGCAGGTGCTCTTACTTGATTTCATTTCTCCTTTAGGGAAGTCCTGTAAGAGCATCATGCGTATTTATAAAGGAAGCAAAGTACACAGATAGGTTATGTAGTTTGAACAGTGTTCTACTGCTAATTCAACCCTTATCTATCCAATTCTAAAGGCTATGTGAATCATTGTATTGGGTGCAATAAGAAAATACGGAGAACTCAAAATGTAGAATTGATACTTAGTGAACGTGTTGGTTGGATTGGACTGAGCTGAAAGATGCTTTTCCTCTTCCCAATCCAAACAGATAGCCATGCTAGATAAAAGAGAACAAAAACTGTTTTAATTTGTAGCTGAGCCCGAAACCAGGAAAGGGAAACCCCAACTTACCTAAGTAAAATGGGAAGATTTGTAAGCAGATGCTGAACTGAGTCCCCTACTGAAGAAGGGTTAGAATAAGACTTTACCAGTTGGGATTGGGACTTTGATACCTGTCCATGGAGGGGGCCTGGAAAGAGAGCTCTGCTGGTAGGGAAAGTCAGAATCTAGTAACTGCATCCAACTGGGACTCACAATGGGTTTGTCCACAAATTGGAGACTATGAACACCTTGCCCACTAACCAGTAGATGCAGGGAAATATGCCAAGTGTCTGCTATTGTGGCTGATAAGAAGCCACTTGGGAGAAGTTAGAAACCCTGTTAGTGTTTAAAGCCACCCAAATGATGCATGGAAGTTAGCAGAAATAACTGGCTCATTTTCCACAAAGATCCAAAACTGAACTGGTCTTAATTTTTCTCTGTGACATCAAAGACTAGTAACATTGGTCAACTACATATAAAGGTTTTCTTCCTTTTAATTAATTTTTTCAAATAGGTAATTTATTCTCAAGAGTCAAAACTCAAATGGAGCTGGGCATGGTGGTGCATGCTTGTAATCCCAACATTTGGGAGGCTGAGACCAGAGGATCCGGGTTCGTGGCCAACCTCAGCTGCTTAGTGAGGCACTCCGCAACTCAGTGAGACCCTGTTTCAAAATAAAGAATAAAAAAATTGGACTGGGGCTGTAGCTCGGAGGTAGAATGCTCCCAGGTTTCATTCCCAGTACTGCAAACAAAACAAAACAAAACAAAACAAAACAAAAAAAACCTCAAATGGGATAAAAGTTTGTGGAGAGAAGTTTCCCCTTGTATCTTCTTCTCAAGTGACTTGGTTCTCAGTTCTCCTCAGAAGCAGTCAGTATTACCTGCATATTAGTCTCCTATTCCTGCTGTAATAAATCACAAATTCACTGGCTTAAAATGACACAAACTTATTATCTTGTAGTAGTTTTGGAGGTCAGATATTCAAAATGAGTCTTCTAAAGTGTCCACAGGGTTTCTTTCCCTGGAGGGTTGAGGAGAGAATCTGTTTCCCTGCCTCTTCCAGCTCCTAGGCTACCTGAGTTCATTCCTTGGCTCTCCGGCTCTTCCTCCATCTTTCAAGCCAGTGGTGTAGCATCTTCAAATTTTTCTGATTCTTACATTCTCACTTTTCAGCCTCTAGCTGCCACATATAAAGAACCTATGAAGACTTGGGCCCCATCTGGGTAACCCTGGATAATCTCTTTATCTCAAGGATAGTTTATAACTGTGATTTGTTCTGTAACCTAGCACATTAACAGGTTCTGGGGATTGGAAAGAGAATATCTTTAGGGGAAGATCTTCTGCCTCCCACAGTCAGCTTCTTGTGTTCCTTGCCATGGATATTCTGTGCTTACCTAAGCCATCAGGGTTGCATCGTAGAGGTCAGAGTACTCCAATTCATTCATTGTCATGACCAAAATACCTGACAAGAACACCTTAGAGGAGGAAACATTTATTTGGTTAGTTTCAGAGGTTCCATTCATGCTTGGCCAGCTCTAAGCCAGAAATATCATGGCAGCAGAGTTTGATGAAGGGTAACTGCTCAGGACAGCTTGGAAGCAGAGGAAGAGATGAAGGGGCCAGGGACTGATATAGTCCTCAAGGCCACACCCCAGTGATCCACTTCCTCCAGACAGGCCCCCCTCTGAAGCTTGCTGCATTGCCAGTACATTAGCTTTTCTAAGGGACATTCCATAGTCAAGCTATAACAGAGACTTAGTAAGGAACTCTCAAAGTCGCTGGGAGGGCTAAAGAAAAAAAAAAAATTTTTTTTTTTTTTTCCGTACTGGGGATTGGAATCAGGGGCATTCTATCTCCAAGCTATACCCCCAGTCCTATTTTTTATTCTTTATTTTGAAACAGGGTCTCACTAAGTTGTGGAGTGCCTCACAAGGTAGCTGAGGCTGGCCGCGAACCCGGATCCTCCGGTCTCAGCCTCCCAAATGCTGGGATTATAAGCGTATGCCATCACGCCCGGCTTGAAGAAACAAATTTTAAACTAAACATCCAGAAGTGACTAAGCCACCAAGAGGGCTGCTCTTTTATTAATTTTAATAAAAGAAGCTACAGAATCAGGAATTTGCCCACCAATTAGGAAGACCCTGCTCTGCCTGTAGGCTTAAGGATGATACTACCCTTTCAAAATCCACACAGGCAAGAGATCCTTGAATCTTGTCTCTCTTAACCCAGTTTCAAATTTGTATCGTGTGTGAATACACTGGATTTGTGAAACCTAGGGAAGGTGATTCTTTCTTTAATCTTTGTAATTTGTTCAGTGAAGGAAAGTATGTTTGGAGATTAGATCTTAAGTAAGTCAATGTACATTGATGTAATTTTTTTCTTTAAAAGTACAAAGAGTACTATAAATGTACATAATTAGGCTCCTTGATTCTTTTTCTTTAACATAATATGAATATGTCTTGGCAATTTTTCAAATCAGTATATAAAGAGAATTTATAGCTATATAATATTCCTTTATATAGATGCAGTATGTATGCCGCATGATTAATTGATGTCCTTTTGATTGATATTTGGGTTATTTTCATACTATTGTGTGTATGTTTGTGTGTGTATGTGTGTGTGTGTGTGTGTGTGTACTCATATACCATTTTGAAAATAGACTTGTATACATAGTTGATCAATTCCCATAAGTGAACTGTCTAGATCAAAGAGTAATTTCATAGGCACATTTCACAAATTTTACCAAAAACCTGAAAAGATTATTCCAGTTGGTACTCCTGTCAACAATAAATGAAAGGTCATGTTTTCTTGTATAGCACAGGTACATTATAAACATTTTTAAAACTTTTGTCAATATAATGGGAGGAAAAAAAGGTTTAGTTATAATTATTGCCTCTCTTAATAGGACTAAGGTTGAACATCTCTTTTGTGAACTCTGTGTATAATCTTTGATCATGTTTTCTATAAGTATTTGTAGGGGCTCTTTATTATGGAAATGAACATTTTAGCTTGGTGTTACTCATGAATACATTTTTCTGATTTATCAGTTATTATATAACTTTGTAATGGTATTTATACCATTAAATTGGCATAAATACAAGTTTTATTTATAACTGTTTTATTTCTATGTAGAAGAAAATCATTAATATTTTTGTTGATAGCTTCTGGATTTCTGTCATAGTTTAAAGGTCCTTCCTACTCAGAGTCTTTAAATAATTTATAGAAGTCTATTTGGAATATGGAAAGTGCATTAAGTGGATACAAATTTAGTTTTTTCCAGATGGATATATCCTATTTCTGTACTTTTCTTTCAGTTCCTATTAATCTGTCTTTTCAGGCTTCAATACTATATTCTTTAAATTATTTTAGTCTTATAATAATAAATGTAATATTGTTTTAGTCAGTTTATTTATTTATTTATTTATTTATTTATTTATTTATTTATTTATTTATTGTCACTGTGACTAAAATACCAGACAAAGACAACATAGAGGGAGAAAGGCTTATTTTCAGGCTCACAATTTCAGAGGTGAGGCCACGTTCAGCCAGCTTGCCATGGGAATGACATGGGCAGCAGGGCTTCAGGACATGGCAGAGGAGGAGAAGACTCACTCAACTCTCAGGGTCAGGATGAAGAGAAAGAGAAGAGTCTGGGGACAGGTACAGTCCCCAAGACCACACCCCCAGAGATCTACCCCTTCCAGCCCTGTCCCACCTCTAGGTCTGGGCTGCACTACCCACACATGAGATTTTTGGAGAAAGAAAACCCTGCTAAAGTATTACTCAACTTTTACAGAAGAAGTAATTATAGCACACACCAAAAAAACCTCTCACAAATGATAAATGTTAAGAAGAAAGTAATTTCTGACATTGAGAAATTAAATTGTTAAGACTTTTTGTTCAACTGCAAGCAAGTAAATTAGAAAAGCTCTATAAAATTTATAACTTTCTGGAAAAGGTAATTTATTCAAATTTACTTAAGTAAAGGTAAAAAAAGATAGACAAATCTATTACTACAGAAGAGATGAAGTTAGGTTAGAAATTAAAGCTGAAAATGACAGTTTATTAATTTAAAAAAGGATAGTCATAGATCCATTACAAGTTAGTATAAGTAACATATTACAAATCTCTTTAAAGTCTGGCTAAATAAAAGATAGTTGAACTCTCTTACTTCTGTAGTCAGTCTGTTGCAATATAATGTTTTGGTTGAAATAAGTAAAGAGAATCCAGCCTCACACAGATATGCAGTTAGGAAATGAGAAGCATTTTAAGAGCCTCTTCAGATAATTATGGAGATTCTTCGTTGATACCAAACCTAGATAAGTGGTGGTTTCTTAAATGTTAATTCCAGGGAAGTCTCTGAAATGGTATCATCAAAGGTTTTGTAATCTGTTACATTGAAATGCATTAGTCTATCTCACAATTCCAGTGGATGTTTTGCTCATACATAAAATTATACATTTGGAAATTCTTGGTTCCTCGAATTATGCAGAACTTCTAAACACTGGTACATTTCTTTGGATGATATTTAAAAATCAAAAATTTTAAATATCACCCCCATTCCTATCAGAGAAGTGTTAAGTATTAGAAAATTCATGGTGCTAAATATCAACTTCCCAAAACTCAGACTTTCCACCTGGAAACTTGAATTTTATTATCGGCAGCAAACACTGTCAATTCTTTTCCTTGAAGTCAGGCTTACTTCTTTTCATTTTCTTAAAGAAAATGTTTGCCACCCACCTAACTTCAGACACTTAGTTGGTCTTGTCACTTGTTCTTTCCAGTAAAAATGGGCCCTTCCGGGGGAGGGGGCATTTCAGTTAATATATTCATGTTCCATGAAGAAGGCGAGGGCCCCCAGCACAGCTTGGCACTCCCTAGATCTCTGCTGAGTCTTCCCAGTCATTCACTGTGGCCTTGCTGACATCCCTGTGAATGGCAACAGGGTCTTTCCAGGGTAAGCCACTGGATTCAAAGGAGTCCTTCAAAACTGTGAGTGCTTTGCCTGCACTCTCACCAGTCATGCCCATAAAAGGAACTCCTCTTTGAATAGTCGGTGCTAATACTGTAGGGCAAGCATAAGAAAAACGGCCAAGTCCAGCTACTTCTGTATATTTGAGTCATGTAGAAGGCAGTAGTAGAGTTCTGCAGATGAATTATGAACTGAGTCTTTATGTTTGCAGCTCTGTCTTTAATCCATCTTATTGTCATTGTAAAGTGCCATGATCTTGTTTACTGAACTTTTGCTCACTGGTGATTATCGTAAACGTGCATTCAGCAAAGCCGCCTGTACAAAGCTTTATTGGCATCTAGTTTTTTGTGTGCATTTCTCTAGCAGTGCTGTATGATAACTTTCTCTATATGATGCTTCACTGGCTTTTACATTTTTAGTTTGAAAAACTGAACCAAAAATATTTGGGGGGGGGGCTTATCCCATGTTACGTATTTAATTTTTAATTCCTTTTTTTTCTTTAAATTGTGAACAATTGATCTCAAAATGACTCCTTGACTTGATGGCAGCATACTACTGTTAAAAAATTGCAACTAGCCACTAAGAAGTATTCTTTGCTGTTTCTTTTTGAGATTTCTGCCTCAGTGTCAATGTCTGCCTCTCTCTCTGTATTCTGTACTTGAGGACAACTGCTGTGGGTATGATTCCACACATTTTGTGGTTTGGGGTTTTAGCTCTTCCATGATTTATTGAAAATAGAATGTGTGCCCTTGTTACTTGTTTTCTTTGTGGTTTGGGGATGATTTACATGGGGAAAAGAGGACATGCCAATATTACATGATCATTTTAAACTGAAAGTCACCACAAAATTATTTTCTAAAATAAATATGTTACTTTATAATAGCATAAATACAGAAGTAGCACAAATAATAAGGATACAGCTTGATTAATTATCACAAAGGAAATACCCATATAACCATCACTGTGTCAAGAAACAGCTGAAGATCAGCATCCCAAAAGTCTATCCTATGCCCCTTTCTGGCCTCTACCAACCTTCCTTGCTTGTGATTTCTAACAGATAAATTAGTTTGCCAGCTTTTGAATTTTGTACAAGTGAAATAATATAGTCTGTATTCTTTTTCCTGGCTTCTTTTGTTCAACATTCTTTTTTTTTTTTTTTTGTGAGACTCATCCTTTTGAAGATGAACTAACACAATTTATTATTCATTATACTATTGATAAACATTTGGGAGTTGTAATAAATAGTGCTGTTGTAAATATACCTGTATGTGACATTTTTATACATAGAGGTATGCAGTTTTATTTTATATGGCAAAAAGTGGAATTCATGGGTCGTAGGTCATACATGTTTTCAGCTTTAGCAGATACTGCCAAAAGTGGTTTTAATTTAAAATTTATCTTGGTTACTAAAGACATAGAACATTATTTCATATAGTAAGTTGGCTATCGTATTATTTTTTAAAAGGGAGAACCCCTTATTCAAGAAGCATGCCCATTTCTGTTGGGTATTTTTTACCTTTGTCTTAGAGACATGGACGTGTTCTTTATCCATCTGGGATATGATCTTTTTGTAGATTTTATGTATTTCAAATACTTTTTTCTATTGTGTGTTTTGCCTTTTTATTCTGTGAAAGGTATCATTTGATTATCCTAAGTTCATAATTTTCATGCTGCATAAAATTTTATATAATGTTTGTCTTTTCTTCTCTAGTTTGTGCTCTTGGTATTCAGCTTTATAAATCTTTTCTACACAAAAATTATGAAGATATCCTACTGTGCTCTTACCTTTGTTTGACCTCTCACATTTAGATCTATAGTTCACCTGGAATCTGTTCTTATTATGGCATGAAGCTAAAGTCAAGATTAATTTTTTTGTATGGATGTACAATTAGCCCAGAAGCATGTACTGGAGTGGCCACCCTTCTTCACAACACCACAGAGTCACATCTGTCATGAATCAAGTGCCCAGTCAGACAGGGAAGGTGGGGACAGGGAATGGAGGGGGAGAGATGGAGAAGCATACTCAATAAAGAAGTTTCAACATGCAGCTACTAGACATCAAGATATAGACAAGGAAGAAAATAGACAGGAGGCAGTCATCACAGAAATAAATATGAAATACTTTTCAGGGCTCAAGGGACAGATTAAATTTTAATTCAAAAAGTCCTACTATTTTCTGAGTAGCATGAATGAAAAACTACCTAGACCTGGACTCAAAATGAAATTTTAAACCACCACAGATAATGAGGAGTTGATGGAAAACATTCCAGAGGGGGAAATGCAGGTCAACTAGAAAGGAACAAGAATTTGACTAGCTTTAGGCTAGTCGATGATCGATGCTAGAAATCAGTAGAGCAGGGTTTTTGAAGTTTTAAGTTTCTACTAAAATCATATACTTAATTAAATGATGAGTCAAGTATAGGGTTCTTGTAAGGACTCAAATGGTTTGCTTTTGGGGAACTTTTTAATGGATGTTTCTTGAGAATGCATCCAGCATACAAGGTTGCACATGAAGAAAGAAGTGAATGGGAAGGAAGGGAGGGAGGGAGGGAGGGAGGGAGGGAGGGAGGAAGGAAGGAAGGAAGGAAGGAAGGAAGGAAGGAAAAGGGGGGAAAGGATGAAGAAAGAAGGAAGAGAGGGGGGGGAGGGACAGGCTATCCATGTTGCCAACTTTGGAACAAATCTAGAAATCCATCAGTACAAAGTAGAATGGCAAGTTTGTATGTCTTCATGAAGAATGACTGGATTCTAGGCATCAGATAGAATACCTGCAAAACTCGAAGATAATAGGGAAAAAATGCAATATTACTTTCCTTGGCATGAAAAGAAAAGACATTCAGAAATCAAGGTGGAAAATATTCTTCAAGAATTCATGGTCCAAATATGAAGTGAATTCTCATATGACATATTTTAGAGACTGGTATTAGTAAAGACCATCCATAGGTCTTTGTGCTAAGAACTTTATCCTTGGTGGGTCACAATATCGTGACATTTGATCTTTGTGAAAGAAATTTGGTGAAATTTAGTGAAGTAAACAGTTGTTATGCAGTCATAATAATTTAATTATTATTTATTGATTTTCATCTTAGAGACAAAACAAAGAAAGGCTTATTATGGAGACAGGACAGAATGTAATGTTTTCAACTTTAAAAATAAAAAGCCTTCAAGGAGATGAAAGTGAAGGGGTAAACACTCATAGCTCACAAAGTAAGACATCAAGAGATTCTCTCCCCGGGTATGGTGGGGCACACCTCTAATCCCAGTACTTGTGAAGTTGAGACAGGAAGATCACAGATTTGAGGCTAGCCTCAGCAACTCAGCAAGACCTTAGTAACTTAGCGAGACTCTATTTCAAAATTTAAAAAAAAAAAAATAGAAAGGGTTGGGAGTATAGTTCTGAGGTAGAATGATTCAAACCCCAGTGAATGAGTGAGTGAGTGAGTGAGTGAGTGAGTAAGAGAGAGAGAGAGAGAGAGAGAGAGAGAGAGAGGAAGGGAGGTTGAGACTATTTTCTCTATTTGGTGGAACTAGAAAGAAAGCTTTTTAGAACATTGTTGATTGTTGATATGTAAAAAAAAAAAAAAATTTTGAATGTTATGTAACTCTAAAAAGTTTGAAGTGTAGAGGAGTGGTTGTGTAACATCTCATCCATCACTGAAGAAAGTCAACAAATATATTTTCTAAAACGGATAATTTAGGGAAAGTGCTATGAGGAAAATATTTTAAGAGCTGAAACTTACCATTAGAAGACCTGAAGTTCAAATGGTTACCAATGTTTTCCTTTGGGGAGAGAGAATTTTATTTTTGATCATGGAAATGTATGATGAAAATAAGCAGCACATTAAAAGATGCCCCATGTCAAGTTGGATTGTTCCCATGAATGCAAATGTAATTCAGTATTAGAAGCTCTATTAAACTAAATCTTTACATTAACTGATTAATAGAGAAAAATATTTACCATCTCAAATAGGCACAGAAATTTTCAATAAAATTCAAACATTCATGAACCTAAAACTAGGAATTATAGGAAATTTTCTTAATTTGAAAAAGTTACAAATAGGTGAAAAGCCTACTGCACTTATACTCAATATTCAAATGCTAGACACTATTCTCTTTAAAAGCAGGAGCAAAAATGCTGTCATCACTTTGATTTAAAATTGTTCTGCAAGACCTACCCTGCACAATGATACAAGGATAAGAAATAAGGAGCACAAGACTGGCAAATAAGATAAAGGCTGTCATTAGCTAACGCTTATTTACACAAATAATTTCCCCAAACTATAGACAATAAGAACATTTAGAAAGACTGAGAGATGTAATATAAAACAATACATTTTAGAAATATTATAGGTGATATAAAATATGTAGAATATCTAGGGATTAACCTAACAAAAGTTACAAAACAAAAAATTATAAAATTTGAGCGAAAAAGATAAGGCATGCCATTTTACAATTAGGAAGGCTCAATATTGGTAAGATGCCAAGTCTTCTAAAAACGATTTATAAATGTAGTGTTGTTTCAGTAATCATTTCAGAAGTTTTCATTTTGTGGTATTTTACAAACTGAGGCTAAACTTTATAGGGAAAAGCAAAAGACACAATTGATAAAAAAATAGCTGCAAAAGAACTACCTAGTAATTTTACTTGCAGGCAATTTGTGTACTTATGTACTAAGTAATATGTACTCAAAAATTTATAGCAGCCTTATTCATAATAGCAAAGACAAAAACAAAGCAAAACTAGAAAAAAAATCCATCAACAGTAGAATCAATAAATAAATTGTAACATTTCTTTAATGAAATACTCTATTATAATGATGATCCAATGAATTAGAGCTATATTCATGGGCCTGGATAAATTTTATAAACATAATACTTAATGAAAAAGATAAATAACTTGTAATTTCTCTACCTACAGAGTTCCCAGAAAATAAAGTTAACAATATATTATCATATGATATGTGGTATACATATCTAAAGGAGGAAGGACAGCTATGGGATTATTAACACAAAATTTTGGATAGTGCTTGTTTCTGGGAGATGGGTTCAGACACAGAGAGGGAAATAGGATTAGAGAGCGGTTTACAAGTTACTCCAAAAGTATTGGGAATATTCTGTTGGGTGCTACATACATGAGAATTCATTTTATTATTCAAGAAAATGTGCATAGGCCATTACCCATAGAAGATTCTGTTAGTCTTCATTTTTTCCCTCTTCAGAGACAACTACTATTCTAATAAAATATTTTATGTATTTTTTGTGTGTATACATGAGTAACACAAAGAATTATTTGAGTGATTGCCTTCAAATTTATATACATAGAGGGATCAGCCAGGCATGGTGGCACATGCCTTTAATTGCAGTACTTGGGAGGCTGAAACAGAAGGATTGCAGATTCAAGACCAGCCTTAGTAATTTAGTGAGGCACTCTGCAACTTCGTGAGTCCTTGTTTCAAAATAAAATAAAATACAAAATAAATTAATTAAATTAAATTTTTTAAAAAATAAAATAGGTCTGGAGTGTAGCCCAGAGGTAGAATGCCCCTTGAGTTCCATCCCCAGGAAAACACACACACACACACACACACACACACACACACACACACCCCTTATATAAATGATATACTCCACATGTCATCTAGTACCTGCCTCTTCACTTGTTATATGTTTCCAAGATCTCTCTAAGACAATTCCTATCATGCCCATTTTAAGGAAGAGAAAAGTAAGACTTAGTTAAGTCAAAATCCCCAAGAGGCCCAAAGCACAGAGAGATTCAAGTCCACACACTAGTGAGCAGTACTGCTGGGATTTGAAATGAGACTTCACATTGGATTTCCTTCCTTGTAGATGTAATTCATTCCTTATGAATGACATCAAATGGATAGGCTTCTGCTTACTTTTCAAATTTTCCCTCTTTCTTTTTTTTTTTTTTTTTTTTTTTGCGGTACTGGGGATTGAACTCAGGGGCATTCTACCCCCGAGCTATACCCCCAGCCCTAGTTTTTATTCATTTTGAAACCGAGTCTCACTAAGTTGCAGAATGCCTCACTAGGTAGCTGAGGCTGGCCACGAACCCGGATCCTCCGGTCTCAGCCTCCTGAATGCTGGGATTACAAGCGTGTGCCACCATGCCCGGCTAAATTTTCCCTCTTTCAAAACTACAAAACTTCCATGAACATCTTTGAGCAGGACTCTGCACACTCAGATGAACTGCTGCATTTTTAGCTTCCTTAGATCCAGCCAAGCTGCTGTCCCAAGAAGCTGCCCTCATAAGCAGTGTATGGATAGTCTAGTGTCTTCCGATTATAACTAATGATTATTATTTTCAGATTTTAGTGTCTGTCAATTCTTGAAGAATGTGAAATGGTATTTACTTAATTGACATTTCCCTGATTTTTAGTGCTATGACTTTCCACCATTTGGGTTTACTTTTCATGCTTGTTGAAATTGGGTTGCTTGACTTATTGGTTGATGCAAAGTGTTTAGACATATTAGAGGCAAATAATGCATACATGTTTTAAATGTCTCCCCCTTCCCTGCCCCGCACCCAGCCTATAGTTTGTCTTTTAACATTATGTTTGGAATTTTTGTGATTCAAAAAAAATTAATTGAACATATGCTCCCATGTAAGTCTTTGCTGTATAAATTGTCCTTTTTTTTTTTTTCTGTATGTGATTGTTTTTTAAGGAAAACATGACATTAAGTTACAAAAAATTGTTTTTTTTATTTTCAGATAACTACCAAGTTGCCTTCCAGACTTGCTCTAAATCTTTGTCCGTAAATGATGACATGTATGACAACATAGATGTTAGAATAAAGACTCAGACCAAAGTAGATATCACATGGATCTTTCTCCTACGTTACTATATACACCTGCAAAGAATTAACAACATGAGCAAACTGCTGGGTAGGTTTTGATATGTGAAGAAAGAACAGATTCCTTTCAGGTTTTAAGTCATGTTTCTTATTTAGAATTATAAAATACTTTTCTGGGGTGGGGGGATGGGACCTTGCTGTGTTGCCCAGGCTGGCCTTGAACTTTCACCCCTCCCATCTCAGCCTCCTCAGTAGCCAGAATTGCAGTCATGTGTTACCATGCCTGACTATAAGATACTTTTGACATCTTAAATTTCAGAGATTCTTTGCCTGGAATACATAGAACTTTAGATAGAAAGCATTTAAATGTAATTGATTTCTTTAGAAATTCTATGTATTTTATTTCATATATTTTTAATTTATTCTTATTTTTTATTTTCATGGTACTGGGGATTGAACCCAGGGGCATTCTACCTCCGAGTTACACCCTCAGCCCTATTTTTATTCTTTATTTTGAAACAGGGTCTCGCTAAATTGCGGAGAGCCTCACTAAGTAGATGAGGCTGGCTGTGAACCTGTAATCCTCCTGTTTTAGCCTCCCAAGTACTGGGATTACAAGCATGCACCACCATGCGTGGCTTATTTCACATATTTGGAAATGTTATGATATGAAGGAATTTGTAAGCTTTCCAAGAATGCCCAAGTGGTCCATAGTTCAAAATATTATGAGAGCCGGGCATGGTGGTGCATGCTTGTAATCCCAGTACCTGGGAGGCTGAGACAGGAGGATCTCAGGTTTGCAGCCAGCCTCAGCAATTTAGTGAGGCTTTCAGCAAAGTAGCGAGACCCTGTTTCAAAATAAAGAATAAAATAGTGCTGGGCGTGTAACTCGGAGATAGAATGCCCCTGGGTTCAATCCCCAGTACCGCAAAAAAAAAAAAAAAAAAAAAAAAAAAAAAGATATTGTGAGCCAGTGGTCACAATGTGACAGTTTATAAAATGACTAGGATGGAATTTTTACTTTAGGGAGAGAGTGTTCCAGTACTCAATCTGCAAAAGAGAAGAGATGCATGACTAGAAATGGGATAATTAATCATATGGAGCTTTGCTGCTTTTGTTGATTTTTCTTTTTTAAAAATCACTATTTACAGAATATCTAGAAAAACTGGTAAAATCCACTTTACATCAGTCCCTCTCCTGATTTTGTGACAATGTAAATTATTTCGTCTGATCTGTGCCCATTAAGTTGGTGATCCAGTGTCCCTCATCAATGCAAACAGAAAAAAACAGTTTGGCCCAGGGTCTTTGCTGGGGGAGTCAAGCGAGCAAATGGGCTGTCACAGAGCAAGCACAGGCGTCAGGAGTCAACAGTGAGCTAAAGGAGTGCACAGAAGGGGGTTAGGGCTAAGAGGTTCAGCATGCTGGGGAGTAGGGCAAGGCAACCTTCAGAGGGGAAGGTCATGGACCCCAGCCAGTACAGCCAGCCCTGGTGACACCCGCCCCATAGCCACTGAGCTCCCCTCTGATCTCAACTGTGGATGTTTCCCACATCAGACACCCATGTTATGCTCATTTTCTTCTCTGGGTTGTCTTGGAAGCTCCAAGACATCTGGAAGGAAGGAAAGAGTCCACGTACCCAGGAGTAGCTTTCAATTCCTGAGGTTAGGGAACCAGTAGATGAGAAGCATTCGGCCTCCCTGCCTCCCTCCCACTTGGCCTCTTCCCCCTGGTTTCGCCGAAGGTCCCCAGCGAGACCGACCCCTACCTGCCTATAGCTGTGGTCCGTCCACTCACTCCGTTATCATCTCTTTTCTTTTTCCCTGTCTCACTTGTGCTCCTCGAGACCATTTCTCAAATCAGCTCCCTGCACCCATATTCTTGCCTTAGGATCTGTTTTGGAGGCACGCCCCCTCACCCCACCCAAAAAAAGACAGTAGACAGAAAGAAGAAATGGCACCATTGTTATTACTTGAAACTGGAAGCAGTATCCACATGAGTCTCTGAAATTTTTTTCCTTTCTGTGTCAAGAAGAAAGTCTATTAGTGTGTAAGATCTAAAAACAGGAAGATGATTGGCAGCCCCTAGTGGGTATGGGGATGGCATCGGAGATGGAAGTTCTCACTGGGTGACAGTCGAAATGAAGCCAAGCAAGTGGGAACACACAGGCAAGGATGGAGGCTTCCCCTGGAGAAGAAAGGAACATACTGCTTTGAGAGAAAAATGAGGCTGGCCCCCCAAACAAAGCAAGGGACAAGTTTTTATTCATGTGTAGGTGTTGCAAGGGTGGGCTATAATCTGGGAATTTTTCTACTGTTCACGGGCATGACTTCAAAAGACTGTGTGTGTGTGTGTGTGTGTGTGTGTGTGTGTGTGTGTGTGTGTATACATGCAAACATCTTGTCCTGTGGTAAGGTTGGGCTATAATTAGTTGTTGGGAGAGCACGGGGTGGAGTGGACGAAAACACATACCATGATTTTAAGGGTAACAGGTTAAGGAGCTGGGCATGGTGGCACACACCTGTAATCTCAGGTGACACAGGAGGATGGCATGTTAGAGGCCAGCTTTGGTGACTTAGAGAGACCCTCAGCAACTTAGATCCTATTTCAAAGTAAAAAATAAAATTTGGCTAGGGGTGTAGTTCAGAGGTAGACTGTCTTTGGGTTTAATCCTCAGTACCTCAAACAAACAAACAAACAAAAAACAAAAAAACAAACCAGTTTAAGGGCTAGGAGTTTGTCCTTTTGTGGTAACCCCAACAGTTTCATCCAGTTTATTCTTGGAGATGTTATTGTAAAGGCATCCTGGCTTTTGCAATGCACCTGGTCCCTTTGGTGGATGTGATTACTTGGGGAGGTGGGTTGGGAAGAACACAGACCATCCTTTTAATGGGTAATAGGTTATGAATTAAGGCCTTTGATCCTTTATCCCCAGGGTAGTCCCTGACTGTCTTGGGGATATATAGGATAGTGATTAGTAAGCAAATATCAAAAATACTGAGGGCATTCTGTTTCCTAACATGAGCCTAAATAAAAGTCTTTTTCCTTTGTAAGCATCTGCGAAACCAGTATCTGGAATCTCCTTGCCAGATGACACACTCCTCACGTCCCTTTACAATGCGGAACTGATTTTGCGCCAAAAAGAAATGCATTTTTTTCTTAAAAAATTCTTACAGCTCTATTCTTCTTCTTGTATTGATGAGTTTCCAAAAGAGCTTCTTCAAGGGCTGGAGAAACCATCTCTTTCAGAAAAAAACCCATGTGACTCATCACCCAAGGTAAGGTTGTAAAACATTATTTCTCTATTTAAAATTTCTTAAAATCATCTATATTTCTGAAGGAAGCACCCTAATCTCTACGCTGACACAATGATTTCTAGTTCCCTGGGATTTCTTAGGAAGGATCGTTTTTGTTTGTCCATTTACATAGTCTAACCACATAGCCTGATTTTCAGGACGGTTCATATTTCAAATATTCTGTCTTCTTGTTCTCATAAATCTTTAAATTATCTTAGAGTTTTCTACTTTGCTGTACAAAACAACATCTCTCAGGCAGCCATTTTGCCAGAAATTACACAGATTTGCTTATCACTTTGTGGTAAAAGAATATCTAAATCTACTTAACTTCTGCACCTTTGTTTTAAATGTGTAATAACAATCTTTCATGACATGCAATTTTTGCAATTGTGAGAATGAATAGAAAGCAGGGATAGAATTGTTAAGTAAATTAAAAGTTAGAAGATGTTTTATTTGGGGGAATAATACTAAATTAGATAAGCTCTCTCCAAATATGTGATATGAAAACTTTAAAGATACTTTTTGAAGAGACATAAAAAAAGAATACGAAGTAGTTTTTAATTGAAACTATCAGGGTCTTAAATAATAGTACCATTTGAATAAGGAACCAAAATGGATTAATTGTAAGACCTGAAAAAAATAAAGGGTTTTATTTAATGACCAGGATATGATGGCGCGTGCCTGTAATACCAGTACTTGGGAGGCTGAGAAGAGAGGATTGCATAATTGAAGCCATCCGGGGCAATTAGTGAGATCCTGTCTCAAAATTTTAAAAAAAGGGGGAGGTGAGAGAGCTCAGTGGTAGATTGCATTCTCTGGGTTCAGTCTTTAGTAACACACACACACACACACACACACACACACACACACACACAGGAATATGTGTCTGAAATGTAATACTCAACAAACATATGAGTGTGTGTGTGTGTGTGTGTGTGTGTAGTCTGGGAATATAATCTAGGAACATTCTACCTCCAAGATACACTCCCAGACCTTTTTTATTTTTTTGTTTTGAAACAGGGTCTCAATAGGTTGCTGAGGCTGCCCTCAAACCTGCAATCTTCCTGTCTCAGTCTTCCAAGTACTGGGATTATACCTGGCTCAACAAACATATGTTGAATACCTACAATATTCCAGAGCAACTTTTCAGTTGTAGAGACAGAAAAAACTGGATAAGGCATAGTCCCTGTACATAGTCTTGGTAAGAGAGTAGAGAAACAAACCTAAAGTTAGACCAAAATAAAGTTCTATTATTTCCAAGATACTTTTAAAGATAAAATGGCAGGGAGAATGTGAAAATTCAAATATATTAGTTTTGCTTTTAAGAGTATGTAAGATTGACTGGCAAAGGATAGATGAAAAGGAATTGTCTAAGAGAGAGATCATAGAGTGACAAAGCTTATCACCACAAGAATGAGGAGGAAGAGATGGTTGTAAAAGATATTGCTTAAGTAAAATAAAAAAACACCGCCAACAAAACAATGTGGTGGCTCTTAGAGATGGAAAGCAAAGAAGAGGGAATGACCAGAGCCAGTTTTACCATTGGGATATCTGTGGTCACTAGAGCCTGGCAACACCATAGTAGGTACAGGGGAGATAGCGGGATGTTCTGGTATGTTCTGCCTTCTACCTTGTAGACAGAGTGAGATTCTAGTAGAAAACTCAAATGGACATGGCATACTGTCAACTTCCAATGCATGGTTGTGAAATGAACAAGTTGATTTATTTGTATAGAATCCTTTCAAACTAGGAAAAAATTACTCATTTATTTTGAATTATCTCTACTTTGACCTTCTCCATCTAGCTCTTTAATTTTTATAATTATAGACTTGCCCTTCCCAAGAATGTCCATGTTTCTGTTACTAACTCTTCCAGAAGAGTGATCTGAAAATATGGCTTGTTCCAGAGTTGAATCCTCATGCATCTTATCCTATTAGAATATAGCAACCTTATGTTTGGCTTAGGTAATTATTTAAAAAATCATTTAAAAAATGTCCAAAAGAGGACATTTCCATGCTTCTACTCAAGAGAGCCAGATGACTGTTAATAAATTGAGATGAGAAAGTTGTGTCTGAAAGATTGTTAAGAATTCAGTAAAAAGAAATGATTCCCCATTGGGATTATGAAGTTGTCCCCAAGGCAGTAGATCACTTGAGAAGATTTTTCACATGACTTTCCCTCCCTTCCTAGATATCGGTGTATTATGACAAGCCTGATACTCAGCACCTCATGTTCCCTGCCCATATTACAAATCATTTGAGAAATAAAAGAGTAAGATAGATTGGGATTTAAAAATGAGTAATGCAGCTTATATTATAGGATGTGATTTTTATCTACTAGTGAATGGTCTTCCTAGTAATGAACACCAAAGTAGAAAGATTTGTCAATCTAGCCATATATTATTTAGCTATATATTATTGGGCCATTACAGGCCTCTTCATATGCAACAGGCTCCTTAAAGATCTGTTTCATGAAGGAGCAGAAAGTATTCACTCCCAGAAAAAGTCCGCTTGTCCCAAATTTACCAATCAAATGAGTTTGCCTTTGTGCAAGGGGTGAGTGGGGAGGTGGACAAGCCAGAAATCTAACATTAATGTCTGGCCGCCCTCATGAAAGGAAAAAGTCGATGTGCAATGAAATGATTTCCATCTAACATCTGATTCTGATTCATGCTTCTAGGAACTGAGATTCCATTTGCAGTCAGAATTCTCACAGCTGTGACCCAAAATGCCTGATGACCACAACTTAGAGGAAGGAAGATTTATTTTCTCACAGTTCTAAAGGCTTCTGCCCTGTTAGCCCAGGTCACATCTGTGGAGCTCAGGGCATGGCGGCAGGAAGCAGGGAAAGAGGGGAGGGGGAAGGAGATATGTATCTCTCTATATATATATCTCCATCTCCAAGGCCACACCCCCAGGAACCTACCTTTCCAGCCACACCCTACCTGCCTACCTTACCCCCTATAAATTCATTAATCTCTCAATGGGTTTATCCACTAATGAGATTAGAGCCCTCCAGATTCAACTGCTTCACCTCAGAATATTTTTGCATTGCTCATACATGAGCTCTTCCAAGGGTCACTCTATATCCAAACCATGACACTCCCTTTCAGGATCACTACCATGTGTCGCAGGCACCTTTGCTGTTGTGAAGTAGAGAGCAGGGATGGAAGGCTGAGAAAGTAGTTTTAATGGGACCATTCTTGAGGATACTGAAAAAGGCTTTGGAAACTAACGTGTGACTTCTTAAAAACTGTTCTGAAAGGAGCCCTGCTAGATGTCTTAGTATTAAGGGTAGCCTATTATTACCCAGTTCCTAAGGATGATGCTCCAAAGGCACAGCTTTGAATGCATTGTAAATACACGTGACATTTCTAATGGCAGCAGTGTTATCAAAGAGTTGTTTCGCCCTGTTTGCTCTTTTTTGATATAATTAGTGTAACACTCTCCCAGGATAATCAGCTTTGGAGATCCCTGTCACTTGCCTGACAGGTGCAAGCTACCTAATCATGTGTTCGTTTCACTGGGGTAGACAGCTAACGAGCATAAAGCCTTTTTGGATTTTTTTTTACAGAAATGCCAAGCTTGGCTGATTTCTATAATAACATTTTTGAGCCTTTAATCACTCAGGAGGCTATTTCAATCAAACTCTTTCTATAATTTAATACTTCAAGCTGCTCTTCCCCCCACAAAGAAGTAGATGCTTTTCCAGAACAATCACTGTTACATTGTTAGGTGTTGTGCTAGTCAGTTGTGTGAATTTGCATGGCCTCAAGTCTATTGGAGCTTTGTGATGGAAAAACAAAGGTGCCATGGAAATTACATTAAAAATCCCCCCCCCCCAAATAGGAGATGATTAAAATGGAACACAGAGATGAGTCACTCGTGCTTATAGACTGTGTCTCTGACAGTTTGTAGAAGGTCAAATATTTAACTAGTGTGAATCGGTTTGTTGTTTATAGGGCTGTGGCAACCTAGGGCTCACTGAGTAAGTAGGTCTGTTCCTTTATTCCTTTCAAAGAATAAAGAAAGCATATCAAAGGTATTTGATGCATAATGTGTCGATTAGCATATGTAATTGATCCTACCAGCAACTAGATATTATATTTTTAAGATAACCAAAAACTAAATATCTATTTTGATTTTGACTTGTGTTTACAATTTACTATTATTAGACCACCATGCTATTTGGCATGGCATATATTGAAATAAGAAATATTTGCTTTTTATTTTCCAAAACTTACCCAGTTAGTAAACAAAAATTCTTTGCTCAAATCATTGTTAGAATCTCAGAAAGCTACTCAAGTATGAAAAAAATATAAGAAATTATTGTTTTGAATCGATTATTTACCTGATCTTTTGTGAACTGCTTGACATGGAATTACTCTTAATTAAATACTTTTAAATGTCTATTTAACCCTAACAATCTTTCTTATTTTGCATTTTGGTCATCCTTTAAGTACCACGGTATCAATAAATGAAGATTCTGGCTTATAATATGCTTTTATCATACTCTCTAGACATTTTGGAAAAGCTTTCACACCTACTATTACCTTGCAGTCAAAACATCTTTCTTTTTTTATCAGTAGACAACTCAAAAGGTCAGTGTCTTTACCGTTTTTATTTTGAAGGCTTGCATTCACAGTCATATTCTATCTTGAATAGATTCAGAAATAATGGGAGGTATAAAGCTTTATAGAACACGAAGCATCTCTTTTTGGTGCTGACATGTTCCCCTTGGCCAGCAAACCTTCAGATACCTTTGTTTTGCCAGGAAGAATGTAATAGAGGAAGTGGTTCCCTGCTACCTTGCTGTGGTCTTGGTAATAACAAGTTGATTTTGAAAATTGTTTACACTCCATTGAAGGCACTTTTAGACTTCAGATATTGTTATCACTATCATTATCTCTCTGGCTAGCCTGATGATCTGTTGATATATAGCAATCATGCTTTGCTTTCTAAGATACCTTAGACATCTAACTAAATAATTTATGAAATTGACAATTGCATTCTACACATTTATGTTTCTTGAAGACTTCTAACTCAGTGATCACATTCCATAAAATAATCTGAGCCTGGAGTCAACAAAGACTTTAACTTACAAATCAAACACATTTATTTAAGGAGGGAATGAGAGTAATGGATTTTAACCTTTCAGAGCAAAAACCATGTCTTATTTTTATGCGTCTACTGAAAAATAGACAATAAATTATTAGCATATCCTGAGTATACTCACCAATGAATAAACTGAAAACAAAACAGAGGATGTTTCCTGGCAACAGTGGTGACCTTGATACTAAAATGGTCATGGACATTTTCCTCTCCAGATCTTCTTCTGAAGACTCACCAAAGTAGAAGACATTTGTTGAATCCTCTGGAATTTAAAACATATTTGTCATGTAGGGGAATCTATTCTATGGCAATCTGGGCAGTTTTAAGATTTACCTTCATAAAACAAGCTGAAACAATTCTTGAACTTTTCCAATGTAAACAATTCATTTGCTTAAAATATGGAATGAATTTATTATCAGTAATTAAACTAACATGGGTATTTTTGTTGTTGTTCCCTAGTTATGCCGTGATGGTTCCCTGCAATCCATTTATTCTTTGAAGCCCCTTCCCAGTGCATCTTCTGTGGAAGTGACATCATCAGAAATGGCTACCCAAGCTTTAAACAAAGAACTTTGCTTTCAATGGTACATTCCTCCCCTGGAAAGACCACCAATAGACACAGAACCTATGGTATGTAGGATAATGATGGAGCTAAATCTTCCACTTTGGTACACAAAGTTTAACTCTGCCCTTATAATTTAAACAGTAAAAGGTATCAATCCCTGAACAATTGGAGATTAAATCAGTGATTCAGATTCTAGGACAGTCTTGAAAATGGGTCAAGCTTTTAAAAATGGAATAGTTGGTCAATATAACCGTTGCAGAGGAACCTTCCATATAGAATTCCTTTGATTGCTGCTTTCTCTAAGGAGGGCCCCAGGCTTTTCCCCATAAGATGTTTGCCACATAGATTTTCCCTGTTCAGCATTTTTATTTGCTTTTTGTCTTCTGTACTGGTCCACTCTTGCACTTCCCAGAGCCTGAGCGTTGTCCCCTCCAGCTGTGCCTCTGGTAGCTCTGCAGCTCCTTGACTCACGTGGCCTCTGTCAAATCATGAAGCCTCCAGGGCCTGCCTCTCTTTGTTCTCACTCTGCCCCTTCATCCCGCTTCCTCAGGCTGGAAACCTGCTACTAACTCTTGGCCAATTATATATCGCTTCCTATTCAGATAAAAAGAGAAACTTCAACATAACACTTCTTTTAAAATACAGCCATTTCTCAATATCTGCTGGGGATTGGTTCTAGGACTCCTCAAGGGTAACAAAATCCAGGGACTCTCAAGTCTCTTTTATAAAATGGTGTTGTATTTGCATATAACTTATGTACATTCTCCCACATACATTATATCATCTAGATTATTTATAATGCCTAATATAATGTAAATGTTATGTAAATAGTTGCTATACTTATTGTTTAGAGAATAATGACAAAAAAAAAGTGTGCGGACAAGTTCAGTGCCACGACACAATTTTGTGCCCAAGTCCATCAACGATATAAGCCTGTAGTTTTCTTTTCTTGAGCTGTCTTTATTTGGTTTAGGTATTAATGTGATGTTGGCTTCATATAATGTATTCGGAAGAGTCATGTTTCTATTTCATGGAATATATTGAGGAGTATTGGTATTAGCTCTTCTATAAAGGTTTTACAAAATTATCTGGTCCTGGGCTTTTGTTTGATAGAAGGCTCTTTATTGCTGCTTCAATCTCTTTGATTGCTATTGGTTGGACCAAATTTTCTATATTTTCTTGACTCAATTTAGGAAAGTTGTGTGTGTTTAGAAATTTGACAATTTCTTCTAGATTTTCCATTTTGTTGGAGTATAGTTTTTCAAAGTAGTTTCCGATAATCCTCTGGATTTCTTCACTGTTGGTGGTAATATCACCTTTTCATCTCTTATAATTTGGGTTGATTCTCTCTTTCTTTTAGTTAGATTGAATAGTGGCTTATTTATCTTGTTTATTTTTTTTTTTTTCAAGAAAGAAACCAGCTTTGGGTTTTGTTGATATTTGTATTTGCTTTTATTCTCCACTTCACTGATTTCTGCTCTGATTTTAATAATTTCCTTTCTTTTACTGGCTTTGAAGTTAGACTATTCCTGTTTTTCAAGGCCTTTGAGGTGTATCATTAGGTTGCTGATTTTCTGTTCTTCTTATGTGAGCACTCAGTGCTATGAATTTTCCTCTTAGTACTGCCTTCAAGCTATCACAGAGGTTTTGATATGTTGTGTATCTATTTTTGTTTGTTCCTAAGAATTTCTTAATTTCTCCCCTTGCTTCTTCTATGACCAATTCTTCATTCAAAAGTGTGTTTATGTGGTTACTCTGGTTCTTCTTATAGCTGATTTCTAGTTTCATACCATTGTGGTCTGAAAAGATGCAGGGGATTATGTCACATTTTTGTATTTGTTAGTACTCAACTTTGTGGCCCAGGATTTGGTCTATTTTGGAGAAGGTTCCATGAGCATCTGAGAAAAATGTGAATTCAGCTGTAGTTGGTTGGAATATTCTGTATGTATCTAATAGGTTCTTTTGGTTTATGGGATTTGTTAGGTCTGGGCCATCTCTACTCACCTTTTGTCTAGATGATTGGTCTAGTGATGTGAGAGGAGTGTTGAAATCTCCCAGTATTATTATATTGGGATCTATGTGTGACTTAATGTCACAAAGAGTTTGTTTTATGAAAGTGGCTGCACCTATGTTTGGAGCATAAATGTTGACTATCATTATTTCCTCTTGCTAAATTGTTCCTTTTACCAGTAAAAAATGACCTGTTTTGTCTCTTCTGATAAGCTTAGGCTTGAAGTCTAGTTTGTCTAATAGCATGGCTACTACTCCTGCTTGTCTTCAAGTTCCATGGATTAATTTGCTCTAGCCCTTCACCTTTAGCTTGTGATTATATTTCCTTGTAAAATGTGTTTCTTGCAGGCAGCATTAGATGGATTCTGGTTTTAATCCATTTTGCCATCTTAGTTCTTTTTATTGAGGAATTGAGGCTATTTATATTGAGTGTGATTTTTGAGAGACTTTTTATTTTTTTTTTGTAGTACTGGAGATTGAACTCAGGGACATTCTACCCCTGAGCTACACCACCCCCAGCCATATTTTAATTTTAATTCTTTATTTTGAAACAGAGTCTCACTAAGTTGTGGAAGGCCTCACTAAGTAGCTGAGGCTGGCCACGAACCTAGATCCTCCCATCTCAGCCTCCCAAGTACTGGGATTACAAGTGTGTGCCACCACACCCAGTTGAGAGATAGTTTTTGATTCCTAACATTTTGAGTTTAAAATTGTTTGAGGTAGTGTTTTTTTCTTCTTTTCTTAGTTGTTTGTTTGATTGAAATCATTGTTTCTCTGGTTCTGGCATTTATTTATTAATTTTTCTTTGTAATTAATCTCTTTGAGTATTTTCTCTAATGCTGGTTTGGATGACATAAATTCTTTCAGTTTCTGTTTGTTATGGAAGCTTTTTATTTCCCACTAAATGTGAGAGATATTTTTGCTGGGTAGAACATTCTTGGCTGGAAGTTGTTTTCTTTCAGAGTTTGAGATATGCTGCTCCAGGCCCTCCTGGGTTTCATGACTTGGTTTGGGAAGTCTGGAGTGATTCTTATTGGTTTGCCTCTGAATGTCACTTTCATCGCCTTTAAGATTCTCTGCTTTTCCTCCACTCCTCCTTTCTCCAGTTCCCTTCCTCCACTGTTCTAATTCCTTGTCTTTGAGCCATTTTGAGTTGGATTTTGTTAAGGGTGAGAGATACATATCTAGTTTTGTTCTTCCACAAATGGATATCTAGTTTTTCAACACCATTTATTAAAAAGTCTGTCTTTTCTCCAGTATATGTTTTGGGGACCTTTGTTAAAGATGAGATGACTGTACCTTTATGGATTTATCTCTATGTCTTCTGCTTTATTCCATTGGTCTATGTGTCTGTTTTTTATGCTGGCACCATGTACTTTTTGACTATAGCTCTGCAGTATAATTTGAAGTCAGTTATTGTGATGCTTGTAGCATTATTGTGATGCTTGTAGCATTACTGTTTTGGTCAAAATTATTTGATTATTCTGAATCTTTTGTTCCTCCATATAACTTTTATAACTATTTTTTTAGTTCTGTGAAGAATATCATTGGTATTTCAATGGTGATTTGATTGAATATATAGGTCACTTTTGATAATATGACCATTTTATTAATATTAATTCTGCCTCTCCATGAATATGGGGTTCTATCTTCCAGTGTCTTCTTTAGTTTCTTTCTTCAGTGTACTATAATTCTTATTGTAGAGGCCTTTTACCTCCTTGGTTAGGTTTATTCCTAGGTATTTTCAGATTTTTTAGGTTATTGTGAGTGGAAATTTTTTCGTGATTTCTTTTTTTATTTATTTCTTTTTTTATTTTTCAGCACGGATTTTTATACGTTTCTTGAGTACAACAGGGTTACAGAGACATTTATGACATATCAATCATTGTCAGAACACAAATAGCACCACTTCTTCGTTTTACACGTATAGCCCACATTCTTCTTTTTCACAAGATTTATTATTGGTGTGTAGGAAAGCTATTGGTTTTAATATGTTGATTTCATACTCTGAAAAGTAGTATTTAAAAAAAGAAATGAAACACAAATTACAAGAATACAACACATATCATAGGTAAGGAACCTTTTCTGAACACTTTTTCAAGATCTTTCTTGCTAAAAACAAAATTCATAGATAGTTTGATCTTTGTCATATGTCAGAATTTATTTATTTGGCAAAAAAGCCAACAAAGTGATGAGTGTTTTCATTCAGAGAGAGTTTGGAAATAGAAAGGTTACATAGATCAGAATCAGAATGTTTACCTAAGCAACTAGTGTAAAAGAATATGGAAACAAGTATAAAGTTCATTTCACAAAGTCAGAGGAACATCACATGAATACCAGCTATTGCAAGTGCAGGATTATTTGTATTGTCCATATGCTATCATCAGAGAACAACAACAACAATAGCAAACCAACATCTAAATGCAAATGCTAACAGTATATCTGTGGAGTAACTAGAATAACAAGTTTTTTTTTTTTAATTCCATAAACAGTTTTGTCTGATAATTAACAAGGGGTCATGAACTAGACTAGATGTAGACTAGAAACAAAGTCCCAACTAATACTTTAGTTTAAGCAGAGAGATTTTTTCACAAGCCACAAGAAAATATGTAGAACACTCAGTTTTTCCATTTCTTAATTGGGGGTACATTTGCCCCCTTTAACAATGAATATACATGTATTGATCATGATAAAAGATAGAGTTGCTGTCATAAAACAGTCCAAAAATTTAAAAAACAACAACATTGACTTAGGTAAACTAGATCTTCTCAGACCCCAAATTCTATCTTTTTGGAAGGTAATACTGAAATTAGTTAGATGATTTAAATATTGCTGTATTTGTGCATTCATCTACTCATCATTTTAGGAATTTGGTACAGAGTTTGGTGTTGAATAACTGTCTGAAGCTTATGAAACCACAAGATAAAAGCAATGGTGAGAACTTACTGTGTTTCAAACACTTCACTTAAACATTAGTTTCACAACAACTCTGTGAGGTAGGTGACATCATGTCTTTCTGTGTCTGTCTTATTTCACTTAGCATTATGTCCTCCAGATGCATTCATGTTGTCACAGTGATGGGATTTCATTTCTTTTTTATAGCTATATTCTATTATGAGTTCATTTTTATACTCATTCATCTGTTGATAGACACTTGCTTGATTTTCTATCTTGGCTATTGTGAAGAGTGCTTTCATAAGTATCTCTCATAAGTATCTTTTTTACATTCTTACTTCATTTTCTTTGGATATGTAACTAGTATATCCTAGGACTATTGGAAAGATGAATGGAATCCTAGGTCTTTATATATGACTTTGAAAGCTCTGGGCTCTTTTTTCTGTCTCCTATGTACTGAAATTCCACAGCGTGCCCCAGGTAAATCTCTCATCCATTGTGCTGCACGTTTAGAATGCCCTTTGTAATCTGGAAAGTAATACCCTTCAGTTCACAAAGATCTTTTTAATTTTTTTTTTACAATTTTCTCCTTCTGATTATCTCTGTGTCTTCTTGAGTATTGAACCTATTGGACTGTTTACTTTCCTAATATTTTCTCCCTTATTATCTATAATTTTAAGTTTAGGTTTATTTTAGTATACTTGTATTGATGCATTGTACTTATCCATCCTAATGAGATTCAGAGTGATAGAAACATACATACACACAGTACTTAGTGTGTTTCCCTGCCCATCCCACTCTCTTCCCCTTTCTGTACATATTATTGAGCTTGATATTGATAACCTTGTATATATACATAGCATTATTTGAAATGTTTCCTTCATCAAGTCTCCTTTCCCCCACCCCACTACTCCTCTTCCACAGTTCTACTGGTATGACTCCTCATTTATCTGAAGTCCCTTTTGTTTCCCCATTTGAGGGGACAAGATTCAAGTTTACTTTTCAAATATTCTAGTCCTGAAGCTCTTTGGGGTTTTAGATCATGTTTCTTGTCGGAAACCTCTCTGAAGGAACCTAGAACACATCCTTTGCTCTCTGCCGAATCTTCCAAGTCCTTTCTGTCTTTCAGAGTGTTTCTAATCTTGTTGGTTTCATCTTCCCTCTTATTTCTGTCTTTGTGGATTTATATGTTTTCAAAACCCCTCTATCTTATTTTAGTTTGATGTGCAAGGAAGCAGAGATAAATGCATTGTGCTGAGTTAGTGAGTTTTGATGGTCAGCTTTGGGCCTTATATCTAAAATGAAAGAATTTAACCAGATCATCTAAGGTTCTTATGAATCTCGAATTTTATTAATCCAAGACTGTAAATAGGTGCTATATTATCAGGATCCAAGCAACAGGGAAATTACTAGAGCATGAGTCACCAAATGAAGTTTCATCTTAGAGTTGGAGGCTGGAAGGTTGTGTGTGAGTTGACATGGAGAGGAAGGGAACAACAGGTAAGTTGGCTGATGGGAAAGGTTCCTGTTGAGAAATAACAAGACATGAGATTGGATTTTCACCAGGTGTTTATTGGTATTTGCTACAGAGGGCCTTCAAATGCTAAAATTTAGACTTCATTACAATATGAAATGTCACTCTTTAAAAATAATTTATTATTACCAAATAGTATTTATTCTTATCTTACTACTTTTGCATAATTCTTGTTCATATAATTTCTCTTTAAAGAGAATGGAAGTGGGGGAAATCCTCATTTTCCTTTCCTACCTAAAGAAAAAACATTTATAGTACAGTAATATTGAGGACCAATGCTGAATTTCTTTTATCAGTGCATTGTAATCCTACGTCTTTGTTAGGTACAAGCTAGAAAAGGCATACATGCACACATTTCTCATTTAACTCTTCCTTAATTCCTACCCCACTCCCTCCCCCTTTTGAGGAAAAGTGTAATGTTGATGTCATGCTAATATATTCTTTATTTTTCTTATAGGTTTTATTATTGTATGCATATAATACAAAGCCCATAAAGACTTCAGATATTAAACATTCCGTATTTAGCAACATATGTGCTGGCTCTCTCTGGGTTTCACTGAACAGGCAAGTGAAAATGGATCATTCTAAGCTCTCTAACCCGTTTTGACATTATTTCTCTTAAGAATAGACTGTTTTGGTAATGTACAAGGTAAAGCAGAGGAGATTTTTGTATGAAATTTTTAGAAGGATCTCCCTTTTATTTAGACTACTATACTACAGTGGTTAAGAGCATGAACTCTGGATCCAGCGTGCTTTGGTTCAAATGCCAGTTGTGTCCCTTACTGTCTTCATGACATCGAACAGTAACTTAAGCTCTGTGCCTGTCTCTTCACTAGCAAAATGGGAATAATGATAATAATAGTACCTTAGGTTGTTGGAAGAAGAGTTCATGACACGTCATTGACATTATGGAATACAAGAATATTGTCTGTACCATATTTTGCCCAAGATTTTGGTGTCTTTAAAAAAAATAATATGCTTCCATACTGGGTTGCAAAATTCAGCCTCAATCCCACTAGCAACTTTGTCTCACCTTTCTCTCTGTACTCAGTCCTGTTTTTATTTTTTCCAGAGTCAAAAGTCTCCTCTTCAGCCAGGCATGTCCCTCCCTCTCCCTCAAATTGGACTGATCTCTAATTTTTGTTTGTGCTTGGTTTCTCTCTTCTATTCCTTTTTTAACAAATTCTTTGTTTTTATTAATTCTTTCAAAGTTTCTTCATGACTTAGTCTGTTTTCAACTCCATTATTCATTGCTTTTGTTACCTTTAGCCTCTGTTTCTCTACTGTAAGCTGGGAATTATGCTACATGCTCTGCTAAGCTTTCAGATTATTGATAGGATCAGACCAGACGATGGATGAACATGCTTTGGAAAGCTGAAAATTTTAACATAGTGCTTGCCAGTGTCAGCTCTTTGCCCTGGCTGAGAGTACCTCCTGAGAGCTCGGTGAGCAGAGAACTGCTGCTTCTCTGTCCTTCCCTGGAGAGTCCTGTTCATGCTCCGTGATTTTCACACTCTATGATTTTCATTTTGAAGGACTCTTTGGTCTCACCATGAAAGAGAATAAAACAAGAGATGTTTCAATAGCTGGCAGACTTTCAATTATTCAATTTTCTTTCATTCTTTTTAAGCAAAATGGTGGAAAATCTAGATACAGCATACACCAGCATAGCTAAGCAACAAAATTAAGACATTTTTCACTTACTTCATAAATCCAGGAACATTGCAGGATTTTTTTTTTTTTTTTGAGAACCACATGATGGAAATAATTATAATTTCTATAGAGTAGAAAGTCCTCAAATAAATAGACTTCATTTTAATTGCTTTGACAAGTTCTTAATTTCAGTGTGTTTGTGAGCAACAGCAGAGTTACTAAAATAGGGACAAGCCCCCTGTCACTAAGGCCATCACTCAGGATGGTGCCTGACAGTCTTTCATCGAGCCTGTCCTTTGGTGGTACTGTGAAAATGGACTGTTTCTCTCACTTGGGCAGACATTTCTTCTGTTCTTCTGAGGGTCAAGACAGGATTTGCTCATGCTTTAAAGAAAAATAGAGTAAAATGGGTTAGAAAAAAAAATAGGCTAGAGAAGAATCTCCTTTTATAGTCCACTTCCCCATCTCCTATTTAAGTTCTAATTAAAGAAAAAATATTTTTAAATTCTTGGGGTTTTTTTCTTACAACAAAGAAAAAGACTATTTTCAGTAAATTCACATAAAGATTTCCGTGTAGTTCTATCTTAAGTGGTAGTTGTGCTGTTGGAGTTCTGTGCACACTTCCTCTGCCTATAAACTTCCTGTCATCTGTGTTTCTACCTCCAGCTGGGTTTTTCCCTCCTGGCCAGTGATGACCTGGTGAAGGAGCATGTCAAGGATGGTGTCAAGGATAGCATAGGCCACAGGGAACTGATCCACCCAGCCAGAGTAGTGGATTCCAAAGTGGAGTGTCAAAAAGTTGGACTGATCCTTGGCCTAGAGAGGAGAGTTGAAGAGTTCAAGGTGGGAAAATGGCGGCTAGGAGCAAGTGCAGACCACAGAACAGAGGAAGGGGTGAGACATCGGGCAGCCAAGGTCACGTCACAAAGATTGGGCCTAATGCTGAGACCAAGCCTCACCAGGGGTCATTGTGTTTTCTTTTTGCTTTTTAACCAAAATGGCAGAAAACCTAGGCGGAGGTTGTATACCAGCATAGCTAAGCAACAAAATTAGGACGTTTTGCTCAAAGGCGCAGCCTTCTTTGGCAATCATGGACTACTCTTTAGAGCTAGACTGAGCCATTTGTTTCCACTGAAGTAGACACTAACAGTTCCGGACATTTATAAACAATCCTCAACCCAAATGTCAAGGAATAGTGTGTCCTTCTTGTAATTATATATATATTTAAAGCAAGCAATGTAATTTTCTTTGCTTTGCTTTGCTTTGAAGCACTGGGGATTGAACCTAGGGCCTTGTTCATACCACATAAGTGTTCTACCTCTGAGCAATACTCCCAGTCCTATGCTATTTTTGGAAGAGAAATCAGAATTCTTTCTATTGGTATTAGGATGAAGAATGGGGTTTTAGAATACACCCTCTCCTTTGTGTGGTTTTTCATGGTTAAGAATAGATATAGTTATTTTAGTTTCTCCTTATGAAAGCCCTGCAAGTTAGATGGAATGGATTCCATCTTGAAGAGAAGGGATCTCAGGGTCAGGAGGTCAGGTGCCTTGCTTGAGGTCCTATGGCTGATGTGCGATGGAACCAGCATGACTCGCCAGGTCCCTGAAGTCCTAATTCTATTCTCTCTCCAGTGTATCAGGCAGCTTTCCCAACATTTTTGGAGATGACCCCCCTTTTTTTTTAATGGGCAAATTTTCCCAACAACAGATCTTTACATTTTAATTGCTGTTGCCTTTATAACAGAAAAGTTTCTTTAAAATACTACATAAATTAAAATCTTCTTGTATATAATTAGAGATGCTTTTAAAAGAAAACTTTTTGTTGTCAAGAAGCATCATTAGGTAATCAGGTATTAAACCATACCATAGATGAAGATGCTGCAGAAAAGTAGAAAATAGACATTATTTTGTGTACTTGCTTTTTTAATCATTTACTTACTTTGCATAGTAATTTCCCTCCTTCCTTGGCTGGAGGCACACACATACATACACACGCACAGGCGGGTGTGCATGCACACATGCACATTCATGCTGTACCCCAGAATTATTGACATTGTGTCCTCTTCCTCCTCTTTGGCTATTGCTTTTCCTTCTTTCTTAGATTCTTCTCCCTACCTCTCTATCCAACTCTCCTTCCCTCCCCTGCCCCCAACACACACACACACACACACACACACACACACACACACACACTGCACTGAAGTGTGACAGGCTCATCCATTGGCGTTTTCATTCTTCTTACCTTCAGGTCAGCCAAACCTACATTGCATGGCATTAAGATTTACATAGGAATAAATCTTTTGTTTTTGCCTAGACTTTCCTTGCTGGTATAGATATTTATTTTTTTGTCTTCAGGAATCATTTGAGCATGTACCTGTCTTTCATTGTGCCCTTGCCAGCTTCTACTATGTGCCAACTGAGTATACAAGTAGACGATAAACATGATGCGAATGAGGACTGGGTGTCTTTGCTCATGTTTCTTACATGAAGGAATGATTGAATGGGTGATGTTTGGAGAAGTCAGAAATCTACTGTTAAGGAAATGAGGGCTTCCTTTATATGTCTTATAGGCTCTAAAACTAAAGAAATGCCTTTCTTAACTTTTCAAACTAAAAAACACATATATATTTGTTATTTTTAGAGTTATTTCAATTCATGAGAAACTATCCAATCTTGCACAAATAGCTGCATTATCATTGCCAACGACTCCTGAAATTATTTCAAATGAAGATGTACATCAAATGGAAGAAGTGGAAAAGAAATCAATTGATAGAGATGTGGAAGTAAGTTATTAAATAATGAAAATGAAAAATGATGTATTCATTGCAGGATGGATATAGTAACACATAATTACTTAAATTATTTTTACTTCATCAAGACAGAGCTGCATAACTAAACTTGAACTTTGTGATTCTTCTGCCCTCTATTTTCTTTACTGATAGTACCAGATAGGACTCAAATGTCTCCTTCAATATTCCTTGAAGCATACTGATTTCAAGAATCTGCCATCTAGAGACTGTTCCGATATAATTGTGATTCCCAAGAGATAATGCTTTGTAACTTCATATTCCTTTTTTCCCTTTCATTCTATTATTTAAATATTTTATTACCCAATTGTGCAAATAAGAACCAGAAAATATAGATAGGAATATATTCTCTCAGAAATTTTTCATGCATACGTATTTTTCTCACCAAAAATGGGGGAAGGGGTGATTATCTTTATAGTATGCTGTTAACCTGATCACATGGATGCGTGGTTTTGGTGTCAACTGATATTTGTGTTTTGGAGAGGATCGTTTCTCTTCTACCACTCTAGAATGCTGAACCCATTCAGAAATGGGACACAGGAGACAGATATATGGAGATCACCATATCAGGATCATTATGGATAAAGCTGATTAGCAAATGTGGCTTTAGCTCTGCGGCCCAATGAGCTTATTAATATTTTACTGCTGAATTAGCCAGACTTGTCTACTTAGGCACATAGTCATCTAACACACATGTGTAACCGCAGGGTTTCCCCCATTTCCTTCCTGGCCCCTGCCGAGCTTACTGCATGGAACAGGAGAATAATAGTCCTGCAGGTAGAGTGCCTCCAAAATCTATAAACAAAGGTTTCCCAGGAGGAGCTGCATCTAGCACGCTGTTGTTTTTCTCATCACTCACCCAACAGTTGAATCGTCTGGGGTAAATTACAGTGAGTCCAAAAACTGTGGGAGTATCCCTTTTTCTTGGGGAGTGGAGTGGAAATTCCTTATCCTATGGGGTAAGGGTAGGGAACACATTTCTCTTCTAATCATTAGTTCTTTAAATTTCCATTGTACATTAGTCTAATTTCTCAAGATATATATTCTATACTTATCATAGTTATAGATCTAGAAAGCATAAAATGAAAAAGCATGGTCTGCCCAACCTCTCCTGACCCACAGTCCTGCTCTACAGAGGCAGCCACTTTCAACTCTCTCCATGATTTTTTTTGTTACTTACTTCCATGTCTGTAAGTAGTATGTAGCATCATTCGTGCAAGGTGAGGTAACAGACAACCTCCAAATCTGAATAAGCCGACCAGAGACCTTCCCTGTGTCTCCTCACACCAGCACACAGGCTGATAACATATCCTGCATAGGGAACATCATAGTCATTGTGACAGGAAGAAAGAAACGGGGTAACTCACACACTCTTAAAGTTTCCATGGTATCATTTCCACTAATGCCTCATTGGCCAAAGAATTCAACTGCTAGCGTGGAAGTACAAAAGCCAGAAATATTGATGAATAGTACTAATGACAGCCACAAATAATTGTTTTTACTTGAGGTACCACTTTTAGATACTCTGTTAAATTTTTGTTATGGTATAGAAGATTTAGCTAACTTACTACATCCTTTCAATGTCTTTTCCTTTCCCTTCTAAAATCATAAAATCTAATTTAATCAATATTTGGCATTTACAGTATTATGACCCTACAATAATGTTCACAGCCAAGTTAGGTTGTGTACTATAGTTATTTTTCTTTCTTATGTTTAGTTTTCTTGATTTGTCTTTTATCCTTAACTTTTCCCCATTCATTACATCAGATCTGTTGTGTTCATCCATAGATTTTTATTCAAAGATTTATATTGATAATGTGTTATCTTAATTCAATTTTTTGTTCTGGAACCTTCCGTCATCCCTTTCTAGTTAAAACCTGACTACTCTTAACGCTTGCTGTGTGGCCCTGATTCTAGGCCTCCTGATATTGCTTTCCTGGTTGAGTTCCAAGCTACTTGGGTCCCATCCCTGCTTTTCTTCTTCTCTGAAAGCTTTTAGGATTTCTTTATCTTTGATGTGGTAGATCTTTTTCCTTTTTAAATATACTTTTATTGGTTCATTTTAATTATACATTATAATGAGATTCAAAGTGATACAAACATACATGCACAGAGTACTTAGTGTTATTCCTCCCAATACCTCCCCCACCCCTACCCCCATACATGTTAGTGAGATTGGTCGTCATACCTTCATATATGGGCATAGCATTAGATCTTTTTTTCTCAAGTCATTTTCTGCTAGATTTATAGTTTATTGGTTACCAGTAACAAAAAATTTTTAATTCTTAAAGAATATTATTGAAGCCAGCTGTGGTGGCACATGCCTGTAATCCTAGTACTTGGGAGCCTGAGAGAGGAGGATTACAGGTTGGAGGCCAGGCTCAGCAACCTAGCAATGTCCTTGGCAACTTAGCAAGACCCTGTTTCATAATAAAAAATAAAATTGGGATGGGGGTATAGCTCAGAGGTAGAGTGTCCCTGGGTTCAATTCCTAATACCACACACACACATAAAGAATATTATTGATAAGGCTTTTTGTTTCTCGCTTACACTTTATTATGTGAAACTGCAAAAGTTGGCAATTGCCTGATTTTTAGAGTATAGTTTGTTGGCATTTTTAGTCTCAATTTACCAACAGAATGAATGAATACATTTTTTCATTATTACGAAGGCATCCAGCCCAGATGTAAGAGAATCTATCAGACAAGTAGAGTTAGCCTTTGCAAAATGCCACCCTCTAGCACTTATGTCTTCTGTGTTTTGTACCTGGATTTATCATAGAACAGCTGTCTTAGAATTTGGGTTGCACATCATTTTGGATGTCCTCAAACGTTGCAAAATGAATTGTGATGCTTACTGATATATCGCATCCTTAAATCCTCCAATAGATTAGGTAGGTCAAACTATCTCAAACTCAAAATATTTTATATATAGATGCAGATTTTTAAAAAAATAAAGTGCCTCTTGCTTTTTCATGTCTATTTTCAAGAAGAATTCAGCTCTCTTCATTTTCACTCTTCTTTTGAAGAGCACATGCAATCACAGTTTTTCAGTCACAGACTTCTTAGATTATTGTTCTTTGAACCACAGTCCAGAATATTCTTTGCTGAAAATGTCCCTAAATCCACTCCTCTATAGTTTGTTTATGGAAAGCGATTATTTTCTCCCAAACCCATCTGCCCTTCTAGCTTAGATTGTCTAAAACAGGAGAATGAGTGTTCATAAGAGTACAGATTCTAGAAGGTACTCTGTTCTCAGCTTTACTATCTATGCTTAGCCAATTACCTTTTCCTGGGACTAATTTTCCTCTCATCTCTAAAATAAATGATCATTTCACTCAAATTCTGCTGTGAGATAGAAAGATGAGTCTTTCTGTGAAACAAAGCGTCAGAACATACATGGTTGTCAGATGTAGTTATCAAATTTATCACAATGATCCAAGTATCTGAGTGAAGAGGTCCACTATAAATCTAAACAAGGGACAAGTGGAGGATGGTGGTGGCAGGTGTGGGGGGCGGTAAGATGTAAGTGAAGGGAGGGGCCCACAGGGCTTGCCTTGCCTTAGTGAAAGTTTGCAACTTGCTTTTATGTCTGGGCTTGAATATATGTGGCAGTGGGTCAACCCTTGGGTAGCATAAATTTTTTTCAATTCTGATGTTTTCTTCTGTATTTTTTTATTTGGTGCATTGTAATTTTACATAATATCGGGGTACATGCACACAGCTCTTGGTGTCTTCCCCCCACCATGTCCCTCACCCCTCCCTCATACTCCCCATGCATGACTTTGAGATTGGAATTGGTAGTTTTGTATATACTTACAAAATTATTTCAACTATTATATTATTTATGACTCTTCTGTGTTTTTTAATTCGTTTATCCACTTAGAAAATGTTTCTTTAGCTTTAAAGGAGAGCATTTTAGGTGTGTTCCAATTCTTCATAGTTCTTCACAGCACTAGATGGAAGAAATACTGATGTTTGTTGAGGTGAAGTGGCAAGCAAACTAGCTCACAGCATTTTAAAATTGATAAATAGAAGTAGCATATGTATTTTTATTTTTTCCCACAACTTAGCCAGCACTGAAAAAAAGCTAGTTTCTGGGTTACATGAAATAAATCTCATTGACTAAATTTGTTAGTTCATTGTCATGACAACCTTCACTTGGAGCTAATTAGAAGTTAACTGGGACACTGAAAGAGATCAATTCTGGTCTGGAATTGGACAGGATTTCACAACTTCTATAATCTGATGTATTTATTTCTATTACAGTGTATATTGTTGATGGATGATTGAGTATAATGCTCCAAAAAATGTGCCTTTGGTTGATACGTGGGGTAGTGAATCTTATTTTTCCTTATTTCTCTTTTTTCTTTTTCAAAACACCTAGAGTCCAGAATAAACCAAGAACTTGAGAACACAGGTACTAATTTAAGATGAATTAGGAGGGTTATCGAACATGTGTTCTAGTCACTTCTGGCTTGAAAACCTGTGCATTCTGAAATGAACAATGCTGGCTCAGGATGACTGAGTTGTTTCAATCTGTCATTCAGAGCTTAAGGATGTGTCCAGAGCATATCAGGTGCTTTAAAGCATAGGAAAGATGCAAATCATCGGTGATTTTAAGATGCAGACACCTATTTGGAATGATAGTATACTCATACAAGAAGCTGGATACATATTTGCCAAGTTAACTAAGATCAGCTCAACAAATATGTATGGAATACCTGAATGGTACAAGACAATTAAATTTAGTATCTAGTGAACAGATTCACCCTTGGATGTTCCTGTGAGAAACTGCTGAAAATAATCTAAATCTTCAATCTTTCACAGGAACATCCAAGGGTGAATCTTTTAGTAATACACAGTGAAACATCTTTTAAATCTTTTCCTCAAGGGCCTAGATAGCTTTTGGTAACTACAACAAAATACTTGACATGAGAGGCTTATGAAGAAAGGACATTTATTTGTCTCACTGTTTTGGAAATTCAAAATTCAAACAGCACGGTATAGACTCTGGCTTTGGTGAGGGGCCCATGGTAGATGGCCGATGGCATAGCTCAGCTGAATAAGGATCACAGCTTGAGCTAGGAGCAGAGCTAGGTGGGGATAGCATGCTCCTTTAATAACAACTCTCTCAAGAGAATCCAGGGGGTTGCAGGGGAACTTCTTGGGGGGGGGGGCACACTGAGAGCACATCCTCTGTGACCTATGACCCCCCCGGCCCCACCTCTTAAAACTCCATAGCATCTCCAACACTGCCACCTGGGGACCAAGCCTTGAATCACATAAACCTTTGGGGGACACAGGTAAGCCATATCTGAACTATAGCATCAACTATTTAGCTCTCGTATCTCTCTGACATCCACAGCAGCCCTCCAATGTCTGTCTCATTTTGCTCCAATGCCTTAAAACTGTCCCTCCAGCTCAGCCTGTACAGTGCGTTTTTTCTTCTCTCCTTTCTTCTCTCAATCAGCTCTTTATTATGTCCAATGTGGTGTCTTTGACTTCCTGTTTTCTTATTTCTCCATTATGTATGTTCTATACTACATAGAAGAGTAAAGTCTCTGGAATCCTTACTTCTTGATGGTAAGCCTATTCTAATTTATTATTTTTAAAATCTCATTTACATAGAGGAGTATGTGTATATGTGTGTTTGTGTGTGTGTGTTGAGAAATCTGTGCTAGATTTTTTTTTACCTGCTGAATAGTTTAGACAGCATTTTATATTCCCTATAGATTGAAATAAAAGATATTTTTCTTGCACTCTAAAATATCCTATGCCTTTACTGTATTGTTTTAGTCATTAGCCATTTATATGTCTCTTCCTGACTCCTAACTATGAATTCTTTTGCTCAGGGGTTGTACTCATCTTTATATCTCCTATACTAGTACTTTGTCAACAGTTATTTGTGAAACTTCTAGTTGGAGACTTGTGGAGAAAACTGGTTCCAGACTGAGGATAGAGCAAGAGAAGAGACAGGAAGTCATAGAACTGAATCTTACATTCTGGGGACAATAAGATATCTGTTGTGGCAGAAGCACGTGGAATGCAGTGGCAGGAGGAGCTGGAGAGAAGGGAGGGAAAGAAGCACTCCTCCCTCTCTGATCAACCACACAGTGCTGGAGGAGGCTCTTTCTCCCATTCCTCTCTCTAGGCTAAGAGCTCCTTGAGGCTCACTCTCTGCGTCTCGTGTTCATCTCCCATTACCACTCCATGGCACAGAGGAGGTAGTCAGTGAATACATAAATAGTGAATAAACCTTGTTCTTTAGGAAAGGGCAGTGGGAAAGTAGGACTGGGATTTGGGGTGTAGGAGGAGGTGGAAACATTATCTTCTCTAGCAGGGCATCCCACAGCACATCCTACTATTTGCTAAGACAACCATGCTGGTATGTGAAGGAGAGTCAAGGAAAGAGTCTAAAAGCTAGAAAACAATGTAGAAAGTTTTTTCCATATTATATGAGAAAGATGATGAGCATTTCCACTAAGTCTAAGGGTTGGTTTTTGTAGGTTGAAGTCACTCCAAACGTCATCCCTCATAGAATCCAAAGATATTCCTATTAAGGGAGAAATGGCTGTGTTTGTTATATTTCCATCACTGCTCTGTGATAAAACATGTGACATAAATCACGTGCCCCTCCCTGCCCCTGCACCAGTGACAGCAGGCCCCCAGCTGCTTTCTGACTAGGACTGAGGAGTTCTGTACTTTCCCTGTCTTCATTTCTGTGGTAGTGAAGTCACATAGGCTATTCACAGCCCCAACCCCAAATCAGCCAATTTCACAACGTGTGTATGTGGCTTACCCCAAATAATGCCAGGATAATCGAATGCTGTTGAGACAAAATCTCTGCGTGATAAACACTGAGACAGGCAGCAGCAGGCATTTATTGGGCAATGTTGTTCTTTTCATCTGTTATGTGAAATGATTAATGATACAGACAGTGCCATTTTGCTTGATAGCTCTTGATGAAATCATGACAATAACCCATCATGGCCATTATTGAAACCTTTTATAGAAGAGAGAAGACATACTTTAGTCCTAAGAACTCAATTAGAAATATAGATCAATTAGAGGAGTACAGGGGTTGGATGTGTTCCCTCTGGTAAAGTGGACTGGCAGCCAAGATAGCTCAGGTCCCCAAGGTGGACTCTGATTGCCGAGGGGCCTCCTGCCTGCCTCCACCCATTTAGTCCCAGGAAGCTGGCCTAGTTCTAGCCACAGTCCCTTCCTGACCATATGGTTTCAGTAGCCTTGTAGCTCAGTTTTCTTCCTCATGTCTCTTTCTAGGCCACTCACCTTTAACCTTTGGCCCCAGTCATATTTCTAAGGCAATCTCCATTCTGATTCCCTCAGTCCACTTCCTCCCAATTGCCCACATAGGAAAATCCAAATTCCCTACTTTTATATGACCTGTTATGAGTTTACCACTCCAGCCTCTTTTTCACCACTCTCACAGTCACACGACCTGTACACATCTGCAGAAACGACCAGATTCCTTATGTTGCTTGAATGCCCACTGCTCCTTCCCAACATGGCTCCCTCTCCCTGGAATGCCCTTGTCCCCAGGTGGAAGCCTACCACTCTTTCAAGTCTCAGCTCAAATGAACCTCTCCCAGAAAGTCTTTTTGGTTCATCATTCTAAGAATTACTCTCTCCCACCTTTAGGATCCTTATAAAGTGTCATAGTTTCCTGTGTTCTGACCACATTCTCCTTGGTACTTAATTTAGCTATATATGAATATATTTTTCTCAGTGAATGTAACGTTTGTGAGAACAGGGTCTGTTTCTTCATCTTTGTGTCCCACAGCACCTAATACAAGATCTTGAATACATTTGTTAAACTGAACTGAATTAGCTATAGTTTGTAACTCTGAAACTGGGTCTTTTCCATGTGTTATGCATTTGTTAAAACTTAGATATAACATGGTAGAGAGCTATAATGTCTATTGCTGTTCTCTTATTCTAAGGTTTTAACCAGCATTTCTCAGTAATCATTTTAAAGTTAATATTCTGTATCATTTTAATATTCTGAATACTAGGACACTAATATGCATATGCATGTATACACACATTTGGAATATATATGTGTGTGTGTGTGTGTGTGTGTGTGTGTGTGTGTGTGTGTGTGTGTTATGTTGTCATTAAAACAAATTGCTGCTTCCTTAGGGCTGGATGCTAGCAAAATTGTAAGGTAGGCATAGCTTATCTCTAACAATCTTGTAATCATGACTCCCTTAGCTGTACACAAAGAAAACATACTATCGAAAGTAAAATAGGCAGCTGGGCGTGGTGGCGCACGCTTGTAATCCCAGCATCCGGGAGGCTGAGACCGGAGGATCCAGGTTCACGGCCAGCCTCAGCTACCTAGTGAGGCACTCCACAACTTAGTGAGACACAGTTTCAAAATAAAGAATAAAAACTAGGGCTTGGGGTGTAGCTCGGAGGTAGAATGCCCCTGAGTTCAATCCCCAGTACTGCCAAAAAAAAAAAAAAAAAAAGTAAAATAGGCTTGGAGGGAGGAGACGCAAATATGTCAGAATGCAATAAGTAAACTCATGCATACCAAGGACTGTAAGTGAAGCAGAGGGCCCCACAGAGAATGGAACCAGAAGGATAGGAGCCAAAGCTGCCCTCAGGTCCACAGGGGACAAAAGCGCCCTCTCCTTTCTGTTTCCTCCTTCTACCCATTTCACATCTGGTCCAGCTGCTGCTTGTTGGTCTCTGCACTCAGGGAGTTATGTCATCTGTAGACAATGGGTGCATGCTGTTGACCCTCTCCCTTCCCGCCCATCCCTCCCATTTACTCCTGCCACATCTTTCCCACTCCCTGTCACTCTTCTCTGCGTAAACCCCTTTCTGGGATCTGAATGTCTTCAGCCCAAGGTTCTCTCCTCAGAAGAAAACTAATTTCCTAAAATCATTTTACTTGTTACTACTTTGTAACATGAATTTTAACAGGGAAAATACTGGGAAAGAATCCTAAAATAATAGATTATTCATGATTAGTTGCAGATCTTAGTATTTTGCAGCCATCTTGTATCCTTTTAAATAACCACGATTACTTAAGTAATTGTGACTTCCAGTCCTCTCTGCCTCATCTTGGGAGCTAAGGTTAGATGATGCAAAACAAGGCAAATAGACAGTTTATAATTAAATCTTCAGTATTTTGCTAGTATTATCAACCTTACTGTATTGCCTTCTTATTGTTTCTAGAACATGACTATTGTATGCTGCTCTGAAATAATAGAACTGTTTGCGGATGACAGAGAATCATCACTACTAACTGAGGTAGGTACCTCTCCTTTAAAACTATAACTGGTACATTTGCAAGTGCTATTGTTGCTGTGGAAACAGAAGCACAGAAAACATCTAATTGCATATATCAAGGACCTCACCCTCCTTAATTAATGTGGAAAAGTGGTAAATAGGAGTTTACAATAGCACATTACTTTGGTTAAAAAATATCTTTGTAAAAAAAAGTTCAACTATCACAGAAAATTATGAAGAGGGTCATTTTAGAATCACCTCAAATCTATCACTCAGAGAATAATCGCTATTAACATTTGGAGAAGCTTTAGAATTTTCTTCCTGGGTAAACTTTAGAATTTTTATATGGAGAGATCATGTATTCTGTAACTAGCTTTTGTCATTGAATAATAATCTCATGGATTTATTATGTGAAAAATCTACCTTGTCATGTTTAATGTCTTTTAATAGTCTCTTTTATGTATTTGTTGCATTAAGTACTATTTACGTAGGTAGATATTATTGATGAATATTAAGGCTGATGGATTCTAGCACATACATACTTAAACCGTATGCATTATCTTCTCAGAGCTAACTTTCAAGAATTGAATTTTGGAGTAAAAAAGTATATATACATATTTATTTTAAAGTATACAGAGTATAAAATGTATAATTTTTAGTATTTAAAAGTATATAGGTCAGTAGCATTAAATGCATTTGCAATGTTGTATAACCATTACAGTTATCCATCTCTAAAACTCTTTTATAAGCCCAAACAGAAACTTTTTGTACCCATTGGATGTTAACTCTCCCATTCCTTACCACCACCCTTCCCCAGCTCCTAGTAACCTTTACTGTACTTTCTGTCTCCCTGAATTTGCCTCTCTTAGGTATTTCATATAAATGTAGTGTACAATATTTGCTCCTTTCTGCCTGGATTACTTTATTTAGCGTATTTTCAAATTTGCTCACTTTGCAACATGTATCAGTATTTTATTCCTTTATAAGGTTAAATAATATTACATTGTATCTATATACTACATTTGTTTATCTGTTCATCTATTAATACACATTTGGGTTTTTATCATCTTTTGGCTATTGTCAATACTGTTTATACAAACATGAATGGGTGTACAAGTATGTATCTGAGACCTGGTTTTCAATCCTTTGGAGTATATACCCAGGAGTCGAATTGTTGGGTCACATGGTAATTCTATGTTTAACTTATTGAGGAATTCCCAAACTGTTTCCCTCAGCAGACATACAATTTTATACCTCTATCAACAATGACAGCGCACAAGGGTTCTGATTTCTCCACATCTTCACCATCAGCTGTTATTTCCTCTTTTATTTTTCATTATAGCCATCCTAATGGTGTGAAGTAGTATTTTACTGTGATTTTTATTTGCGTTTCTTTAGAGACTAATGATGGTGAATATCTTTTCATCTGTTTATTAGCCACTTGCTTGTCTTCATATCCATTCAGTCCTTTGCCCAGTTTTGAATTGGTAAGTACATTTTGACACATAACTGTAAATGTTCCTCCAGAAATGTTGCACCAGTTTTCTCTGCCATCAGTGGTAGAGGAGAGGACCAGTTTACCCTCATACTCATCTATGCTAGGCCTTCACCTCCTTTCTCTCCTCCTCCCCCAGCTGGTTGGTTGTAAGTCTGACAAGTAAAAAATAGTATGTCATTATTTTATTTTTGTTAATAAGGCCAAAAATGTTTCATATGTTTGTTGGCAATACATGTTTCTCATTTGTGAAATGATATTCATTCACCAACTTGGTCAACTAATATGTAGAGTGAACCATCTTGGTGGTGGGAAATCCTTTATTGCCTCCGGGAAGCTAACAGTGACAATCCATAAAGTCCCTGCTTTCAAGAAGCTACTATTTTAGCATAGGGAAATAGTAAGAAAATAAATAAGATAATTCCAGATTTTGTTAGGTGGTAAAAAGAAAAAGAATAAAACATTATAGTCGAGACTGGAAAGCCAACAGCTGTGAACTACATCTGGGCCACTGCCTGTTTTTTTAAATAATGCTTTATTGAAACACAGCCTTGTTGTGTGTTCACTTATGGTCTTTAGCTAGCTTTTCCCTACAAGAACAAAGATGGGTAGTTTAGACAGAGGCTGTATGGCTTACAGAGCCTAAATTACTCATTTTTCCTGTGCCTTTGTAGAAAGACTTTGTTAGCCCCTCTGATCGAGAGTAACAGGGAATGATGGGGTCATGGCTTATGTGGGGTGTTCAGGGAAGACCACTCTGAAGAGGTGATATTTGAAGTAGGACTTAAAATACTGAAACGGCATCCTTTTCATTGTTAGATCATGAGCTCTGGGGGACAGTGATGCTGCTGCCTTCATCTTGGAATGCTCTCAGTGCCTTATCTACCACATCACTCTGTCTCTCTTTCTTGAATTTAATTCCCTTTAGTTTCAAACTCCTGCAACTTAATCTTTGCTTTAAAAAAAAAATCACCTAGCTCATCATGTCCCTTTCCCATGTCCCTTCCCCATTTTTAAGTGAGTAACTTAATTTTTATTATGGAAAAATAGAGATTTGCTAAGGCAGACATTGATAGTAAAACCAAGCTCAAACCTAATTTTGAACAAACTATGGATGGCCAGAGGTCACACAAAAAAATTGTTATCACAAGATATATGATGACTAATGTCAATGGATTTGGCTTCTGACAGACCTGGGTTGGAATCCCAGACTGGAGTCTTGTTATTTCTATTAACTTAGGCAAGTTATTTGATTTCTCTAAGCTTCCGTTGCCTCATATGTAAGATGAGGTAAAAATGTCAAGCTCTTAGAGTTGTCACAAGAGAATTAAAGTAAGTAATATGTGTTCAGTATTTGTCACAGGGCCTGGTGCATACAAATGTGTAGTAAATATTAGTTATTTAGTCGTCACTGTCATTGCCATCACCACCCCCAGCATGACTCTCTCTGAGAATGCTCCATTCCCTAGTCAACAAATTCCAATCAGAATTTTAGTATCTAATTGTGTGTGTGTGTGTGTGTGTGTGTGTGTGTGTGTGTGTGTGTGTATGTAACTACGGATTGAACCCAGGGGCATTCTACCTCCGAGCTATACCCCTAGCCCTATTTTTTATTCTTTATTTTGAAACAGGGTGTCACTAAGTTGTGGAGGGCCTCACTAAGAAGCTGAGGCTGGCCACAAACCTGCATTCTTCCTGTCTCAGCCTCCCAAGTGCTGGGATTACAAGCATGCCTCACCACACCTGGCCCAAATTTATTTTTTAAAGTGTGAAAGATAGAAGAAAAACAGGAATCATTTTCTTTACCCATAATGTAAACTATTATTGAATGTGTGGGAATTAGGTCAGTGTGCAGGATCCCAACATGGGATCCTGGTGGTGAAGGAGCCACTCATCCAAGAGGAGGCGCCTCCCACTTGAATCTCATTCCGTGCTTCTACTGAGAGCAAGACTTACCTGACAGTGCTGGGATAGGAGGTGGTCATTAAGGAGTTCGTCCCAAGAAGTAAATTATTAGACAAACAAAATTACATGCTTTAGTGGAGACATTTTTCTCACTAGTATGAGATCTTGCTGTGTAATTTGGTTCCTTACTGAACATACCTGTTACAAATTACCTTTGCTTGTATTACTTCTTCCTAATTAAAATAAATATTGCTGTACACAGCTTGTGACAAAAAAAGACTGGGAACAGCAAAGAGATGAAGGAAGCAAATGGATATCCCATGCTGACCATCTTAGTGATTAATCACGGAATATATGGCCATTAGGTATGATTTCCGGTCAGGCAGCAATAAAAAGCATTCCTTTAATTGCCCATGTAGGTCTGAATTATTGCAGTTCCCAAATTGTCAGATAGGATGCTAAAAATATCCCCTCTGTTCTTGCTGGGACTGACCAGTGGAAGGACTAAGAAGGACTAAGTCCTTTTATACAACTCCCTGTCCATGAATAATTATTGAGTGGTAGCTACATACAGGACATGGATATAGATACTTTTGCAGCTGCAAAAACAACACAAATTAAAGTTTCTATAGTCAGCCATATTGTTTTTGTTTTTGTTTTTTTTTTTTTTGTGGTACTGGGGATTGAACTCAGAGGCTTTCTACCTTTGAGCTACACCCCCAGTCCTATTTTTTTGTTGTTGTTCTTTATTTTGAAACCGGGTCTCACTAAGTTGCAGAGTGCCTCACTAAGCAGCTGAGGCTGGCCAGGAACCCAGATCCTCTGGTCTCAGCCTCCCAAATGCTGGGATTACAAGCGTGCGCCACCACGCCCGGCTCATATTAAGTATTTTGACTAATTCACATGGTACAAATAAATTTGCCTAATCAGTTACACAAATGTTTGTGTGAAAGAGCATATATGAATTGAACAGCTTAGTGTATGAGTGCATATGATTTGAACAGACTAAAATTATACAGAATCAGTATGGATGGGAGGTTCCTAGGAGAAGATTCTGCTTTGAAGATGAAAAAGGTCATCCTAGACCAAGAGATCAAATATATTATACATGGAGAATGCAAAGTAGTTTTTCTTAGCTGCACAGTTTAGTAGGATTTTTTTTTAAGTTCAGGATTTTTAGCTAGACCTAGCATAGTACCTGGCAATAATAATGATATTAGCCATTGAAATGCAACTACTGCTACTAGTAAAAGTAACAACAATAATATTTAATATTTATTGAGCACATGGCATGTGCAGATATTGTCAAGTATTTTATATAATCTCATTTAATATTGCATGCACCCTTTGAAGTGGGGTACCATTACTATCCCCATTTTAGAGATGAGGAAACTGATGCACAGGAAAGTTGAACTGCATGCTAAAGGTCTAACAACTTATATGTGGAAGAGGCAGTAATCAAATAGAGGTCCACTTAAATCCAAGATCTGCATTTTTATCTGCGTGTGTTTGTGTGTGTGTGTGTGTGTGTGTGTGTTTGCAGGGGATCAAACTCAGGACCTGATCCATGCTAGGCAAGCACCCTACCACTAGATCTGCATTTTTTAATAACATATATCCAGGGAGTGTCTTTCTAGAATAGTGCAACTGATGCTACAGGAAGTTGAGGGGTGAGTGGTGAGAAAGCAAGGGTGAGAAAATAAAGGTAACTAGTGTTGATTAGTTTTTAAAGTTTGGGAGTATAGGGAAGCAGCTAGCATGAGGCCGGAGTCAAGGGAGGTGATCAGCTAGGAGCAGTAAGTTGTAAAGGAGAAAAATTAGGAGGGGTAGAGTTTGCCTGTAAGGACAAAGGATGGAGCCATGCTGTAAGGAGATGGTAGGAATAGAAAGATCTTGACAGCACAAGTGAAATAATGCTGCAAGCGAAAGAAAATGCCTCCTCCTCTAAGACTTTGGGTAGCAGATCACGGGGAAAAGGGATGCAAACAAGTCCGATAAGAAAGAATGGGAGAAGTTGGGGCAGTCCACCCAGTGGCTTTAATTTTCCCAATGAAATTAAGACAAGTTGAACTACTATTGGATTGGGGCAGAAGGGTTGAAGTCATGGACTTGGGAGGGAGAAATGAAGGTCTTGGTTTTCATCATCATTGAATGCAGTGGGTGAGGAAGCTGACACAGAACAAACAAAAGGATTGAGGGTCACGTTGAGATTTAGAAGTCACACATTTGTTAGGGCACTAGGCTGCTTGGTTTGTGATTTTTTTTCCCGCAGCACTTGACTTCTTTGGTATAGGAATGAAAAAGATGCCAGTAGAGGCAGATTATTTTATTAGGCAAATGCAAGAAGTAAACAGAGAAACACAGAAGGTGAGAGTATTAGGGAGACAGCTGACAGCGAGAGGAGGCGGAGATGTGTTGGGACATCTGTGAATTCATCTCATAATCAACAAAAATGTCTCTCCTTTACTTTGAGAAAGCTCTGCTACAGCCTGATGTCTGCCATTATTTCTCTAGCTCCTATTGGACATAAATTAATCTGTGTAAGATTTTTTTTTTAAAAAACTTTTAAATTTAACATAAAAACCCTTAATGGCAGTTAAGTCCTAGTGACTTACATATGTTATTCTGTGCATTATGAATGTACATTTCTGTTCACATGGCTGAATTTAGTGTGACCATGTGTATTGTTTTTTATTTTTTAAATTATCATTATTGACATGCCTAATGATAGATACTGACATCAGCTACATGTATTGATTCCCTCATAGGCCACCTATGCTTTGTTACCCCTTATGGCCTCTTATGACTCCTATGTTGGCTGAAATGATTGTTCCACAATGCTAGAATCTTATATTGTGCTGGGTTACCATGTAAAAATGAGTAGAAGTGCATCAGTCTGTGTCAACATGACTCAGACTGCTGCTTTTTCACCATTTCTCTCTTAAGCCCATGGTTTATATATCTCTGCATTTTATACTTATTAATCAGAGTGTGTTATTATAAAGATGTGCTTCCATAGTTCTCTCCCCTGCTAGTGCTGATTGGATCTTTTGTAACAAGATTGGATCATACTATGTTTGATTTTATTTTTAATATGCTTTTATCAGTGCTTTATAGTCTCACATCATAATGCAAATCATGTTGACATACATGCACACAGTACTTGATGGGTCCCCCTCTCACTCCCTGCCTGTCTCTACCTTCCCCATGCAGAGTACTGAGATTGACATTGGTATTTTTACATATGTACACAAAGCCGATGGTAGTGATTCCTTCAATTATCTTTACTCTCTCCCCTCCTCTTCCCCTAGACCACATCCCTGGCTCCACTGAGGGTTCTTCTCCATTATCTGGAGTCTCTTTGGTATCCCAATTACTCCCTATCTTCCAAATATTAGAGAAAACATATGACCATTTACTTTCTGTGACTGGCTAATCTCACTTAACATAATGTTCTCCAGGTTTTCCATTTTCCTGCAAATGGCTTAATTTTGTTCTTCTTGATTGCTGAGTAGAATTCCATTGTGTGGATACCCTATAATTTTGTAATTCATTTATCTATTGATGAATACTAGGTTGGTCTCATAATTTGGCTATTGTGAATTATGCTACTATGAACATGGATATGCATATATTACTGTAGTTCTCTGATTTCAGCCCCTTTGGGAAGATACCCCAGGAGCAGTATAGCCAGATCATATGGTGGATCCATTCTCAGTTTTCTGAGGAATCTCCACACTGATCTCCATAGAGGCTGAACTAATTTTCAATCCCACCAGTATTGTAGAAGAGTTTCAATTTTCCCACATCCTTGCCAACATTTATTGTTTTTTTTTTTTAATTTCTTGATGATTGCCATTCTGATTGGGGTTAGATGGAATCTCAGTGTAGTTTTGATTTGTATCTCCCTGATTGCTAATGATGTTAAACATATTCTCATGTATTTAATAGCCATTTGTATCTCTTCTTTTGTGAAGTGTCTTATTTAGTTCAATTAGCCATTTCTTGATTGAGTAATTTGTTTTTTAAAGTATTTTAAGTTCTTTGTATATTCTAGATATTAGTCCTCTATCAGAGGGATAATGGGCAAAGATCTTCTCCCATTCGGTAGGCTTTCTCATTAGACTCTTAATGGTTTCCTTTGATGAGCAGAAAATTTTTAGTTTAATGCCATCCCATTTGTTAATTATTGTTAATTTCCTGAGCTATGGGGGTCTTGTTGAGGAAGTTTCTACCTGTGCCAGTATATTGGAATGTTGGATCTATGCCCTCCTCTAGTAGTTTCAAAGTATCTGGCCTAATTTCCAGGTCTTTGATCCATCTCGAGTTGATTCCTGTGCAGGGTGAAAGGTAAAGATTTAGTTCAATTTTTCTATAACTGAATAACCAGTTTTCCCAATACCATTTGTTGAAAAGGCTGCCTTTTCTCTAACATGTGTCTGGCACCTTTGTTGAAAATCAATTGGTTATAAGTGTGTGGATTTGTTTCTGTATTTCTATTCTATTCCGTTGGTCTATATGTCTGTTTTTGTGCCAATACCATGCTGTTTTTTTTTTATTACTATACCTCTGTAGTATAATTTGAAGTCAGGAATTGTGATGTCTCCTGCATGGTTCTTATTGCTGAGAATTGCCTTGGCTATTCTGGGTCTTTTGCTTCTCCGTATGAAACTTATGACTGATTTTTCTCTGTCTGTGAAGAATGACATTGATATTTTGATAAGATTTCATTGGCTCTATAGATCACTTTTGGTAGAATGGCCATTTTGACACTATTTATTCTGCCTATCCCAGAGCAAGGGAGAACTTTCCATCTTCTAAGATTTTCTTCAGTTTCTTTCTTTAGTAATACTATGTTTTATTCTCAGTGCTTTGTCTGAGGTCTGGCCACCAACAGATGTTCAAAAATTTTAAATGAATGAATAGTTTGTGATGCATCTTCCAGAGATTGCCCTCGATTGCAGTTCTAGCCTGCCATTAACGGTTACTTTTCAGCAATCACTTTCAGTCATTAGTACAGTAAACATTTGTGAAGTACCTCCTCTATGCCGGCCATTGGGCTAAGTATTGGGATGCAAAAATAGAAGAGTGTCTATCTTCAAAAGGGCTCCCAGTGTAGCCGGGTGTGGTGGCACATGCTTGTAATCCCAGCATTCGGGAGGCTGAGACCGGAGGATCCGGGTTCGCAGCCAGCCTCAGCTACCTAGTGAGGCACTCCGCAACTTAGCGAGACCTGGCTTCAAAATAAAGAATAAAAAATAGGGCTGTGGGTGTAGCTCGGAGGTAGAACGCCCCTGAGTTCAATCCCCAGTACCGCAAAAAAAAAAAAAAAAAAAAAAAAAAGGGCCCCCAGTGCCAGTGTAGAGCAGGAGACAGACAACCACAGAGGCAGTGATAGTGTGGAGTGGAAAAAGAGGCCTGAGAATTGAACATCACTCCTTAGTTCCTATGAGAGTGTCTTCCCATAGCTCTGAAGGCAATGAACTTTTTTTTTGGTATCTTAGGTTCACTAATTCTCTGTGTGAAATTAAGCTAGTGGCCTATGGTTGGAAATTTTAATTGCTTAAAAAAGTGATTGCCAAGTAATAAAGTATGCTTGAGAATATACAAACATGATCAAGGATGTTCATGTAAGTATTTTCCTCTGTTTAGAAAGACCTTTGAAAGAAGAGTCTCAGCCCCGGCAGTTAGCTCAGTGGTGAGGGCATGACTTATGATTTTGTTCATGAGGACGGAGAGAATGGGAAAAATCCCAGAAGCCCTGGATGCAAAGAGAAATAGAGATATAAGTTTGAAAAAAACAAACAAGGAGCTTCATTTACAGAATGCACCTGGGTCCTAGGAATTGGGCTGGACCCTCTGGAGGAAACAGAGACGACAAAGACAGAGTCTTTGTCCGGAAGAGGCTAGCAGTCTAGAAAGAGGAGATGGGGCTGTTGCTTACAGATGGTTAAGAGGAGGGCTGTGGTTTTAGAACAGATGCTGGTTTTACATGAAGATGAGGGTGTGTGGGAAAATGAGATGAGAGAATTTTAAAGACCTGCCTGAGGTTACACAGCTGGTAAATGTCACAGCCCAAACTGGCAGACTCCAGAGCCTGCTGCTGACCATTGTCATCATCCTGAAGCCAGCCCCTCCCAGACTTTTCAGTTTGGGGTCTCCTGGCCATGCAGGTGGAGGAGCTAGATTAATAATATGTCCCTCAAGGGAGAGTTAGTGTCAGGGCTGATGAGGTAGTAAGTGTGATGGTAAATGGATTGGCTGGAGAGCCAAACTGCCTGGCTTCCAATCCCAACCCAGCTCTGCTATTTTTAAGTTGTATAACCTTGGGCAAATTGTTTAACCTCAATGCTTTGTTTCTTTGTTTGTAAAATGGGTATAAAAATAGTACTTACCTCATATATGTCAACCTAAATAGTAGATATTATCCAACATTAATACATTGGGGGGGGGGGATGAACATTGTAGTGGAAATATGCATGGACATATCCAAGAAGGTAGATTAAAGGGTACTTTTTCAAGGCAAAATGAGTTGTTCTGAAACAATAATCTTTGACTCTAAGAATCACTAGTTGGCTCAGGGTTGAGCAGCCAGTTGTTGGGCAGATGTCCATGCAGAGGTATTTTGTGTGTGTGTGTGTGTGTGTGTGTGTGTGTGTGTGTGTGTATGGCTGTGGTTGCTTTTGTGCAAGGTCGTGGTTCTGGCGGAGTTTTGAGGATAGTTCTCCTTATTAGGCATGTGTGCATGAGATACCCTCCTTCACAACCTCTGGGCTTTATTTATATAGTTAGTACATTGGTTGGTTAATTAGTTAGTTTAGTTGGTTTTGTTAGTTTAGTTAGTTAATTAGTTATTTAAAGAGCTTGACACAACTGACACCATGTTGATTTTGACCACTCTCACATGGGGTCTGGGTATGGTCAGTTCAGAACAGTGCCAGGCCCAGAGTAAGCCATCTAAGAATTCCCCAAGTTCTCTTGGAATGAGACCTCTGAAGTAGACTTGTTTCCCTAATAAGTGGCTACAGCAGAAGAACAGCTCAGTGCCTATAGCAAAGCCTCTGAAGGCAGTCCCTAAAGGGGCTGGACTAGTGCAAGTGCTAGGCAAGACTGTACGCATCACTTGTAACCCACCCTCCTGTGTTCTGGTTACTATCATTATAAAATATATAATTTATCATTATATAATACCCAAACTTAGTGTAATGAAATGCCTACCATCGTCTTAGGCTCGAGGATTCTGCAGGTCACATATTGGGAAGGGCCTGATGGGGCAACTTGTCTCTGCTCCTTGTTATCTGCAGCACTGGCTGAGAAGACTTGAAGGTTGGGAATAATTCAGGTGCAAAGGCTGGAATCACTGATGGCTCGTTGTCTTGTACTTGGTACTGGCTCTCAGTTGGGTGCTGTGGGCCAGAACCCGACATGAGACCTCTTTCTGTGGTTGGCTGGGCCACTTCACATGGTGCCTGAATTTCGAAAATGAGTCTCCCAAGAGAACCAGGCAAAAAGCTCTGTCACTGTTTATACCTCAGCCTTGAAAATCCCATAATGACTTTTCCCTACTTGTCCCAAATATACTCAGATTCAAAGTTGGGCATAGACTCTACTCCTTTGTGTGAAAAGTATCAAAATCAAATTTAAGAAGGGCATGTGGGTTAGGAGCTATTGTGGTTTGGGAAAATGCAGTCTGCCACAGTATTGAATAAAAATCCCAATTTCTGGGCCCATTCTTCCTCTGAATAGGGGCTGCTCTTGGGATCCTGCTTAAGCGATTTAAAAAATTAGTCAGTAAGCTTCCCTAAATATACTAGAGTGAGTGGTCAGGGAGTTGCTGTGTATGTATTTGCTCACAGAGTAAATGATAGACTAGATGGGTTCTGGAAGCACCACACCATTTGGAATAACCTATGTGGTCTTTCTGGGTGTTGGGTGTGGTTGCATGTGCCCCGGTTTATGTGGGACAGCTTGCACTTCCTCTTGTTAAGAATGCTAAATCCCACAGGGTCATACTGAGCTATTTAACATCCTTTGGCTGCTTTTATTATCTCTCTTCTCTCCTTCCTTCCTTCCTTCCTTCCTTCCTTCCTTCCTTCCTTCCTTCCTTCCTTCCTTCCTTCCTTCCTTCCTTCCTTCCTTCTTCCCTGGAGATTGAACTCAGGGACATTCTACCAAGCTATACCTGCAACAGGTATAATTTAATTTTTATTTAATTTAATTTTTATTTTGAAACAGGATCTCATTAAGTTGCTGAGGGGCTTGTTAAGTTGCTGAGGCTGGCCTCAAACCTGTGGTCCTCCTGACACAGTCTCTCAAGCACTGGGATTATATGCATGTGCCATTGCACCTGGATCCTTGGTTTCTTTTAATAAAACCTCGTCATTCCCCCACCATCATTTATAGATTTGAGCACAAGGTTTGCATATTTCATAACAGATATTTACTAAATATTAAAAATTAATTTATATTATGTAACTTCTTTTAGTTGAGAGTTGCAGATTTTCTTTTTTTATTTTTTAATACCAGCTAAGAGCTGTCTGAATAGATTTTATGGGCATCTAGAATTACATCTTTCCTCTGTGAGACATTATCATTCTGTCCTCAAGTGAAGAGTATTCTTTGTATGTAAGTTCATGAGCTATTCACTTAATATTCTTATATTCTTTTGAAGACAATGCCAAATGACATCAGTTCCACTCTGCTTCTAAAACACAGCACTGACTTTGATTCCATCCACTCACTGATCACTTCTAACTGTCAAATTTGGCTAAGGGAAAAAGAAAGCCCTTAAGAAAAGGCCAGGCTATTAATGTGCTCTTCAAAATGCTAAGAAAAGGCTAAGCTGTTTATAGCATTTCCAAAATGCTCACCTCTCTGAGATTTGCTGGCAATAGTGTCAAGGTGAAATATACTCTCGTTCATCTTGGAACCGAGAGCCTTTGTGCTCTACATGCTTAAAGTACCAGTCCCACTTTCCTGAAGTTTGCAGGTTCGGGGTATGATGATACTTGGATGTAATTTAAACCAAGATATCATCATGGACTTGAGACTCTCTATTTACCATTAAAATAATGGTGTGTACACTCCTTGATAAACCAAGCCTGGTTTCGTTTTGGATACAACTGCACATCAGTCTCAAAGGGACAATTTCTTAAAGGTTACTTTGTGTAGCTTCAAAGGAGGCACAAGACAGGGGTGTCACTAGTAAATCAGTTCATTCTTTTCTATTTTGCTAAAAACCGAGTTAAATGTTAAATTGCATTTTCTTCATTTGGTTTGATAGATGATTTGGCCTTGATTAAAAAACTGGATCCTTAACAATGGAATCACTGTAAATTTAGAAGGATATTTGATTGTTGCCTCATAGAAGTGAATCAATTGGAAACCTTTTGGAAATTCTCTTGACAAATTTCCTTAAATATAAATAAATGCACAAAGAAGGAGCAGGTGTAAATCCATATTGTTTTTCTTGTATACTTTGGGCACTAGCCATTTGTGATTTTTGCAGTTATTTTGCCTATATTGTATGTGGCTAATGCTGTTGTATTCTTTTCTCAACCACTTGTGGTATCATATCATGGTGGGAAGACACTTGGCACAAGCTCTAGTTCCCGTTCTGCCCTCATATACAAGCTAGGAATCCTTACAGACATCAGGGTCCATTAGTGTCCGTCAAAGGATTGAGCCCAGGTAAGTACTCTACCACTGTGCTATACGCCTAGCTCCAGAAGCAGTGTACCTTAGTGGATAAAAAGAGTTGCATTTTTGGTTCCACCACCATTGGTTGTGTGACCCTGAGCAAGTCACTTTACTTCTCTAGGCTCCAGTTCAGTGTCTGTAAGTTGATGACAGAGGCTCTCATGTGAGATTACATTAGAAACCCTGTACCTTAGTACAGCACCAATACAATGCATGTGGTAGGAATTCAACACATCATGGTCATCTTTATTGTTGTGGCATTAAAATAATGGAATGAATTATTTGTTGACTTCACTATTAGCAACTCCCTTCATTAGTGACTTTTAGCCTATTTAAATGTTTGCTAATTTTCAGAGTACATGGCCATCTAGTAGATATATCCTTAATGGTATTTTTCAACCACGCTTTTAAAATTAACAGTAGATTCACATTCAGTTATAAAAAGTAATACAGAGAGGCCTGGGGATATATCTCAGTGGTAGAGCACTTGCCCAACACCGGTGAGGCCCCATGTTAAATCCCCAGTACAAGATAGAGAGGGAGGAAAGGAGGAGTGAAGGGAAAGAAGGGGGAAGAGAAAAATAGAGGAGAGAATGAGAATACAGACTAATTCAGAGAGATCCAGTGTACCCTTTACGTAAAACTATAATACAACATCACAGCAGTGTACTGACATTAATACAGTCAAGGGTCCCTGTCCCCTTCCAAGATCCCTGTGGTCCTTTTATAGCCACTCACTTCCCCTCTACCTGACCTCCTTAACCCTTAGCAACCACGGATCTGTTTTCCATTTCTGTAATTTTGTCACTTGAAGAACATTATATAAAAGGAATCATACATTATGTAATCTTTAGGGATTGGTCTCTTTTTCATTCAGCATATCTCCATAAAGAGCCATTAAACTGTCCTTTTGATGAACAAAAAACTTATAAAAATCAACATGTTTTATTTTGGCAGTAGAATTACCATTCACCAAGTGTTTGATTCAGAGCCTAGCGCACAGTAAACTAAATGCTCAGTGGCTCCAAGTGGTAGTCTTCCTCCTCTACCTCCCCTTCCCTTCCTCCACTTCTTGTTCTCTCCTTCCTCCTCTTCTTTTCTTGTGGTTTTCTTCTCCAAATCCCTATACTAATTGACAAAGGCTAGATGTTCAAGTTAAAAATACTAAAAAGGAGCTAAATGGAGGATGTGTATGGGATGTCTTTGTAAACTGCAGACTCTGTTAGACTCTTCTATGAGGAATTGCCAGTGCCGGCCGCCTCATAAGGTTTTACAGCAGCTTGTGGTGTGCACTGATGTGAATAGAGAAGTCAGCGTGAGCAGGCTTTCTTTCCGCACTGTGCACATAAGGTCTGCCCTCTGGTTTGCTGCTGCAGTGGGAGCTGTTAGCTAACAAAGCCCAGCATGCTTTGATTGTAGGCAGCAAAGTCCCAGGAACAAAACGCAAACTTCAGTTCTTTATAAAGCCTTTGCTCTGAAAAAGAGCCTCCAGTTCCTAGTCCCTAGAAGTTAAGCCCAGTGAGCTCCCTCATAAAAAAAAAAAAAAAATTTAAAAATGCTGAGTATTGTTAGAACTGTGGAATTCATTTCTGTGTCCCAGGTCAGAAGCCTAGAGGCAGAGCCTGCAGAGCCCCAAGAAGGGGACTTAGCTACGGGGTACCTGGCTACAGCATTTCTTCCTCTAACCTTACTGCTGAGATTCAAAGTCCTAATCTTTAAGTGCAGTTAGACTCTTACTGTAATGGAATTTCCTCCTATAGAGAAATACTGGGAGGAGCTTACCAGAGCATAGGAAAGAAGCTTTAGTCAGGATAGAGTAGGCTATGCTGTGCTAACAAATAATCCCCAAACCTCAGTGGCAGTAAAGATTCCTTTCTTTCTCATGCAAAGTCTACTGAGGATTGGGTACCTCCTCCTGTAACTCGTGACTGTGCAGTGTACACTGCTTGGCCTCCAAGGAAAGCACTGAAGAAGAAGAGAGGACTGTGGGACTTCATAGGACATTTTTATGTAAGGTGGTCCTTTGTCCTGGTGTCCTAGAACCATCACAACTTAGACCTGTTTGTATATTATCATTTTATGGTTTGTATATTATCATTTTATTCTAACATGTGTGTGTTCCACTTTAGACAAGATATTTGGGTGACCACTTCTAAGAGGCATGGAGTAGCCATAATAATTTCTGTTTATATCTGTTTTTCTCAACCTAATATGCAAGGATGTAATCTGGAGCTTTTTAGAAGGACAAGTATATATATCTAGTGAATACTAATAATTTTTGGCACATTAGGGCTTTGCAAGAATGTCACACGTTTGTAAAATGAGAGCAATAACTTCAATTACCAAAACTGTTGAACAGATAATGTATGATACTTGCATTGAATTACATAATCTCATTTAATCACACATTGTGAAAGGCTGAATAATGGCCTTTCAGAGAAGTTCTTTTACCTTGCATGACAAACAGCATTATGCAGATGTGGTCAAATTAAGAATATTGTGATGGTGGATTATCTTGGATTATCCAGGCAATCCCTAAGAGGAATTACTGATTTTTTTTTTTTTTTTTTTTTTTTTTTTGTGGTACTGGGGATTGAACTCAGGGGCATTCTACCTCCAAGCTACATCCCCAGCCCTCTTTTGTATTCTTTATTTTGAAACAGGGTCTTACTAATTAGTAGAGGGCCTCACTAAGTAGCTAAGGCTGGTTGCAAACCTGTGATCCTCCTGTCTCAGCTTCCCAAGTACTGGGATTACAAGCATGTGCCACCACACCTGACTCAGTGATGTCCATGTAAGGGAGAATCAAAGGGAGATTAGACAAGACTTGAGGAGAAGGGGATGTGATGATGGATGCCAAGATTAGAGTGATGAGCTTTTAAGCTGGAGAAAGTGGTTACAAGACAAGGAATACAGTCACCCTCTCCTCCTAGACCCTACAAGGGAGCCAGCCCAGCTGACAGCATGAGTTTAGCCTGGTTAAAGTGATTTCAGGCTTCTGACCTCTAGGAATATAAGAGAATAAATTTATGTTGTTGCAAACCACTAAGTGTGTGGTAATTTCATTACAGCTGCAATAGGAAACTAATATACAAGTACATTCTGAAGTTAAGTGTGTGACTTCAGGTTTCTGTTTCTAGTTAAGATAGAATACTATTATTTTCGCCCAAAGATTTTAAGCGACTCACCCAAGGTCCTTCAGCTAGTCAGTGTCAGTGTCAGGTTCCATGACCAGGCTAACTGACCCCTCCAAACACATCCCTGACCACTCTGCTGCACTGCCTCTCCTCCAGCACCCAGCTGCCCTCTGGCTCCTGCCTGCTGTGTCTGTCAACTACTGGCAGATTCAAAACTCTCTAAGAAGTTTCTTGCTTCTTGCAGCCTCAAGTGGAGTCCTGCTCCTCCCATGGGCTCAGTAGCACCCTGGACACCCAGACTTTTCTAGCTTTTGCTTTTGAAAATTTTATGGAAGGTTCTGTAGGGAATTCTCAAGTAAAACTAGAATCCAGGTGAAATTATTGAATTTTTTCATATGTAAATTTCTAAAGCTATTACTTGATGAGAAATATTATTTTTAATGTTCTATTCTTCTTTAATCGCTAATTCTCCTCACATTCTAGAGGTTGGAATTTTCCTAAGTGCAATCAGATACAGTAACTAATAGAAGCAATGCTGGAATATATTAGGTTTGTTTTACCGTGACCCAAAAAAGAAGCATCTAGAATTTGGCATAAAAATTAAAATTATTAGCTTTAAATCTCCTTTAGCTTGTATTAGTTATATACAAGTGTGCATTTTCCCATATTACTATTTAATGGTTCTACAGTTGACCACTAAATTAAATATTCTCCTGTCCCCCACATTGAGCCATTAGGTTTCCTCTTCAGGACTGAAGAACTTATTTTCCCAGCTCTAAGAATTTGCTGGCTAAGAGCCCTCAGCTCTCAACCCTCTCCAGGAATTGCTTTTCAGCTCAATTTTATTAGTTTTTGGGGGGGCAAGCCTGCTCCCAATTACTGGTTGATATGTGGCTACAAAGACCAGACCTCCCCACCATGATTCATGAAAATTTCAAAGGGCCATTCCAGCTTCAAAGCTCCCTGTAAGGCTGGTCGAGCCCTTCAGTGTGATCACCGTTCAGCCAAGCTTCTCCCTCTGCCCAATACTTCTTCCTTCCTTCTCCCCACAGGTATTAATACCAAAGGTACTCTCTAACCTAATAAGCTTCCTGAAAGTTAAATTCCAGGTCAAGAATTTCCCCCTCTTTCTGTAAGATTGCCATCACTATAACAAACACCTGAGATTATAAACTTATAAAGAAAAAGTTTATTTTGGCTCATAGTTTTGTAGGGTCTAGTTCATGACTGGCTGGCCCTATTGCTTCCGTGCCTATGGTGAGGCAATACAACATAGGGGAGTGTATGGCAGAGCAAAACCACTCACCTCATCAGGAGTCAGGAGAAAAGGAGACTTAGAGGTGAGGTCCCACTATCCCCTTCAAGAGCACACCCCAGTGACCTTAACCCCACTAGGCCTCACCTCCTAAAGGTCCCACCACCACCCAACATGTCCCGGCACTCTGGGGACCAGGCCTTTACCACATGGGCCTTTGGGGGATGCTTAAGATCCAAATTATAGTACTAGGAAACTGAACTATAACCATGGCTAAATTAAAAATTTTCACCGGGCATGGTGATGCACGCTTGTAATCCCAGTACTTGGGAGGCTGAGACAAGAGGATCACAGGTTTGCAGCCATCTTCAGCTACCTAGTGAGGCCTTCCACAACTTAGTGAGATCCTGTTTCAAAATAAAGAATAAAAGTGAGGACTGGGGATGTAGCCTATGGGTAGAATGCCGTTGGGTTCTATCCCCATTACCACAAAAAAAAAAAAAAAAATTAAACTGACTCCCTTTAATATGATGTTGGCTGTAGGTCTATTGTATATTTATTGCCTCTATGATGTTGAGGTATGTTCCTTCTATTCTGATTCTCTGCATTGCTTGTAGCATCAATGGGTGTTGGATCTTGTCAAATGCTTTTTCAGCATCAATTGAAATGATCATGTGATTTTTGTCTTTGATTCTGTTCATGTGGTGAATTACATGGATTGTTTTTCATATGTTGAACCAGCCTTGCATCCCTGGGATGAACCCGACTTGGTCATGGTGTATAATTTTCTTGATGTGGTTTTGAATGCGCATTGCTAGTATCTTGTTTAGCAGTTTTGCATCTAAGTTCATCAATGATATAGGCCTATAGTTTTCTTTTCTTGAGCTGTCTTTATTTGACTTTGGTATTAATGTGATGTTGGCTTCATAGAATGTGTTTGGGAGGGTCCCGTTTCTTTCTATTTCACAGAATAGTTTGAGGAGTATTGGGATTAGCTCTTCTCTAAATGTTTTATAAAATTCACTTGGAAAACCATCTGGCCCTGGGCTTTTGTTTGATGGTAAACTCTTTATTACAGTTTCTTTCTCTTTGATTGTTATTGGTCGGTTTAAGTTTTCTATATCTTCTTGACTCAATTTAGGAAGGTTATATGTGTCTAGAAATCTCTCAGTTTCTTCTAGATTTTCCATTTTGTTGGAGTATAGTTTTTCAAAATAGTTTCTGATGATCCTCTGTGTTTTCATACCATCGGTGGTAACATCCCCTTTTTCATCTCTTATTTTAATAATTTGGGTTGATTCTCTTTTTCTTTTGGTTAGGTTGGCCAATGGTTTATCTCTCGTTTATTTTTCAAAAAATCAGCTTTTGGTTTTGTTGATTTTCTGTATTGTTTTTTTATTCTCTATTTTATTAATTTCTGCTCTGATTTTCATAGTTTCCTGTCTTCTTTCTACTGACTCCCTGTATAGTAGTGAATACTTTCAAGCACTCAATCCTTGTTTTAGAAGAGTTTAAAGGAACTAGGAAACATACTTTCTGGCATAAAGTTTATTTTCTAAAGCAGAAATAAGAGGAAAACATCATAAGTATGTCACCAACTCATGATTAAAAATACTTTATATAGCATGACCCATAGTTCAATCACATTTTCTTTTGACCTCCCCTGTAGCAGTTAATTTACAATTGAAAAAAAACAACCTCTGAAAAACAAAGATAGCAGCCTGTATCTAATTCTCAGTAAATGCAGTCTTCCTCTCCCAGGAAAAATTATTTTCCCAGAGTATAAAACATGCCTATCAACCACTGGCAAGTCAGGCCCTCCACAAAAGGCAAAGCTTTGAAATTATTCTCTGCAAATAAAGGTAATAATGTAAAGTGAAATGTCATCACATGTAAGTACTGTATTAGAAGATATATTTTCACATCCCCGCAGAGAATGAGGAATAGACATTGCGTTTTACAGTCTTCACATATAAGCATTCCCGTTAAATTCTATGTCTAAGAAACCTTTTCCTTTAACTCTTCCTTCCAACCCATGATTGGAAGCCCTGAACTTACATCTAGTTCAGCCTTTATGCCCTATATACTTTAGTATTAGATCGCTGGTTATATAACGCATGCTTCCTGTCCTATCTAGAGATTTCAACATTATAAAGAGAATAATGGATCCCTGTTTGTGTCCTTATAATAATCAAGGGTTTGGGACCCTTTATTAGTTCTTTATATGTTGGAAAATGCCTTCCTGTTGAGAGAAGGCAGTGGTTCCTTTTGCACTGTATGGTGTCAGACTTCAAAGGAGCTTTTCTCTGGGCTTTAGAGTCTTAAGCAATCAGAATAAGCTATGATATAGATAGCCTAAACTTTCACTATTTTCTCAAGGGCCTTTCGGTCTTGGAGGATTGTTTTCTTAAATAGGTCTCTATAAAACACATGTACCTGCAATGGAGATAGCATTGTCAACCATACCACTTTTTATGAGGTAGAGTGCTTTGACTAGGTCCAGAAGGGGCGTGACTAGCAGAGTGTGCAGAATGGGCGCCAAGGAGGAAAAGGCACGGAGCAGAGGGCCCCAGAGGTCCAGAGACATTCACTAGCTGAGTTCCTTGATTTACATAATACTAGGTATGATTACCATATGGTTTTTCCCAACGCTAAATGGTTCAATGATTCTTCAATACCTACTGGGTATCCAATAGTTTATTGAATTCTGACATTGCCTAGAGTTACCATAGACCCCATAGGTTGAGGGCTCAGTTCCACAAAACTGTCTTCACTTCAGATTCCAGAGGCCAATCAGGTGCCCAGGCTACTTGCATTTCTTCCCAGCCAACTCCAAATTTGGGAGTTGTCAAGACCCTCCCTTAAGGTTCAATAATTGAACAGAACAGCTCACAGAACTCAGGAAAGCACTTTATTTATAATTATCAGTTTGCTATAAAGGATACAACCCACAGAGGAAGTAGGCCAGGAGAAGGGAGGAGGGAAGAGAAAGATGCGGGGTGGGGGTACTGGGAAAGGAAATTGATCAAATTATGTTATGTTCATGTACGAATATGTCACAATGAATCCCACTTTATGTATAATTATAATGCACCCATAAAAATAATTTACATAAAAAGACACAACTCAGGAACACCAGACGGAAGCGATTCACAGGGCAAGGTGTGAGGGATGGGGAGGAACTTCTGCGCCCTCTCTGGGTGAGTGCCACCCTCCTGGCACTTCCATGCTCTCGCCACCATGGAAGACCCCCAAATCAGAGTTTGTATGGGGGTTTCATCATATAGGCATGATTGATTAAATCATTACCTAATTATGATTACCTTTAATTGTTTCGCCCACCCCTAGCATATAAAAGGAAGTTCCAAGGGGTTTAGGAGCTCTGTGCCAGGAACTCAGGACAAAGACAAATAAATATTTTTTTTATTATGCCACAACTCTAAACAGTGATCATAACCCAAAGTAAAATTTTAAACATACATTCCTCCAGCTGAAATCTCCCACAGCACAGTTTCTGTCATGGAGACGCTGTTCATGGGTTTCAATAAAGAAGTCGTTGTTGAAACACAAAGATGTGAGAAGGGAGACAGGGCCCCTTGTGTTGTTGAGATGTTTGGGGTTTGACTGATGCATTTGTTTTCTGTGCACATGGGACGATGTGTCTGAGCAAAACTTGTCCTTTCGAGCTCTACTCAAGAGGATAAGCAAATTTCCTGCACAAGCAAAGATGATAATGGTGGCGATGGAGAAGATGTTTCAAGAATCTCTTTTTCTCTTCTTGTACAACATGCCAGATGCACCAGTTCCCCGCACAAATGCTTTCTCCACTACATCTTGTCTTTAACTTCCAGTTTGCTCATCCTCTGAAAAATGGTTGTTATTATAATGTGATTTCTTTAAAAATTAATATTCAAAGATTCCTACCATCTCACCAATATGACCCTTTGATCTTATATTATCTCAAAAAGCCCTTTTTGTCATATTTAAAGTTTTATTAACACAAAAATTAGAGTGATAAAAGATAATTTCATTCTCAGATGAGTGTGAAATTTCCCACAATCTGGTAGAGTTGGATGGAAGCCCTTCTCACCTTCCTAAGAGTCGGGTGCTGTTTCTATTAGAGTGGAGAAAATAACATCAATTATTGCCTGCATGGGAATGTTCTTAGCCCTGTGAAACACAGTTAAGCCAAATATATTTAGCTCTCTCTCATCTGAAACTTTCATTCGATGGGTCACCCAGTCATTCAAGATATCGATTCTTAAATAAGCTAGTATCATATCATCCCTTCTTCTTCAAAATGCATGTTTTCGCCAGCCTACAAAAAAATCCAGTAAATCATTACCTTCAAAGAAAGATGATATCTTAAGTGATAGAAAACATGGTAGAGAAATTTATATGTGAGAATGCTGGATGGAAATGCTATTTGATTTCTTACCTCGAGGATATTAAAATGTTTCCCCTCCTGGCTCTTGCTCTGGGTTTGAGGTTTTCCAGTGGTGACTAAGTTAAATCCGTCCAAATCACAGAACTCTCAGTTGTTCAGAATCCCGCTTCACAGTTGCAGTGTGAGAATAAGCAAACCTAATTGGTTAGTGGAAATCTCCCTCTTCCTTTTTGGCCAGTTAATACTTAGAATTATTGAAAAGGCAACTGGCACTGCTGAGAGGGCGAAGAGGAGGTTCAGAGGAGGTGCGCGATAAAAATTCATTGGATTGAGAAAGTCAGACATTTTGAAGACTATATGATTTTCCTTTTGATTAAGATAAATTATTGGAACAAAGCCAGGAACAGTGGCACATGCATGCCTGTAATTCTAGTACTTGGGAGGCTGAGACAGGAGGATCACAGGTTCAAGGTCAGCCTCAGCAACTTAGTGAGACCTTGTTTCAAAAATTATATACATATATATGTCTGAGGCCTGCCTGAGGCTTTAGCTCAGAGGTAGAATACCCCTGGGTTCAATCCTCAGTACCCCCCCCCCAAAAAAATATAAAACATGTATATATGTCTTTTGTGGGGGCATTGTTCATATATATATATATATATATATGTTCATATATATATGTTCGTATATATATATGAACAAAACAAAAGTAATAAAATCTTCATTACAACAGAATCTAGTTTTCATGCAGAAATCCATACAAAATATAGCACTGGAAAAGAATATTTAGCTCTCTCCAATGGCTTTCAAAACTCCCAAACAAGTTCAAATAAAGACCAGATTTTAACGAAGCCTTTCAAGAAGCCCTCTACTCCATTAACTTCCTTTCTTTTTATTCTAAGCAGGTAAAATCATCACCATTTCTTTAGTATTGCTCCTTAAAGCATGAAGTAATTTATAGTTACTTGCCAAGTTACTTTCTTTCTTTCTCTCCACAGAGCCTTTTATAAACTAAGAAAAGGAACCAGTATTCCTTAGTACCTTATCCGGACATTTGGATTCAAATCTATTTACAAAAACAACTAAAACAAACAGACACCATATTTATACAATTGTTAATCTTTATCAACTGACAAAGAAATTCAGTAATTTCACGTGAAACATAAACTTACTTGAGAAATTTCCAAAAGCAGAAGGTAGGAGAGTGTGAGTGTCCAGGAGGCATTCTGAGCTCACAGAAGGAGCAGGACTCCCACCTGAGGCTGCACAGAGCAGGGAGAATTCATGGAAAGCCTTGGATCTGCCAGTGATTTACAGACATGACAGGAGGGAGCTCCAGAGGTGGCCGGGTGCTAGAGGAGAGGCAGTGTGGTAGGGTGGTTAGGAGCATGTTCTTGGAGGACCCAGTTAGCCAGGGCATGGATCCCAACCTTAACCCTGACCAGCTAAGGAAATTTGGGCAAATCATTTACAGTCTCCAGGTCTCAGGGGTGTGTTAACTTTGTAAAAATGTTTGTGGGGTCACTTTAAATGTCCAGATCAATCAAGACTTTATACATACAGGTCCAGAAATATCTCCTAAGAAATATTTTCCATTTTAATTCCACTGTTTTATTTGAAATCATGCACATGTTATTTTTTAAATCTTGAACTCCCCGGGGATAGATAAAACTCTAACTTTCTAAAGGACTTTCAGGCACTTCCTAATATTTATGCAATGGTGTGCTTTGGCTGTGAGATGAATTTCAAGTTTTCACCTAACTTAATGTTAAAAAAAAAAAAAACTAGCCTTCGTGATTTGGATGATAGTGGCTTTTTAATATTTTTAATTTGTAATAGTTGATAAAATGTTTATTTCATAAATTACCCTAGCCATATTAAGATGATTTCTTAATTACAATAAGAATTACTTAAAATGGAAATTTAGGCTAGGCATGGTGGCACACGCCTGCAATCCCTGTACTCAGGAGGCTGAGACAGGAGGATCACAGATTTGAGGACAGCCTCAGCAAGTAGTGAGATGCTTATCAACCTAGTGAGACCCTGTTTCCAAATAAGAAATAAAAAAATTGGACTAGGGGTGTAGCTCAAAGGTAGACTGCCTCTGGGTTCAATCCTCATGGAAATTTTTAAAAATTCCATCTATAGCAGTGGAAAAATTATTTTAAAAGCCTAGGAATAACTTTAACAAATATAGTACAGGATACAAATAAAGATAAAGATGTAGCATTAAAAACAGTTTTGCAATGCCATTCATTAAATAAACTTTCATTTTAGGTGGGCATGGTGGCTCATGTCTGTAATCTCAATACTTGGGAGTCTGAGACAGGAGGATTGGAGGTTCAAGAATAGCCTTAGAAACTTAGAAAGACTCTCAGCAACCTAGTGAGACCCTGTTCCAAAACAAAAAAATGAAAAGGCTGGGGGTGTAGCTCAGAGGTAGAATGCCCCAGGGTCTAGAATGGGTCCCATGGTACCAATGGTACTAGAATCCCTAGTACCATAAAACAACAACAAAAATAAAAACAAGAAAGAAAAAAAAAACTTTCCTCTTTCCCCTGAACTTAAAAAGTCAGCTAATCATATACTATTGATATATATCATCACTTCTAATTAACATTGTATAGATGTTCTTAGCCCAATGAAATAAAGGAAGAATTTTAAGAAGATATCCAAAGTAGTTTTCAGATAAGGTCTTAAGATGAATAAGTGAATTGAACTAAGTTTCCATATGCAGTATCAACACAAATATAAATTTTTATTTCTATAAAAAAGATGCAATATCTAGAAATGAAAAAATTTAAAAGCTATGATTTAGAGTAGTATCAGAAAATTTACATGGATATAGAAGACTTAGAATAGCTAAGACCATCTAGAAAAAGAACAAAGCTGATAGACTTTAAGTCTAGCCATCAAATCCTATTTAAGAGCTAAAGTAACAAGAGATGAAAGTGGAGTAAGTATAGATAAATAGGATAGAGATTTCAGATGGTTGGGGATATATAGAGACTATCTATGAACATTTAAATAGAAGAGAGTCCAGAAGGAGGACCCATACATACACATTCCCGTGATTGATGACAAAGTTGATTCTGCAGTACAGCGAGGAAGGAACGGTCCTTTCAATGGCTGCGTCTGGGTGATGTGGACATCTATATGAAAAGTAACCCATCAAAGGACTGGTTTCTAGAATATATTAAGAATTCCTGTACATATCAATGAGGAAAAGATGGCTCAATTTATTTATTCATTTGTTTTTTTATTTTTTTGCAGTACTGGGGATGGAACTCAGGGGCATTCTACCTCTGAGCTACACCCCCAGCCCTATTTTTTATTTTGAAACAGTGTCTCACTAAGTTGCGGAGTGCCTCACTAGGTAGCTGAGGCTTGCCATGAACCCGGATCCTCCGGTCTCAGCCTCCCGAATGCTGGGATTACAAGCGTGCCCCACCACACCCGGCTTGGCTCAATTTAAATACAGTGTTATCAGTTGATGTTAAAAACAAAGAGATGTCTCTGCAAATACAGCACACACTGAGATGGCTAAAATCTCAAACCAACATTACCAAAGTTGGTGAAGATATGAAATAACTGGAGCTTTCATACATTGCTGGTAGAGTATATAGATTTGAAAACTCTTTGTAGAATCAGCTTAAAAATAAACATATAGCTGGTTGTGGTGGCCCACACTTGTAATTTTAGTTCTTGGGAGGCAGAGACAGAAGGACCGCAGGTTCATGGCCAGCCTCAGCTACTTAATGAGGCCCTCCACAACTTAGTGAGACCTTGTTTCAAAATAAGAGGTAAAATAGGGCTAGGGATGTAGCTCAGAGGTAGAATGCTCCTGGATTCAACTCCCAGCACCAAAAAAAAATTTTTTAAAAAGATAAACATATGCATACACAATGGCCTAGCAAATCCCTCCTTTGTGAGTGTATTTCTTGATCTGGGTGTGATGGTTACATGAATATGTTCATTTAAAAAATATCTATGTATTTTTTTCACACTTTTATTTCTCCACTTATTTATGTCTACTCAATCAGAAATCTACCCTAATCCCAGCATTCGGGAGGCTGAGACCGGAGGATCTGGGTTCGCGGCCAGCCTCAGCTACCTAGTGAGGCACTCCGCAACTTAGTGAGACTCAGTTTCAAAAATAAAGAATAAAAAATAGGGCTGGGGGTGTAGCTCGGAGGTAGAATGTCCCTGAGTTCCATCCCCAGTACCACAAAAAAAAAAAAAAAAAGAAAGAAATCTACCCTAAAAATTGTGTTTCATCAATAGGAAAATATAGACTACTGGGTTTTAGCATAAACATAAATAAATGGCATTTGAAGTATGTGACTTGTCTCCCAAAGGGCTTAAAACTCCTGGGGTGTCTAGAAAGTTTGGAGTAATAACACAAGAGTAGATCCTGAAGTTTCAGAGTAATATGCATTCTCCTGAGGACAAACACAGATTAGTAACTCCTAGATGATAACTAAATTTATTTTATTTTTCTGATGTGAAGCATTCATCTGTGTCCTCCATAAATAAACCCACCAATTAATCTTCATTCTTTGACAAATGGTCACTTGTTTATGGAGGTTCAATAACAAGGGTCAGAAGTCAAAATGTTCCATTTGTATTTATTATATAAATTATGTCATGGAGATAACTCTAGTGTTAAGTAAAACTAACTTGGTCACATTATTTTGTTAAAATCATTCCTATCTTTAAAATGAAAAGGATTCCACAATAGATGAAATAAAATACCAGTGAAAATACAAATATTTTTAATGCCAGGTATTATTTCCTTATATTCTTTGAAAACCATCTGCTAAGGCTAAAGAGGTGTTTCATCACTGTACAGTAAATTGATTGCTCAGTGTAGTGGAACAGCAATGAGATACAATCAAAATAATCATGGTAAATGCATATAGTTTCAACACATTAATATAACAGTATTAGATTGCCAAAATTTCCCCTTTTCTGAACAAAAATGGTAATGAAATAGCAAATCTAACAACATCAATAAAAGTTTATAACATTCCATGATGTGCTATCTTGGGTTTGGGGAAATCTTCACATATTTCTGGTTGAAAAGTTAATTGTAACAACCTATTTGGAAAGTAATTCTGGCAATAAACGTTAAAAAGTAAAAGGTAAACACCCTTTGACTAAACAAAACAACTTTAGGAAATCAGTGGTATAGAAATTAAAAGCACCTGTACCTAATTTTCTAAGATGGATAGAAATAGATATGCAAGCATGTACAAAATGTAAAAATAACCTCTATAGAGAATGACTGAATAAACAGGAGACGGCCAACCCATGAACAGTTAGGTAGCCATTAAAAAGGATGTATTCAACAGTGATAATACTGTGTAGTTTTTATTGAGTGGTCATTTTTGTGCTAAGCACCATCCTAAGTGTCTTATTAGTATAAACTCATTCAATCCATGTAACAGCAATATAATGCAGGAGCTATTGTGGAACCATTTTGTAGATAATGAAATTAAATTGCAAACAGATCACATACTTCACCCCTTCAGAGAACTGGTGTGTGTGAGGTCTGAATTTGAACCAGGAGATCTTACTCTAGAATGTACACTTAACTCTATGTAGTAACTCCAACTCGCTGAATTTATTAAGAAGGGATTTCTCCTATATAGTGTTAAATGAATAAGCAAATAATTGAAATATGATTATTCTAATTTAAAGTCACATGGAAGAGTTTTCCCCAAGTTAGAAACATTGATTATATCAGGACTGATAAAGGAAAGTGGATATTACTAATTTTTTTCTGCCTCTTTATTGTTTGAAGTTCTAGAAATCATTGTAATACATTTTTTAATTTAATGAAGTGAAGAAAAAATGAAACCAGCATGCACTTTTAGGTTCATTATGCTTTCTTGAGAATAAAAGGAATAGATGGTTCATTTAATAAGTAGACAAGAAATTAATAAAATTCATTCTCTAACTTTTCACCAGGATTCAGACTCACAGTTTTCATTTGTTGTGGTCATTGTACAGGGCATTTGCTCATTCACTTTTCTCCTCCTCCTCCTCCTCCTCCTCCTCCTCTTCTTCTTCTTCTTCTTCTACTGGAGATTGAACCCAGGAGCACTCTACCTTCAAGCTATACCCCCAACCCTTTTTATTTTTTGAAACAGCGTCTCACTAAGTTGCTGAAGCTGTCCTTGAACCTGCGATCTTCCTATCTCAGCCTTCCAATACTAGGATTACAAATGTGTGCCAGCATGCCTGGCTGCATTTTCTCATTCACTAACAAAAATATTTATCTAGATCGGCATAAATTCAATCCCCAGCAAACATTCATTTCCTTTCCAACATTTTTGTTCTCTTTCCCTTTCCCTTTCCTCAAATAATCAATGCCAAGACCACAAACACAGTCTTTATTTTCCATTTTTCAGGAATCTCAGAATGGCTGGCTGTGCTAACCTTTGGTCATGGCAACCCGGTGCCTTTTTCAGGTTGATTGATCTCCACATAATTTGCTGATGTTTCCCCTTTGACTGTGGCATAACTTATGCTCAAAATTTGGAAAGGAAAGCTGGGCATGGTGGCACATGCCTATAATCCTGGTACTTGAGAGGCTTAGACAGAGGATCATAGGTCCATAGCCAGCCTCAGCAACTTAGTGAGGCCCTCAGCAATTTAGATCCTGTTTCCAAATAAAAAATAAAATAGTGCTGGGGTGAAGTTCAGAGGCAGATATTCCTGGTTCAATCCCCAATATCACACCTACACAGACACACACACACACACACACACACACACACACACACACGGGAGATTTGTCAACTGGCCAATCTATTATAAAGAAAAGCATTTCAACAGGAACAGAACCAAAAGTCCTATGCTTAGAACCATGTATGAAGATTATGCAAATACAAACAGTCCATATTTTTAAAGTTTTTGATATTTTATAGGTTAATCTATAAATCTTAATAGGATATAGAATGATAAATATGACATTTCAGCACTATAGAGATAAGAAGCTTTGTGCTTTACCTTAATCAAAACAACTAGCCACCTGTTTGTATTAAATCTGTATTTGAGTATTTTAAGAATTTTACCTCACACAATAGTTTGAAACAATGCATTTCACAAGCACTTTTAAACTTTTTTTTTCAGGTCCCATTTGATATCTCTCTGCCTTCGATATTCAATCTCGAGAGACTTTTTGATCTTGCTAATGGTTGTATTGTATCAGGAGGAAGCCTTTTCAACTGGATAGTGTCAATTATTCCCTGAATATCCTTTGCACGGTAACTTTATAAAGAATTTAATTGTAATTGTTTTTCTTGGGTTGAAATAAGTTTCTGGAACTGCTTTTTATGACTACCAAAATAAAATTATTTTCTTACATGAGCTAAAGTTCTTTGAAAAACTATGGTTTCAAGTATATGAATTAAATAGCAATGCTATTGCTGATAAAAACTATCTTACAGAGCTAGCCATAGAAAATATGCTGTGCACAGTGCAACCATTCTAATCCTTTGGTATCTTATGTTAGGTTGTCTTTAGATATATCCATTAAGCAAGACTGGATTAAGCCAGTGTTTCTCAACTGAGTGTAACTTTTCCTTGGGTGACATTTGACAATGTTTGGAGACAGTTTGGGTTGTAATTACTGGGGAGAGATTACTAGTGGTATCTAGTGGATAGAGACCATAGATGCTGCCAAACATCCTACATTATACATGGCAGCCCCCCACAGCACAGAATTATCCAGCCCCAAACGTCAACAGTGCCAGTGTTGAAAACCCCAGGATAAAACAACACATGGCAAGGTGCTAGAAGCTTGACTCCTTGGCTTGGGAAAAAACCTGGAGCAAATTAGATCTTTCATATTTTATACTTCTGAGAGGTAACATTTTACTGCACTGACTTTGGAATTATATAGACCTAGGCGTGGATAGTAACTTCACCACTTGATAGTTTTGCTTCTTTAATGAATTAACTTAAATTCTTTTTTAAAATGTGCTTTTATTGGTGCATTATGGTCTCACATCATAATGTATAATTCTTAAGCCTTTGTTCTCTCAACTGTAGGCAGAGGATATTAGCATCTATCTCATAGAGCTGCTGTCTATATTAAAGTAAGTGGTTTGGTGTAATAAGGTACTTAGCATAATGCTAGAGGTAGCAATAGTCAGGTTGCTAGGAGAACCATTTCCCTACCAAATTGGAAGAGGACACTGCATTTCTGATTCTCTTTGTCTAGCATCTAACAATGATACACATAAATGCTTCCAGATGCTGGCCCATAAATGGATACTCCTGATAAAATAAATAATGTAAATATGGTTTTCCTAAAGCTAAATGGGATTAATCTATTGCCCTTTATTCTCAGATTATGAATTCCCTACTTCCCAATGGTCTTTAAAGGCTTTTCTTTTATAAAGCACTATAACTATAACTGGTAAATAGCTTTTTAAAATGGTCTTATTTGGTAATAAAAGGAAAAATAATAGCCTTATGTTGGTCCCTAATTTTTAAAATGTAGTGATCTATAAAGTTTCAAAGTCTGCGAGCAACCAAACTACAATTGTCCTACAATACTGCATACAGGAAATGAGTCTTAAGGCATTTATGAATAAGAAGGATTTGGGCAGTTGATATTTTGCTATAAAAATTTGCTAGAAGCAAAGAGGAGCATAGAGGCATACAGATGAAGATGCATAGGGTGCATGTGCAAAATGCTTGCTTACTATCTAGGTGGACCATGTACAGTTATGATGGAAAATGAGATGCATTCTAAGGATCAACTAGAATGAAGAATTGGGGCCAAGTCAGTAGATGATAGGGTATCATTACAGGTGTGTGAGGAGAGGAGAGAAAAGTCCCTGGCACCAGTGGCATTCAGTAGATATGGGGGGGGGGGAAGGAGTAAGCAGAAGGAGTGATGACCTGTCCCCAAAGGAAGATGAGTATGCAGGATTAATGGAGGAAAAATAAATGAAAAGCAGAAAGACCTACAGGAAACCATGTTGTAATGAAAGAGAAAAGAACAAACATTTACTGGTAAATTTGAAATACATAATACAATTTGGTTTAAACAGAAAAACCACTTGAAAAGTGATGGCTCTTACATGGCAAGTGCTTCCAAGTTCTTTGACCAGGGGATAGGGTTTATAAATGTCTTTGTTAAGAGGATTAAGAAGACATTCTTTTTTTTTTTTTTTTTGCGGTACTAGGGATTGAACTCAGGGGCATTCTACCTCCAAGCTATACCCCCAGCCCTATTTTTTATTCTTTATTTTGAAACCGAATCTCACTAAGTTGCGGAGTGCCTCACTAGGTAGCTGAGTCTGGCCACGAACCTGGATCCTCCGGTCTCAGCCTCCCGAATGCTGGGATTACAAGCGTGTGCCACCACACCCGGCCTTAAGAGAACATTCTGAAGGTTTGCATTTCTTAATAGAGAAAGTTTAATTTATTATTCAAAGTTTGGCCATCAAGTGCAAGAAAGATGCAACAAATTATGTATCCATTTAATACAGGTGTAGAAATATGACAGCAACCAAAGCCATTCACTTTAACCAAATCTTAATTTCCCAAGAATTAATATTCACACTATAAATTTTTTCTAGTTGGATGTTTCTCAGTTTACTTTAAAAAAATATTAGTATGAATGCATTGTTGTATAGACCCCTAGAATAATGCATGGATCATGGTAAAGATGCTATTATTTATATAATACTTATTGGATGGATGGATGGATGGATGGATGGATGGATGGATGGATGGATGGATGTGACCTAGCAAGTTGGTACTGTGGAGCTCTAGAGGAAGGCAAAGGTATTGCAAACCCCTCCACCATCACTACTACTACCACTCTTACCTACCCTTCCTGGAGCACTTACCATGCAAAGCACTGTATTAGTAAATACTTCGTGTTCATTATCTCCCTCAGTTTTCACAAAATTATGACCATGGCCCACATAGCATTATTGATGCCGTGTTACAGAATCATAATGCAGTTACATAACTTGCCAAGTCCTCACAGTCAGTTGGAGGCAGAGCTAGGATTTCAATCCTGACTGGGAATCTGAGTGCTTCATTACTAAAGTGTCTTCCCTAGCCCTCACACCCATTCCCTGGCTCTGGGAAACTTATAAGTCAAGGGAGAGTAAGACATAGCTGAGCCTCAAGCAGATAGAACACCTGTCATCTTCTGTGGGCATAGATTTAAAAAAAAAAAAAAAAACTTGCAGACCTGAATGGATGCCCAAAAAAGCATGGTGGTGGTGGGGGCAATATTATCTATGCCAATATACTGGTTTCCTTTGGGGAAGGCAAGTCCCTTCCAACTATTGCAGATAATAGAACATGTCATGATTTTTTTTTTTTTTGCTTCTTCTCCACTTTCAGTTATTCACAGATGCTGTTATTCTTGGGTGTTGTTTTGTCTGAGAGAAACACTGTCTAAAACTGCACCAGACCCTGCAGTCACAGTTTCCCCCATTTTAAACCATCATTCTAGAAATTCCCCATCTCTTCTAAAATAGGAGCAACACTTACTAGTTAAAGCTGGAACTTTCTGTGCAAGGCACTGAGGAAATTATGGTGAACTGAGCTGAAGTACAAAGAGAAAATTCAAAATCTACCAGGATGAAAGATGTGTGTGTTTTCAGAAATGTCTTTCAGGTTTACTTTTTTAAGAGACTAAATTACACATTTGCAGCTGCTTTCTTAATGCAATGTATAGTTTCTGCAAGTACTTAATAGCAGACACCTGCAATGTTTTCTATTTGTTTTAATTATAACAGTGAATGCCAGGAGTCAAACTGAAAGGGGAAGAAAAGAAGCAGAAAAAAAAATGGGAGAGGGAAGAAGGGGAAAGGAGGAAAGAGAATCCAGTGCTTGTAGCTAAGTGATAGGTAATAAAACCCAAGCGCTTCCCGTATCTTGCTCCTTATCAATCTCCCAGAAATTGCTTTAGAAATTGACCACCTGCCAGCTATTCAGAGGGCTATATGCAGTAGCCTCGGTTCACTTCATGTAGGGCACATTACACATTCCCCAACCCAGTGGACTCTTCTTCACTAAACTGCAGGAGGAAATTGTGCATTTTTTTTTTTTTTGAGAGTACAAGAAACTTAATGTCTGCCTCTGATTTATATCACCAGTCCTTCTTCTAGATAACATAAGCAAATCCCTCCATTCCAATTCTAATGACTAGGTAGGAGGATGTCTTCCTCCCTGAACTCCTAGAGCACTTTAGAATGTCCTGCTCATTTGGTTTCTAACGATGCCCTTTGGCATAGTTTTGTATTGTTATATTTTCATAGCACAGATTTCTAACCTTAGCTCAAGGGTGTCATAAGTATATGAGTCAGCCCCACATTCCTTTGGGTTTAATTCAGATTGAAACAGGGCACATCACTTTTTTTTTTTTTTTTTTTTTTTTTTGCGGTACTGGGGATTGAACCCAGGGGCATTCTACCTCCGAGCTATACCCCCAGCCCTATTTTTTTTATTCTTTATTTTGAAACCGAGTCTCACTAAGTTGCGGAGTGTCTCACTAGGTAGCTGAGGCTGGCTGCGAACCCGGATCCTCCGGTCTCAGCCTCCCGAATGCTGGGATTACAAGCGTGCGCCACCACGCCCGGCTCGGCACATCACTTTTACTAATTTATTTTGGAACTAATAGTATCCATAAAGCCTTAATAAAATGTCCATAAAGCCTGTACATAACACCAACAAGCATATTTCCAATCTATAATATATATGTAATTTACTTCTTAATATTATCCATGTGTGCATAAGATTGAACAAGCTCCTAACTATAGCTTTGGTGAGCAAACAGTGGGCCCAGGAATCAACTGTATAACTAACTCTTTGCTATAGTCTTAGATTTGAGATTTTTGTGGTATATCCCACAAAAGAAGCTGCCCCTTGTATACCTGGACTTGTGGGAAAAAAAATGTTCACTGATACGTTGATTATAGTAGCAAAAAAAATACAAATAAAAACTTAACTAAATATCCATCAAATGGAGAATGGATAAATAAATACTGGCATAGCTATACAGGAGAGTATTATACCAAAGTTATAAATGAATGAATGATAGAATGCTAAACAACATCTGTAAATGAATTAAAGAGACATGTAACAATCTAGATTCACTTCAAAAGCAGTTTGAGCAAAAGAAAAAAAATTAAGTGTTGCAAAGCTATATATATATATGAAGATGACATTTATATAATGTCTAAAATCAGGCAAAACAACATAATATTTATGGCTGCATACCTATATCCTAAAATATTTTATAAACACAAGTGAATGGTTGACACCAAATTCAGGCCATGGTCACCTCCAGGGTGAAGAAGGGCAAATTCCCAAGAGGTTTCATCTGTGTTTGTAAATTTTTCTTTCTTAAGCTTTCTTTCTTAAGCTTTTCTTTCTTAAGTCCTTGTATTGTTCTCTACTCTTTTGCATACATGGTATGTTTCATAAATTAAGAAATACATCACTCACCTTCCTCATCTTGTTGGCTGGCAAGCTGTGTACAGTTATGGGCTCATCTGTCAGTAAACAACTCTTCAAATGTGAGCTATGATTCTGTTCTCATTAGATGACTGTAACTAAATGGTTCACATCTGGTTCCATTATTTTGGGTCTTAATGACAACAAAAACTCATTTTGAAATGAATGTGGAACTATATATATATGCCCAATTTTAGAAATCTCAATCTATGAAAATACTGACTTTAATATAAGATAGTAAAGCCTTAATAAATGTTTAATTAAATGGAGGCAGATCCACTGTGCAATTCCTATCGATTGTAAGTTCTCTCATTATACTTTAAATTGTTTGATTTTCCAAAATTAGATATATGCAGAACTTTTTACATTTCTGCCTATTATGCAAAATAAGAGTCCCATGTAAAGTCCATCTACCATTTCTAATTGCAATGTTTTAGAAAATGTACTAAAAAGTTTCTCTTTACCAAAGACTTATTTCCTATTTTTGCATTTCACTTCACTAGAGCCTTGTGAGTTGCAACTTTGACACTGAAATTTCCATAGCAACAGATATTTTTGTCATAGACACAGGCATGATTAAGAAGAAGGCTTTAGTGGCAGCAGTGTTCTCATAATTAAATTCATTAGTTAAAAAGCTGGGTTAAGAGGCATAGAAATTTTATTACAAGAAGTACGCTTTCAACTGGAACTTTGAAGACAATATAAAATTAATTGCAAAATGCCTTTGCTCCTGTTTGATGTTTAAGATAACATTTACACATTTTGCGTTCAACATTTAGAATGGAACAGATATAAAACCAGATTCTGCCCAAGTACAAACAACCTTGAACCCTTTCTTTAAATCATCCACGATGTGAAAACTCGGTAGATTTCTAATTCAGAAAATTCTAAGTAGTTTCATAACTTTCCTAATTTAATTTCCTCTCACAAGATTCACAAGAATTTCTTGGACTGATTTCTCCTCATTACAAAAGCAATTCAGAACTAATAGGCAGAATTTGTAAAATATTGAAAGGTACAAAGTGGAAAACAAAAGTTACCCAGAAGTCCACCACTGTGAAATAAACAATGTTATTTCATTGCTTAACATTACTTATGTTAACATTGCTTATTTAAATATATTTGGCATAGCCTGTCTAATTATCTTCCCCAGTAGCCAGGAAAAACAAAAACAAAAAACGCTGTTCAAACAATGTTCAGACTCAAGATTTGAAGCAACTATCCATATTCCCTAAGTGTAGCATAGATGGGCCTTTTCAGAGCTTATTGGCTGGGAAAATGTTCCAGTTGGGAGTGTTTAGACCTGGTGGTTTGGATGAAATGCAGTTAGAATAATCAGGATGTAATTAGAGCCAAAAGAATTGTCCAGAGTTGTTCTTCCTAGTAATAAAATATATGGTAATGATCCATAGAAGAAAAAAAATCAAATCTTCATTTTGTCTTTGAAGACTGGTCATTTAATCTCTCTTTCATAGATGCATTAGGATCTCCCTGACAAACTAAGCTCATTCATTCAAGCATACACTCATTTGTTTGATAGACTTTTCTTCACTTGATAGATTTTATTCATTGCTCTACACCTTCACTTCCTGGTGAAAATGTCTTCTCTCATTCCTTTTATTTAAAAATGTACTTATCAAGTTCCCGCTGTAAGCCAGGGACTGTACACATGAGGAATGCCACTTGGACAGTTCCTTCCTTCAAGAGCTAGCATCTCACCCAGCAATCCCACTACTGGGTGTATGTCCAAAGGAAATTAAATCAATGTGTTGACGAAATACCTAGACTCTCATGTTCATTGCAGCATTGTTATGATAGTCAAGATTTGTAGCCAACCTACATATTTATCACCCAATGACTTAATAAAGAAAAATGAGGTATATAGTCACAATGAGGTATATAGCCTTTAAGAAGAAGGAAATCCTGTCATTTGTGATAACATGGATGAACCTGGAAGATATTATGTTACGTTAAATAAGCCAGGCAGAAAAAGACAAATACCACATGGTCTGGCTTATATGTAGAATCTGAAAAAGTTGAACTCATAGAAGGAGAGTAGAATGGTGGTCACCAGGAGCAGGGAAAGGAGGTGATGGAGATCTGTTGGTCAAAGTATACAAAATTCCAGTTAGATAAGAATAAGTTGAAGAGGGCTATTGTGTTCTGGCACCATGGTTACTATAGCTAATCACATTGTAATGTACTTTTGGAAGTGCTTTCACCACAAAAAAGTATGTTGGATAATGCATATTAATGAGCTCAAGTGAGCCATTTCATACTGTATACATATTTTTAAAACATGTCTTACACCATAAATATATATGTATATAATGTTTTATTAATTTAAAAAATTTAAAGTCCACATCTAATGACCCCAGCTCTTCATCCCAGACTCAGCCCAGGAATCAGCTCTAGCACAGAGCCTGTCTTCACACACACACACACACACACACACACACACACACACACATGCACACCCACACGCACACGCACACACACACACACACATGCACACCCACACGCACACGTGCACCCCCCCACACGCACACGCACACGCACACACCCCCACACACATGCACACATGCTTACTGTCCTCTTTCTATTTTACACATACCTATTTGCATGTCTGTCCCCTCCTTGAGGTCATGGAACAAGGCAAGCAGATTTCAAGGAAATAAATAAACTCGGGTTCCCATTTTGTAACATAAGTTTCTCATTAAATTTAAATTTTGCGTTTCTTTGACTATTACTAAAGTTAAGCAGTTTTCATTTTTTTAAATTGGGCCATTGCATTTTTTTCTATTGTTATGCCTCTTCAGGACTGTTGCTCAATTTTTTACTTGTATGTTCATTTTTTTTTCTTGCTGACTACCAAGATTTATCAATATCAGGGATATTAGCCCTTTTTATATATTTCGTGATTTTTTTTCAGGTTCTCCTTTGCTTCTCAATTTTTGTTTACAGGTCAGTGGCTCTTGTTTTTTAAGTTGTGGTAGTCAGATGTAGGTTTTTTATATTCAGACTTGGTCAAAAAAGGATTTAAGGTAGCTTAGAAGTATGTTTTCCATGCCAGGATAAGATTAATTAAAACCAGATAAGAAAAATTAGGCAAAGAAAAAAAAATAAAGATAGGAAAGTAAGATGGAGCCAGGAGTGGAGTCATTTTTTAAAAGAGATGCCTTAACGTGTTTTTCATTTGCTAGGAGTTGGCTGCAGATCTGGCTGTATGTGCTCCTGTAGCATGTGTTAACAAGTAAATGCAATGCAGTGCAAGATCAACAGCGTGGTGAGGGAAGATCAGATGGCACACTTAGCAAATGCAGTAGTGTTCCTAATCCCCATGCTAATTCTCCCAGAAAAGGCTTTCCCTTGAGTCCTTATGAGAACATACTATTAGTAAATTTTCTTTAACAGCAGACTACAGTAAAACACAACACATTTCACAAGACAGTTGAAGGATTGCAGACATAATTTGTCAAGGATTTGTTTTTAATTTAATTTTGTAAAACAATATCCATTTTGATTATTTTTAAAATTAGGGAGGCATTCAGCAAGGGAGAGATGTCAAAGAAAGAAAAACTTTTTTATTGATCTTAAAAGCAGTTTCATTTTCTATGAAGGAAAACAAAAAACATTTCAATGTGACCTTTTACTTAGAGCAATTTCACTGGTTAAAAATACTTTTGAGGTCGTGTGAGAAACACACCAAACAGCCATTTTTCAAGACTTCAAAGGCTGATTCTTTGAACTGCTTGAAGTGAGTTGGTTGATCCTATCTTGACACTGTGTTCAGAATGAGCACAATAGATGGCTTGTCCAGGTAACCACAAGCATATAGTTGTGCATGAGGTGCTGAACATCAAATTCTGAAGTAGAGAAGAGAAAGGATACTCTGGAAGCTGAGCATAAATGAAAATACTGCTTGATGGGTACCTTTTCTCGATTTCCGATTGAGGGAAAACAAATTTTTCTGACATGAAAATTAATATATTTAGCTGATTCAGGACTCTAATATTTAGAGAGTAGTACATTCATAAGTTTAAGGGACCACAGAGGTATTCAGTTCAGTTATCTATTATAAGTTTAAGCCGGGCGTGGTGGCGCACGCTAGTAATCCCAGCATTCGGGAGGCTGAGACTGGAGGATCCGAGTTCGCGGCCAGCCTCAGCTACCTAGTAAGGCACTCTGCAACCTAGTGAGACTCGGTTTCAAAATAAAGAATAAAAAATAGGGCTGGGGGGTATAGCTCGGAGGTAGAATGCCCCTGAGTTCCATCCCCAGTACCGCAAAAAAAAAAAGTTTAAATCCCCTGTAAACTGTCTCCCTCAAAAAACAACCAGCCTAAACTTGAAGAGCAGTATAGAATGGTGGTTTAGAGAGCCAGATAAGACATCGATGGTCTGGACTGGAGTCCTGGATTTCCTGTTTACCACTCACATGAACTTGGGCAAGTTTCTTGTCCTTTGGTCAAATTTCCCTGTCCTTCAGTTTCCTCATCTGTAAGTTTGTGATAGATAAAGCACCTAAGAACAGTGTCTGGCAATCCTGGATGTGCAGCAACAGTTACCTTGTACTATAATTAAATTCCTATATTATTATCTACACCTTCCAGGGATGCTCAGTGCTACCTTTGTTTTGTTTGGCTGTTTTAGTAAGGGTAAGAGTTCACTTCTGGTAACAGCAGAATGGTTTTTATAGTACTACCATCTGCCAATAACACATTTGAACTCTGGACCAAAAAAAAAAAAAAAAAAAAAAACAGTGCAAACATTATAAAATTATAAAATCAGAACTAAAATAATTGCTAGAAGCCCCTGGGGAATGACTGAAAATAGGCAGAAACTGGAGGAAACATGATTTTTGAAATATGGAATCAAGCTGAGATCCACACTTAACAGCTTTTTCTCTCAGGGTGCTCCTCATCTTGCAAAGTACAATTGTGTGTTGCTTGATGATGGGGCTATGTTATGAAAAATGCATCGTTAGACAATTTCATCATTGTGAGAACCTTACAGAGTTCATTTGTGCCGGCCTAAGTGTGTCACTTACTACACAGCCAGAGTACATAATTGTATGTCCTCTACTTTTATACAACTGTCAGCACAGTAGGTGTGTTCACGTCAGCATCACCAAGAAGACATGAGTCATATGTTGGACTATGGCCTTATGATGACTACCATGTCACTAGGCAGTAGGAATTTTTCATTTCCATTATAATCTTATGGGAGCACTATTGTATATGAGTTCTGGCATCAATCAAATCATCAACAGTATGGAGGATCCTCAGATGAATGGGAATGAACCTACCATATGATCCAGCAATACCACTTCTGGGTATCTACCCAAAAGAATGGAAACCAAACTACCAGACTAATGCCACACAGTTCACAAACTATGGAACCAGCCAAGATGTCCATCAACAGATGAATGGATTACAAAACATCAGATATCATAGATATTAAAATTAGAAGATGAACACTTTAAAGTAACTATGATATACATGCAAAATAATGTATTGGAAAAGAGCAATGTAGTGTGTGAAGAAATGAGATCAGGAACTATACAGAAATGATAAAAGAACCAAGGGGAGCTGGGCGTAGTGGCACACACTTCTAATTCCAGTACTTGGGAGGGTGAGACAGAAGAATTGCAAGTTCAAGGACAGCCTCAGCAACTTCAAGACTCTCAACAACTTAGCGAGACCCTGTTTCAAAATAAAATAAAATCGGTAAGGAGGTGATTCTTGGAGGTAGAATGCCCCTGAGTTCAAAAAAATTGCAGAATTATGACAGCCTATGTGACAATAACAGGTATTCTAACATGTGACACTGAAATCATAAAAAGGAAGTATAAATAGAATGGGACAAAATTTTTTTGAAGAAATAATTGATTTAAACTGTTAACCTCTCTCAGATTTAGGACATTCGATGCAGTCTAAGCAGGATAACTAAAAAGAAAACCATACTCATGCAAATAATAATCAAACTTCTGAAAACCAAAGATAAGAAAAATATATTGTTATCCAGAAGAAAAAGACATATTACAAAGTATTAAGTAAAGGAATAATAACAGTAAAGGCTGACAAGCCAGGCATGGTGGTGCATACATGTAATCCCAGTACTTGGGAGGCTGAGACAGGAGGATTGTAGATTTGAGGACAGTCTCAGAAACTTAGCTAAACTTTCACCAACCTAGCTAGACACTTTACAGACAAAAAATAAAATGGACTGGAGTGTAGCTTGGAGGTAGAATACCCTTGAGTTCAATTCCCAGTATCCTCCCCACCCCTCACACACAGAATAGAAGCTGGCATCTCAAGGAGACTGGACAATGACATATTACCTTTTTAAAAAGTCTGAAAAAAATCAGCCTATAAGTCTAGTTGACTTGCATTCAATTATATCACTAATTATATTAAGTTTAAATAGAAAAAAGCTTCAAATTAAAAGCAGAGATTTATGCATTTTAAGTAAAACACACCGATGGATTAAAAATGAAATAATGAGATAGATTTTAAAACATAGATACTGCCAGAAATCAAATGAAGCATTTTATAATAATGAAAACATCAATTTGTTAAAATGGCATAATCTTAAGTGCATTGGTATCTAATGATGAAAAATTTATTTTCTAAGTATCAATAGAGTAATTCCCTTTAAGGAAAATTTTTCTTCAGTTAGGAAAATGTTTTGATAAGTTTATTGAAGCAAGAGGTCTCTGAGTCATAGATATGGGGCAGTTTTGATGCTTCAGAGAAGCAGATAAAACTACTTGAGAAAAGGAGCTAGGGTCACCAGTTGTCTTGATTAACATTCTCATTGCTATAATTCAGAACAACTGGCCACACAATTTAGAGGAAGGAAGAATTATTTGGTCATAGATTTTGGAGATTTCAGAGGTTCCGTCCATGTCAGGCCAGGTCTGTGGAGCTCAGAACATAGCAGCAGGAAGCAGAGAGAGGAAGAGAGGATGGCTCTCACATCATGTATGCCAGAAGAAAGATAGCAAGCAATGGGATTCAAAGACAAAAGTACAGTCCCTAAGGCCACACCCTCCAGTAGTCACCTCCTCCAGCCACTCTCCATCTGCCTAGGTTGCCAACAGTAATTCCATTGAAACCCACATGACCTAATTACATCAGCTCTGAACATTGATGCACAAGCTCTCTAGGGAACATTCTATATCTTGCCATAACACCAATTTTTCTGTTTTTTCCCAGAACTGAGGTATTTCTTTGGACATACAACTTAGTGCAAAGATCAGGACTGTTTCAAGAACTGAGACATTTCAAAAAAAACTGGGATGGTTACTCATCTTACAGAAACAATCCATTTGACTTAGAAATAGAGGAATAGAAAAGCAAAGAGAGAAGAGTACATAGCCCCAAAATGATAGGAGATTGTACTTTGAATGAAGTAGCCCCTTCCAGTGAGCCCTCAAGCCTTAAGAAATACAATTAAACTCACAAAAATGATAGTTCTAAAGTGTGTGGGAAGCTAGCTATGAGGTATAATGAGTGTGCATCTTGTACATGATATTTGTGGAGCAAAGGCAATGAGAATATTATCTTTGAGAATCTGTGGAAATCATTGGTATGCTTTTGACTTTCATAGGCTATGGAATAAGAGACCTAAGTCAAGATTGGGGATATTAAGGGTGAAAAAGACTTAGATTACATCTGGATCTTATATAACTATATTAGTTAAAAATATTTTGGTTTTCAATGATAGAAAAATCTACCTCCAACTGAATTGCACAATAAAGGGCATTTATTCACTGATGTAACTGAAAAACTCCAGCAGTAAAGTGAGCTTTAAGCTCAATTCTGTGCCAAGGGTCAGAGTGACACCTGGACTCGGATCCATTTCACAGCAAGTATCTAAGTGGCTCTCTTCCTTGGAAATTCATCTTCAAGCTGGTTTCCCTCATGGTAGCAACAATGGGCAAAGCAGTCACAAACTCAACATTTGCACACATCAGCATGGATCATCTAACTTTTTCTGTAAAAGTCCAGGTAGAGCAGAGCATGATGGCACATGACTGTGATCCCATTGCTTGGGAGGCTGACACAGGAGGATCACAGATTTGAAGCTAGCCTCAGCAACTTAGCAAGGCCTTGTTCCTAAATTAAAAATAAAATAAGGCTGGGGATGTAGCTAGGATGTAGAATACCCTTGGGCTTTATCCCAAGAACCACACACACTAAAAAGATAGAAAATATTTTAGGCCTTGCACTTCTGTGGCAACTAGTCAACTCTGCCATCATAGCACAAAAGCAGCCATATCCCTTCCATAGCCTATGACCAAAAGGGTGACTGTATTTTAATAGAGCTTCGTTTATCACTTTCCATGTCATAACAAAGGTCATATAAAGTTTATGTGTTATGAAATATTACTCTTGGGATCCCCTCCCCCTCACTGCCACCATTTAAAAATGTGAAAACATTCTTAGCTTTAGGACTGAGCAGAATCAGGTGATGGGCCAGCTTTCACCCACAGGCCATAGTTTGCTAACCCCTGACCTAAAAGATTATCTGAGTAGAGCTTACAGCAAACATACTCTCTCCTTCATGGAATATCTTCCCCTTTCTCTTCTCTGTGTTCTCAAGAAAACCTCAGCCAATGATATTTGTGTGCCAAAATCCTCCAAATTTTTATCTCCAACCTGAACTGCTCCCTATCTCCAGGCCACCTGCTTAATTGACATTTGATGTTAATTTAATTAAGGATTTAATTGCATTTTAAAATTTAATGTAATCCAAACCTGCCAGTGGGTCCAAGCCATGTGTGGCAGTGCACATCTGTAATCCCAGTACTTGGGAGGATGAGACAGGAGGATCACAGATTCAAGGACAGCCTCAGCAATTTAGTGAGACTCTCAGCAACATAGTGAGACCCTGTTTCAAAACAAAATAATTTAAAAAAAGGGCTGTGGTATAGCTTGGAGGTAGAATGCCCTTGTGGTTTGATTCCCAGTACCACACACAAAAGTGAATCCAGCTGCACAGCCATACACACACGTCAGAGTCACAGTGACATTCTCATGGAACTGATCCCAGGGCCATTGGATGATGCTTCAGCCTCCCCCCTCCCCCATTTCTAATGTGTGTGGTGAAATGAAACTCTTTTTTTGCATTTTTTTCTTTTTTCTGATTACTCTCTTTTCCTCCTCTAGGGATCAATAAAACTGAGAAATCAATCAAAGGTGTAACATCAAATGGAGGAATTTTTCAGCAATGTCTATCAGCTTTAGGAAATGCGATGAGAAGAAATAGTTACGATTCAATATCTTGCCTGCACAGAAGGTTCCAGTTTAGACTTGGATCCTGCCCCATCTGGTCATTTATAATGTATACACAAATACTCCAGATAAAGCTTTGAGTTTTTGCTGTTACCTTACTGGCCTCCTGCAGCTTCAAAGGTGTTTGAGTTCCCGACCATGCAGTTTAACCACTTTCTTCCCTGTTCTTTACAGATCTGTGTGTGTCTGCAGCTCGCTTTCATTTTGTCCAGCTAATCTATTTTCTTAGAGAGTTGCTTCACCTTCCCCATCCTCTCCTGTGTGTGTTTTGAAAACACAGGAGAAAAAATGTTCAAGTAAATTAAAACTGTATTCTGACAAAAATGAGTATGTATGAGTATTTAGTCTTTTGTCCATTCAGTACACATTTTTTGAGCATTGCTATATAGTAGACACTGTTCAAGGATCAGAGTACACAAAGATCCCTGTTCCACAGCCCGGTCCTTAAGATGCTTATAGTATATGAAAGGCAACAGAAAATGTAAATTTATAATTCACAATAAAACAGTGTAGATGTTAGAATGAAGCCTGAAAAAAAGATATTTCAGGAAGAAAGGGAAATAGCAAGGGTTCACAGAAGAGGCAGTGCAGTGACTACATTAGGAAAAGAAAAAAGTGTCAGAGGGAGAGGTGAAAATGAGAATCCCTAGTCCAAAATATTGGTAGTTGAGTTGCAAGACGATTACTTCCGGAAAGAAGTATTGAGAAGATGTATTGGGTAGATGAAATGCCTAATGAGACCATAAATGAGGAGAATTGCTTCTTATAACGTAGGAGAAGATAATTTTTATCAGATAATGAAATTATTTTCAGTCTTTGGAATGAAAATGAATCCCTTGCTAATGCAGATCATGCTAATAAAAGGAGCGAGCGAGAATGTCGGAATTACACTTGGCTCCTGGTAGGCAGAAACCAACCTAAATAGTCCAGGGAAAAAAAATGAAAGATAATGAAGTAATCAAAATAATTGCTTAATAGGGAATGTGAAATATCTGCGGTGTTAAATTATAAATGTACATTTTCAAGAAAAATGAGGTGACCTTAAGGAACAGATTAGAAACCCCATCTCGTGCCGGATAGAAGCAATGCTTTTCATTAGCAAAGCTAGAGATTAATTAAATCTGGGGAAGCTCTTTGAAATCCACAAGTGCGAGTTACATTAGGATACAATACAACTGGTATATTGGTATCATAATTAATGATTAAAATAGAGCTCGTTATTAAATGTGTTCTGGCATAGTACACATGATAGATGGGAAATGAAGAGGACAAAATTGTGTTACTTAAAATCAAAATTGACTTTAGAGGCATCTGCTTTCAAAAGTGTTGGGGGTGGGGTAGAGTTTTACTAGTGGGGAGATCTATATATTGTTCCTGTCCCTCTTCAAGGTTGCCTGGAGAGCCATCCCAAGCATGCTGGGGGTATGTGGGGTGTCTGTGCCCCTTCACCAACCTGTCTTGGGATTTAGTGGGAGGGATGAAAGGAAACAGCTTATCGATTATTTTTCCATTATCTCTGAATGTTTTGTTTCAGCTGAATGATTTCAGAGACTTGTAGCAGAGAAAGGAGAGAGAGGCTGAAATTACAAAGCCTCTGCTAGTTCTTATTGCTGCTCAAGAGTGAAGCTTTGGGGAGAGTGGTCCGTTGTTGATAGAGCAGATTATGTATAGCATTATGTATAGCCTGGAGCCAGCAGCAGGTGGTGATCCAAACTGCTTCACAGGTCGGAGAAAAGGGAAGTTAATTTCATGGGAAGATTTTGAAAGGGGAAATGAGAAATGGGAGCACATGGAGAGGGAAAGAGTGAGAAGCAACAGAGACAGGAAGCCCCTTCCTCTGCCATATGCTTATGTCTTCGGTTCACAAACATAAATGGTGAAATCAAGAAAAGGTAGTTGGTTCACATCTAGGGTCAGTTAGAAGAGCGCCTGAACAAGGGAAAGTATGCATAATCTGAACTGATTCAGAGCCATTGCTCTGAGTACAAAAAACGCTAACCACACAGGGCATGGCGGTGCATGCCTGTAATCCCAGTACTTGGGAGGCTGAGACGGGAGGATTGCAGGTTCAAGGCTAGCCTCAACAAAGGACCTTTGCAACTTAGCAAGACTCTATTTCAAAATAAAAAAATAAAATAGAGCAAGGATGTAGCTCAGAGTTAGAAGACCCCTGGGTTTAGTCTTTAGTAGCACACACACACACACACACACACACACACACAAAAAGAAGAAGAAGAAGAAGAAGGAGGAGGAGGAGGAGGAGGAGGAGGAGGAGGAGGAGGAAGAGAAAAAGGAAGAGGTAGGTGAGACCTGAGATAAAAGGAAGGGACAAGTCTAGATTGGCCCAGCACAGGATGTGGAAAGGGATCAGAGAATTCCAAGTGAGAATATAAGAATATCTGGGCCAGAAGCAGAAGGGAGAAGATAATCAATCCTGACAAGTTTTCATCAACATCTTTGACAAGCTGGGCATGCTGACGGACAACTGTAATTCCAGTACTTGGGAGACTGAGGCAGGAGGATCACAGGTCTGATGCCATCCTTAGCAATTTATGGAGACTCTCAGCAACTTAGTGCCCTGTGTCAAAATAAAAAATAAGGTAGGGCTAGGGGTATAGCTCAGAGGTAGAATTCCCCTGGGATCAATTCTCAGTACCCTGCCCCCCCACTTATACATACTAACCACATTCCAGTTCCAGAAGGTCATATTACAACAGGGTACTTGGTAGGCAACAATCAGCCTGAATGGCCTGGTGGGAAAGGCAGGTGATAGGACTTGTGTTATGCTAGATGGAATTACAGCCGTGTTTAATCTTTCATGACGGTGTAACTCCCCTACTGCTGTGAAATATGGCTGTTAATTTTAGCTTGGCTGGTACTTTGAGCAATGTTACTATGTGATGATTTTAGGTTTGAGTTTGGTTTATGCCATACAAACTTTAGACCATGTAGAGATGCTGCTCTCTGTCACATTTTAAAAATAGCTGTGAATCCTACAGAACAAATGGCTTGCCTTACAAAAACACAGTGAGTTCAAAAGATTCTGTTCTGAAAATTCTTGCAGAAAAGAGGAATAGCCACATATACAATTTTTAATTTCTTTTTTAAATGAGATAAAATGTGATAGTCTGACAACGAGGATAGAAATTTGCATAGCAATTTTATTTGCTTAAATTATTTTTCTCATTATTCCCTTGTCCAAGTATCCTCCGAAAGGCATGGTTTATAACCTGTTATTTTATTCCAGCTTATCCCTTTGGACAAATTCTGTCAAATCTCCCTTTCCCACCTCGGGAAAAAAGGTTTCCTTTTCTTGCCAGAATCCTCATATTATCTTCTAGTCACTTTCAATATATGAACAAGTCCCATTTGGGGAGTTAAGATTCACTTCCAAGTAATATGAAGCCCAATCTAGTATAAATCAAAACTTCCAACTTACATCCAATTCAAAGATTTTTCTCTCCCTTCCCTTCAAAGAAGCCTGTACCCTGTAGTGAGGAAGAGGGCAAGGGCTGCTTCTTCAACTCTTTATCATTTCATCATGTGCCTTCTGGATGTTTCTGACTTCTTGGCATTTGTGGAGCCCAGGAGGAAGATTGGTGAGATAAAGGTAAAAAAATCTCACGTGATTTGTTATCCTTCCATTTCAGTCAGTATTCTCAGCACTGTGACCCCAAATACCTGATGACCACAACTTAGAGGAAGGAAGCTTTATCTGCTCACAGTTCTGGAGGTTGCAGTCCACGTTAGGCTGGGTCACATTTGCAGAGCTCGGGGCATGGCAACAGGAAGGACATATAGTCACCAAGGCCACGCCCCCAGTGACCTATCTCCCCCAGCCACAACGTACCCGCCTACCTTACCACCCAAGAAATCCATTAATCTATCAATGGATTCATCCACTGGTGAAATCAGAACTCTCATGATTCAATTATTTCACTCTGAACATTTTGCATTGTCAATACATGAGCTTTCCTAGGGGGCATTATGTATCCAAACTATACCACCTTATAACTTGCCTACGGCCTCTGAGTGACAGGCCTCCAAATGTGGGACCCTCAGATGCCCTCACACTGGCCTTTATCACGCTCTCAATGGGAAACAAGAGCCAAGTGGGATGGGGTCAAATAGATTCCACTTCTCATTCTTTGGCATAGTTTCCTATACAGTCACCAAGAGAAGTCCTAAGCATTCAACATTTGCCGAGAAAACTTGTCTCTTCAAGGCTCATGATGAAGCAGTGGCCATTGTGGGAATACATTTGGCATCCTTTCTTGAGGCACTCAATTTTTTCATACTTTCTTGCACTTGGATTATATATGTCTGCTCCTTTCATTAAGAAAAAAAAAAGACACTGATTTCTTGCCTTAGGCCCTGTTGTCTAGGAAACCTGCTGGACTAAGACAACCTTTAAACTAATACTGTATATAGAAGTATGAAATAGCCTGGTAAAGATGGAGGATAATATTCTGGATTTAGAGAATTGTATATTTGGAGACCTAAAGACAAATTGGAATATGGATTTTTTTTATCTTAGTTTTTTCAGGCTGCCATAACAATATACTATAAGCTGTTAATAAATATTTAAATGGACCGGGCATGGTGGCACATGCTTGTAATCCCAGCATTTGGGAGGCAGGTTTGCAGCCAGCCTCAGCTACCTAGTGAGGCACTCCACAACTTAGTGAGACCCTGTTTCAAACAAGTTTCAAAATAAAGAATAAAAAATAGGGCTGGTAGAATGCCCCTGAGTTCAATCCCCAGTACCACAAAAAAAAAAAAAAAAAAAAAATTAAATGGAAGTTTTTCTAACTATATAAGGGTATAAAGAAAAAAACTATCCAAAACTTATAAATAGGCAAAATGGATTAACTGGATGTCCTTTCAGTTTAGTTCTGGGCATTTTCTAGCTTCTTGAGTGGGAGTTCTACTAGTCAGGGTTCTCCAAATGTGTGTGTGTGTGTGTGTGTGTGTGTGTGTGTGTGTGCATATGTGTATGCATACATATATAGTATGTGCATTTATGTAAGTACTTATGTGTGCATACACACAACTACACATATATCTATCTATTAAGAACTTAAATCCCAAATCTGTGGAGCATGTTGTCAGTCTGGAGACCCATGGAAGAGTTAATGTTGTAGCTCAATCCGATAGGCCATCTGGAGGCAGAATTTCCTCTTCCTTCCTCTGAGAACTTCAATCTTTTTTCTTATAACCTTCAACTAATTGGATAAAATCTACCTTTAGTATACACCTATAGTGTTTTGCTCAAAGCCTACTTTAAATGTTAATCTTATCTAATAAATACCTGTCGGGGTCTTAGCCCGGCAGGAAAGACCCTGCCTCTAGATGGCGCCTGGCAGAGTGCCAGAAGTGGCTGCAGGTGGTAACATCCTAGGGCTGCGCCACGCCAGAGCGCATGCACCAGCACGCCCTGCTTGTGGCTGGCCCAGGTGAGAGCTGTATGAGGCACCTCGTGGCTCAGGCCCTGCGCGGCCTTAAGAGCCTCCACCTCCTGCGGGAGAGGGAAGTTGCTGGAGAGAGTCTTTGGAGAGAAGGCGGGTGGTTGCTGGTGGTTGGTGGGTTGCTGGTGGTTGGTGGGTTGCTGGTGGATGGTTGATTGCTGGAGAGAGGGGTTATTGAGAGTCTATTGGAAAGGCACTATTTGGAGAGACGGTTGCTGTACTGTAACTGTTACTGCTTGGGTAGTGTCCTTGATCCCAGAGAGAGAGAGAGGTATAATAAAGAGAAGTTTGAACCAGCAATGTTCAGTTATCGCCTCCATTGGGGCCTCATGGTTGAGGGTCCAGCTTGGGGGACGATAAATACCTTCACGGCAACATCTAGTATTTGACCAAATATCTCAGTACCATGACTAGCCAAGTTGACACATAAAAATAATTATCACAGGGGCATTGTCTAATTCTCTAACAACATTTGCTTGATATATTATTTAGAAGTCATATATCTCTTTATCGATAGAGATTAGCAGCTAGGCATGGTGGCACACAGCTGTAATCCCAGTATTTGGGAGACTGAGACAGGAGGATTAGAGGTTTGAAGCCAGCCTTAGCAATTTAGAAAGAACCTCAGCAACTTAATATTTCAAAAAGTAAAATAAAAATATAAACAATAAAAAATGAAATAGGGGTGAAGCTGTAGCCTGGAGGCAGAACATCCCTAAGTTCAACTCCTCGTACCACAAAAAAAAAAAAAAAGAAAGAGTGAAAGAAAGAAAGAAAAGAAGAAAAGATAGAGGCTTGTAAAAACCTGATAGCAATAAATAAAAATGGTTTTATTCTACAATAACATACACAAATTTTGTTCCCAAAGGTTGTAAGTGATGAGAATATAACCCAAAGATATTCATTTATTGCCCTGTAGGATACCAACCTATTTTGTGTCCAACCCACCAATCTGATTCTAGCACTTTAAGAATGTTATTTCAAGAAAACTTAGCATCTTCCATAAAATTTTTTTTAAAAAAACATAAAACTATGTTTTTCACTTTTGAAAAATTGTACTTTGACAGGGAATAAGTACTTAGTATGTAGTACCAGAAAGAATGAAAGAATAACAGTTATTCAGTGTGCAGTGCTTTTAATGACTTTAATTATGCTATAAGTGGGTATCAACAAAGTACAACTATCCCATTGTCTTCATTAGTCCCTGATTGACATGGATATTGGATTTAAGACATGTACTGTAAGTTTTACAACTATAGCTTCTCTCCCATTCACTCTATTCCCTCCTTTGACTTTATTTCACCTGTTTTGTATCTTCTTGTTGTTTTGTTTCTGAATCTTCCTTGTATTTCCCATCTTCTTTTGTCCCCCTTCAGTACAGTGTCTCCAGATTTATCATCAGCTTTATGCTTTTCATTTTACCTCTATCAAATCTGCTGTTTGACCTATCCATAGAATTTTTTTTTATTTCAAAGGCTACATTTTTTTTATTTCTTTCTTTTATTTTTATTTTTATTTATTTATTTATTTATTTTTTGCGGTACTGGGGATTGAACTCAGGGACATTCTACCTCCGAGCTACACCCCCAGCCCTATTTTTTTTTTTTTTTTTTTTTTTTTTTTTTTTTTTTTTTGTTGTTCTTGTTATTTTTTTTTTTTTCTTTCTTCCTCCTGGTTTCCCCCCCCTCCTTTTTTTTTTTTTTTTTTTTTTATTCTTTATTTTGAAACCGAGTCTCACTAAGTTGCAGAGTGCCTCATTAGATAGCTGAGGCTGGCCGCGAACCCAAATCCTCCGGTCTCAGCCTCCCGAATGCTGGGATTACAAGCGTGTGCCACCACGCCCGGCTCATTTTTTTTATTTCTGTAATTTCAATTTGATTCTCATTAAATATGCCTGTTTTTTCTTGCAGTGTCTTGCTTTCTGATTTTGATTATTTCTTTTATGTTGCTAATTATTTTAAACATACTTGTTTTCTTTGTCATTTTTTCTAGTATATGACACTATAGGGGTATTGATCCTCCTGTTTGTTGTGTCTGATTAGTCTGGTTTATGTGTGTGTGTGTGTGTGTGTGTGTGTGTGTGTGTGTGTAATTTGGATCATCAATTTGAGCAAGGTTATATCAGAATTTTGTTTAGGTAAGCCTTGAGTGGCCTGGGCTGAAGTTGGGTCTTTCCAGAGGGGATTATTTTGCATTTGCCAGGAACCTCTCCATGGGAGCAATTATTTTGGTAATTTCTCAGTTTGGAAATACCAGACCCAGCAAGTAGTAAAGGACAAAGCCAATCTAACTAATTCTTAAGGGAGATTTTTTTTTTTTTTTTTTTTTTTTTTTACCTAGAGCTCCAGGGCAATTAGATAAGATTCCTTCTTCTTCATCTGTACTAATGAGGTGTTTTCTTTCAGTCTAATTTTTTGAATGATTAAATCTATATTAGTTTTCTACTGGTGTTATAATGTTACCGCAAAGTGGCCTAAAACAACAATAATTTGAGGAAAGAAAAGGCAAAGGGAAAGGAAAACTGGAAGGCAAACAGGAAGATAGGAAGAAATGAGGGAAGAGAGGTGAGAGAGAGGGAGGGAGGCAGACCCAGAGAGAAAAGGAAAAGAGAAAATCAAAGCAAAGCAAAGCAACACAAATTTATTATTTCCTAGTTTTTATTTTGTTTGTTTTTGTTTTGGTACTAGGAATGGAACCCAGAGGCATTCTACCTCCAAGCTACACCCCCAGTCCAATTTTATTTTTTATTTGGAAACAAGGTCTCACTAGGTTGCTGAGAGCCTCGCTAAGCTGCCAAGGCTGGCTTTGAACCTGTTTTACTCCTGTCTCAGTCTCCCAACTACTGGAATTACAAGCGTGCATCACCATGCCCGGCTTATTTCTTAGTTCTATAGATCGGAAGTCAAAATGTATCTCATTGGGCTAAAGTCAAGATATCTCTAGGCCTGGGTACTTCTGGAGGCTCTAGTAGAGAATCCATTTTGTGAAATTTTCTAGCTTCTAGAAGCTGCCCACATTCCTTGACTGGTGACACACTTGCTTTTTCAAAGCCAGCAGTGGTAAGTCTTTCTCACATCTCAAGATTCTGAGATTCTGATCTCTTCTGTGTTTTCCTCTTCCTTTTTTTTTTTTTTTTTTTTGAGTGTGTGTGAATGGTATTGGGGATGGAAACCAGGGGCATTCTACCTTTGAGCTACATCCCTAGCCCTATTTTAGTTTTTATTTTGAAATAGGGTCTAAGACGTTGTGAAGGGTCTAAATTGCTGAGACTGGCTGCAAACCCAGAATCCTCCTGTCTCTGCCTCTCAAGTACTGGGATTATAAGAGTGCCCCACCAAGCCCAGCTTCCTCTTCCATCTTAAGAAGATCTTTGTGATGATATTGGGAGCTCAGGAATAACCCAGGATAATCTCATTAGCAACACCGATTCCATCTGCAACTTTAATTCCCTTTTGCCTTGAGTAGCAACATAGTCACAGGTTCTAGAGATTAGGATTTGTATATCCTCAGAGAGTCCTGTCTTGTCTTTATGTAAGGATCTCAGTTCTAGCTTGCAACCCTCTCCCTCTGTAGTTTTAAAACTTATGCCCTTAGGTTAACAAAACCAAATGCTTCATCCACTGAAGCGACAGTACTAGTCCCTATGCTCTCTTCCTTGGATTTCTTTTCTTCATTTCTTCCAAGTTCAGCTATAACTTAAAGGTGCATGTAGTATACATATGTGGCATTTCTAGGAGTTCATAGTATAAGACCTTGGGACTTGTCTAGCCAACCATATGACCAGACACATAAACCTCCAATATGACCGACCGTATTTGACCAACCAGAGTACAAAGAGAGGCGCATAAAGCATTTATCCAAATACTTACCGGTAATAAATCAAGCTACAATTTTTTTCACTAAAATGTATTCCATCCATCTAACTTAACAAATACACTCTCATAATGACGTGGAAGGCCAGCCTATAAAGTAGGATTCTCAAATTCCTTGGAGACCTGCACAGAATGCATGGCGGCCTTCCTCTCTGGTTTGCCTCCTTTCTCCTTCTACCAAAAGGATCCTTCCAGGAGGCCTCATTCACATGCATTTGGCTCTGGCTCTCCCCCACCTTCTGGCTGTCAGAGTCTATTCAAACCTTTGAGCTACCCTTGGCTACTCCCCAGGACTAGTTGAGTATGGAAATAGCAAGTCTGGCCTCAGTTGAAAGGGCTACAAGGGAATCCTGTGCAGATCCTAAGCATGGGCCAAGGGGATTCTAGGGATCTAGGTACCTGAGCTTAAAGAAAGGAATGGGGCTCAGATAAACCAGTCCACCTAGACCTGTGGACCTTGGTCTGTAGGGAGGGAAGTGCCGAGGGAATGATCTTCTCAAGTTCCTTGCCCAAGCAGGCAGCCCTCTTGTTTGGCCCTCAGGGTGATCCCTCAGTCAGTTGCCAAAATATTTCCACTTCTTCTACCTAGAGTATAAGTTGCAATTGTTCCAACTTATTTTTCACTTGGACTATTGTTATAAGCTTCCTAACTTATATTCTGACCACCAGTGTCACCCAGCCATTAAGTCAGAGAGCCTGGTTCCAAAGCCTACATCCGCTGTTTATTAGCTATATAACTCTGGGGAAGTTACTTAACCTTTTTGGAACCTCCATTTGCTCAGCAAAGCTGCTTCCAAATTCCTAACACAGAGAAACTACAAAAGATAAATGTTTATTGTCTTAAGTCATTAAGCCACTATATTTTGGATAATTTGTTTCTTAGAAATACATAACTAATATATTACCACCCCATTCCTGCTTTTCAAATGATGGTATAATATCCATTATTCCAGAGAGACTGTCTAAAACCTAATAGGATATAAAAACAATGGTAAAGGTCATTAACTGGAAACATTTTTCAAACATTCTACTTGTTTTTTTTTTTTTTCTCTTCGTTATTTAACAGTGTAAGCATGAGAGTTTTATTTAAGATAAAGACCAAAGCACCATAACTGACCAACTGTATATGTCCTGCTGGTCCCTCTAAAACCAATGGCTTTTATCATGACATAAGATCTTATAACATGGGGTGGGTGCTGTGCTGTGTTCCCTTCTCCAGCTCTACACACATTCCTGTTTTCCTGGTGTGTCCCCCGGAATTCATGTGTTAGAAACTTAATCTTCAAAGTTCTATGCCAATGGTATTTGGAGGTGAGACTTTTTGGAGATGATTGGATCACACGAGCTCTGTCTTTATGAATGGATTAATGGATTAATGGGATGCCATAGAAATCTCTGTCTTGTCACATGATGCCTTGTACTATGCTATGGTGCATCAAGAAGGCTCTCACCAGATGTCCCTCAGGTTTCTGCAACATGATCTTGGACTTCCCAGCCTCCAGAAACATGAGCTAAATAAGCCTGGATTCTTTATAAATTACCCAGTCTGTGGTATTCAGGTTTTCCACAACAGCAGCAACAACAAACCAGACCTAGACAGCCACCTGAACCTACAACACTGTAGTTTTAACAGTCTTTAAAAACAATCACTAAAAGTTGGGCCCAGTGGCACATGCCTATAATCCCAGGACATGGGAGGCTAAGACAGGAAGATCGAAGGTTTGAGACTTGTGTGCAGTAACTTAGCAAAACCCTGCTTCAAAATAAAAATTAAACAGGGCTGGGAGTGTAGCTCAGTGGTAGACTGCCCTGAGTTTGATCTCCAGTACCACAAAAAAAAAAAAAAAAAAAAACAGAGGTTTGGTTGGTCAAACATAATACTAATGTTTACTGGGATTATGAGAATTAAATTACCTGTAGAATTTGGGCAATGGTCAAGATTGTCATGAACATAATTTATATTTGCAATGGAGAAAATATTAATACACTACAGCCTTATTTTTTTTCTTTTTTTTTTTTTTTTTGCGGTACCGGGGATTGAACTCAGGGGCATTCTACCTCCGAGCTATACCCCCAGCCCTATTTTTTTATTCTTTATCTTGAAACCAAGTCTCACTAAGTTGCGGAGTGCCTCACTAGGTAGCTGAGGCTGGCCGCGAACCTGGATCCTCTGGTCTCAGCCTCCCGAATGCTGGGATTACAAGCGTGCGCCACCACGCCCTGCCTACAGCCTTATTTTGAGTCATCAGTTCCTGGTTTCTTTCATTTTGTCATGTATTCATTCTTTTGCTCCCTCATTCATTCAGCATCTATTTGTCATCAGATGTCCTGCAGATCTTCTATATGTCTTCTAGTAGTTTCTATATGCTAGCTCCAATAGAAAGTGCAAGCTAAATAGACCTACCAGCAAGGAATTTAGAGTTTAATAAAGAAGAAACAGAATTTATAGTCTAGTAGAAAAGAAAGATATTTTTAGAAAAATAAGCCCTTTGAATGAAGGAAAAACCTGTATTTGTGTGCATGTTTGTCTATGCATACATATCTATTTATCTTCCAAATGGGGAGGGGATTTGCAGTTTATTAGAACTTATTGATGTATAACCCATATATAGAAAATTGCGTAAATCCTAAGTGTATAGCTTAATGAATGCATTAAAACTGAACTGATCCTGTAAACACCACTCAGATAAAGACAAAGAGTTTTACTAGCCATTTTCCAGTATACACTTTGGCAGGGGGAAGAAAATGTATCAAAATTTTCTTTTTCTTTCCTCTTTCAACAATATGCATAATGCATATCTTCCTGTTTCACAAGTCACCCTCAGATCATTATTAGCCAGCCTTCCAAAATAGTTTCTCTGAGACAATTCTCCCCTCTCTGTAAGCTGAAATGAGTGATGAAAGTCGAGGTGAACCAGAGCAGAAATCTCCAGCTGTCAAATTAGCAACCAGAAGCATTATTTTCTTCACAAAAGGTGAATCTAGACTCATGGAAATTAGAAAAAGAGAAAAATCCATTAGGTCATCTGGTGAAGGATTATTCCTTCTGATATGGTTCCTAGGTTTTTCTCTAGTTTAAAATGAGATCAGCTGTTTGTATTCAAAAACAAGCCATACACATAAACCAAACTGAATGCACCCTTTATTACAGGAATAGACAGGAAGCATGCCCCACACCAGTTAGATACTGTAACCCCACTGTGTTGCATCAAAGCTTGTGGCATGTTATTAGAAAAGAAGCAAGATAGAACATCTTTTATTTTGTCTTTAGAAAGCACAGCTTTCTGACCCGAAGGTGGTCCTCCTTGGATACAGGCACACAAAACATGCTCCAGCAAGGTATAGAAGTGCAGAGCTACGGTGCTTAAATCTCCTGGAGTGCTAATATTAATCATAGCTACAAGGAATGCAAAAAATCACTTTTGGGGTGGAATCTTCCTTTCATCTTTTGAAAAGCTTCATCATAGTTCAAACAAAATGAGCAAAAGTACGAGTGGGTCTGCAGTAGACAAAGATTTGGGGTTGGAACCTCTCGGAGCATCTATTTGATGTTTTTCTATAGAATATTAGAAAGGGTGGAGGAAGCCTGACTCATAGCCTTTGCATTGCAAATTTCAACAAAGTCTCTGTTGTTTCCTAACTTTCTCCAAAGATCTTGAAACCTACTTTCACATAAGCAAAACTAGTAGCTCTTTTAAGGCAGGAACTATGTTTTTGTTTTGTTTTTTACGTCTATGGCATCTAGCCACAGCACTTGGAACATGGTAAGTGTTTAATAAATACTTGGCAACTGAACACAGAGCTACGTGGAACTCTTTCCTAGTAATGAGGGGCCACTGAAGCATGTTCCAGAGAGACGTGCCATGATTAGATTTGTTTGGTGGGAAGATCCATCTGGCATTAGGATGGAGCATGTACTAGAAAGGGAGAGACCTGAAGGTACGATGATATCATTGGGGAATAACAGTAAAATCCCAGACTAGAGTAAACATCTGAAGTAAAGGAGAGTATGTTAAGGTGAAAGGTAGAGAGGGATTAATTTGAAGGATATGTAGAAAGTAAAACCTATATTTTCTAATGATTGATGGAATGTGGTTGGAGAGGGAAGATAGGCGAGGAAGCCTCTCCCTTACAGTGATTATCAGCACTCTAGTTGGGTCTCTTGGATTGGTGATGAGTCAAGTGTTTGAGTTGCAGAATACAGTAGGGTGCAATAGGAAAAGCAGATTTGGTGTCAAAAACAGTGCTTACTATAACCCTTGTGGTTTGAGGTACCTGTGATATGTCTGATTTAGAACTAACAGAATAGAGATAGCTATTAAAGCCATAGGTTTCACTGTTTTTTTCTTGAAAAGAAAGGCATTATTGTTAAAATCCAAAGGCCTGAGGAAAGAACTGCCAGAACAATAGATAGTTAGAGGTCAAACCAAGGACAAGAAGACTATAACACAAGGATCAGACTTGCCCCCAAAATGACTTTGGTATTCATTCTAGAATACATGAAAGCCAGGCTAGTTGGTGTCAGGGGTCCAAGTACCCCTGCTGTCAGAAAGAGGAATGAACTCAAGCTTTTCTTTGCTCAGTAGGAGGAGCTATAGCATTAATAGGTCCTAAGCTCTCCAGATACCAAGATGGTAGCCCACCCCTATTAATTCAACATATGGATTGAAAGATAGCTATTTCCTAAAACCGTGCATATGAAAGACATACTCTTTTCCTTTATGGTCATTTAGTTTTGTTTTGAATGTGAGATATGATTGTAAAGAGAACCCACTCAATGTCTTCACAGTGTACTGCACTTGGAGGTGGGGGGTAGGTAGGGAACTGGGGGAGGCTTTCCAAGTGCTGTGCATGTATGCCTCTAGCACTCTGAACTTCATCACGATGTGTGATTACAATGCAGCAATAAAAATAGATGAATTAATAAATACAAACAGGAGAACATTGTTCACTTTGGGAGGCTTTGCTTTATCTTAGCAGAATTGTTACTGTGCAAGACATTCTTAAAACTTCTTTTTGAATTTGCTTCCGAGTTTGAAAGGGTAAATATCCATGTACTTTACTTTAAGGATAAATTTGAGTTTAAAAAAGTCTAACTTGATGAAAAAGGTAAGTAATAGCAGTAGTAATTTCATTATTAACATTTTACATTGAATACTTGTTAAAATGATAATATTTTGGACACAGTTAAGTTAAATATATTTTGAAAATTAATTTAACATGTTTCTTTTACTGTTTTAATATGGTTTGTAGGACATTTAAATTTTTATATATATATATATATATGTTGTTCATACTATGTTACTGATGAACAGTGCTAGCATATACATCTATACTTGCAGATATGAGAAATTATTTATGTGTGAAGAATATCTGGAAAACAACTTTGACACTTACCAGTAAACAACTCTAACATTTATTTGCTTTGAATGAAACATGTTTGTCTACAAAGCATAATATTATGTGGTCAGAAAAAAGAATGAGGCCAAAAGTTGTTAAGTTGAGAAACTCTTAACTACATAGTTAAATAAAAAAATAATAATAAAGCACAGTACCGATGTATAGTAGCTAATGTTTGTGTTCAGTGTGTATGGAACAAACTTTGAATGCATTTTGAAAAATTTTACTTATATATAGAATATTCCTGGAATGATGCACAAGAAATTATGCTGTTACTCTTCTAGAAATAAAAATTTTGGCTCACTCTCAGGGGTGGGTAGTTATTTTTAACTCAACCTTTTTGTATAATTTAAATGTTTTACAACATGTATTCATAATCTACCCAGGAAAAATAGTTACAGCTTTTTACTGTGTATGGTTTTATTTATTTATTTTTTGTACTGAGGATTGAACCCAGAGGAATTCTACCTCTGAACTATACTCCCAGGCCTTTTTATTTTTTATTTTGAGACAGAGTCTCTGTGAGTTGCTGAGGCTGGTCTTGAACCTGAAATCCTCCTGTCTCAGCTTCCCAAGTACTGGGATTACAAATGTGTGCCACTGTATCTGGCTAGATTTTTATTGTTTTCAAAGAAAACAGTCTTTGAAAAGAATTTCCCAAGGAGAGTTGTGATGGCATAATTGTTCATGTTTTTTAAAAAGTGGGGATAGGGTATAGATGTATTTAAACCACAGTGTCCTCCACATAACCAGCTCCTAGGAAATACGTATCCCTTCCCTCTCCCCACATTTGGCTAATATTACAGTTGTCACAATGGGATCTTTCTGCATTTCTGGGATATCTTAGGAGTCACTATCATGTTATGGCTCTAGAGATGGCACGTGTAAATAGAATGAGCCTGCACTGATCCTCACATGCCCTGAAAGTTATTTTCCCCCAATAAATGCCAGAACCTTAACTTGTTTATTTTTATGTCTTCTATCAAACTAGAAGACAGCTTGTATAATGTCTAACTTCCTAGTCAGTATAGTATTATATGCTGTCTGCAAATTTTATTACTATATTAGAGACTAAAACAAAGTTTTCAGGTTATTACATTCCATGCACTAAAATCTTCACCCTCTTGTCAACCTTTTGATTCTTTGGTAGTTAAAATATTCCTTTTTATTTCTCTATCAGGAACTCTGTGTGCATCCCTAACCTCTTTGTCTATTTCAATCACCTCTTCTCACTTTCATAAAGTTTGTTGATTGATTGCTTCTCATGGGGTATGTCTGGCTTTCCATCCCTTTGTCTAAATTTAAAACATGAGAGAGCCATCCTTCAGAAAATACACAGTGCTCAGTCAATTGCATTTGCTCATAAAATATCCTTTGTTTTTTGGAACAAAAGTCTCTTGATTCTGACTCCTTATTTCCATTCCCATTGCCTCTGCCTGGGTCCAGCCCCTCTTCATCTTGTCTGGAATATGTCAATTAGCTCTTAACTAGTCCACAGGCTTTCAGACTCCCCACTGGCAATTCATTTTCCACTTTACAGCTAAATTCTAAAAACAGATTCTAAAAAACAGATTCATGCATGCCTTCATTCATTCATCAAACATTCATTAAGTGTCTCCTTTGTGTCAGATATCATGCTGGGAACTGGGGACACAAAGGCTTATTTTTCATATGCAGACACAGTGTTTCTGGGGCCTGAAGTCCAGTGTAGGAGACCAATAAGTAGGACCATAAATTTTAAATCCATGAGGGTGGGCTTGGGATGCTGTGGTGGCACCCAGCTGGGAAGAGAAGTTTCTCAGGTCCTTGGAGGGAGCCAGGTGAAGAGGCAGGGGAGGATGTTAGCAGTGGCAGTAGAAAGAGCTAAGACTGGACAGCATGGTGCAGAGCACCTCTGGTCAACAAAGCTGGCTGGTGGACAGATATTTGGGAAAGTCAGCAAGAGGTGGTGGCAATGGGCCTTGGGGCCATGCAAAGAAGATTGGATTTTATTCTGAGGGCACAGGATTTAAGAAGAGTAGTTATGTGCTGGGCATGGTGGCATATAACTATAATACCAGTGTTTGGGAGGCTGAGACAGGAGGATAGCAGGTTCGAGGACAGCCTCAGAAACTTAGCAAGACCTTGTTTCGAAAATGAAACGTAAAAATAGCTGGGGGTGTAGCTCAGAGGCAGAATGTCCCTGACTTCAATCCCTAGTACCAAAAAAGACAAATATTTGCTTTTGATGAAGAGTATTGTTAGGAGTTTGGAGGATACTAGGAGGGAAGAAAGCCTGGAGTTTGAAAAGAAAATTAAGAGGACTCTGTTTCAACAATCTAGTAGGAAGTGGAGGATGATCTGAATCAAGATACTAAAGGTGGCAATGGGGAGAAGTAGACGGATTGGGAGATAATCAGAAATAAAAAAAAAAAAAGATAGGAATCTACTTCTGTATATCTACTTTTACATCTATTTGGATACTCTTGGGAAGAAAGGAGGGAGGATCCAGAACTGATTTTCAAATGTATGATTTGAGTCACAGAATGCTCTTAGGACTATGGAAGAGAGATCGTGCATCATTCTGAGTAGTGTGATGGAATCTTGTTTTGTTCTGCTCCATCCCACCCTGCAGGTGAATCATCCCTTCATCCAGTGTGTCCACACTGTATATGCTACCCTCTTGTTAGTTACTCAGCAGCCCTCTCAGTTACCAGATTGGCTGTTGTAGTATCACAGTATTTTTGTGTGTATGTGTTCAAACAACCCTTATTTTACTTAGTGAGGGTGCCAGAATAAAAGAGTAGTGATGTTGGCAATTTGAAAATGACAAAGAGAAACCAGACTTGAAGAATTTCTTTTAAGTATTATTTCACATCACAAGATGAATGAATACAATAAAATAAAATAACTTTAGATAGAGAAGGAAAGACTATATTTGCAAAACTTTTATTATCGCATATTGCAATAATTGTTCTATTTTATCATTTTATTAATCTTTTATGGTGTATAATTTATAAATTAAATTTTCTCATAGCTATGTATGTAGGGGGAAAACATAGGATAAACAGGATTTGGTACTACCCATAGTTTCAGACATGCACTGGAGTTCTTGGAATGTATCCCTTGCAGATAAGGGAAAACTAGTGTATTTCTAGAGTAAATATCATCTTGCTTCCTTTGAAACCATCCTCAGCTCCTTAGGTAGAAACTAACTCCTCCTTTCTCCACCATGACTGGCCAGTATTTGATAAATATGATAGTAATTTATATTACTAGTGTGCGTGTGTGTGTGTGTGTGTCTGTGCGTGGTACTGGGGATTCAACCCAGAGGGGTTCTACCTCTGAGATACACCCCCATTCCTATTTCATTTTTTATTTTGAAACAGGGTCTCAGTACTGGGATTACATTCATGTAATAAGCATTATTACATTACATGCCCACTTATTACTAGTATTTATTACCGTGGTATAACCTGAACTTTTCCAAGGTAGGAATACCTAGGAGGTTTTTTTTTTTTTTTTTTTTTTTTTGATTCCTTGTGATTTTCCAGCATACAACCTACTTCTCTCTTTATTTTCTGTATGCATTTTATTGTTTTTTTTCCCCCTACTTCTTTTTGGCTTGTTGTATTGCCTCTGTGTGAATGTGAAATAATTGTGCATCTTAATGATTGCCGTACCCATCACAGTTTGCCAGAAACTTAGAGTGCCCATAAATGTATGTTGAAGAGCAATAATGACAACACGACACAGCAAACGTAAAATCTGCTGTGGGGAGTGTTAAATGGGTGGTCATGTGTAGAAGTGAGGGACTGCTTTTTAAAACATTGGTGTATTTTAAAGCCCCATAGTTTTCTGTACTTTTCTGTAACATCTTTTGGTATTCATCTCCATTTCTCTAAATAGTAGCCCACTTTGTTTATTGTTTTTTTTCCCTCCAATTTTAAGTTTAACTCATTGACTTGCTACCATAGAAGATATGGAATCAGTTCTATCAGTACCCTGGTCCACTTCAACTACACACATACACACTTCCTATCTCTCTATCGATGCTGTATAGCTGTATCATAATTTTGGTTAAATTAACATTTTATGTGTACATTTTTATAATTATGTAAATATTATTTGTAGCAGGGTATGCAGTATATTATAATTTCTATTACTATTTTCACAACTTTTTGTTCTCCTAGTGTTGGTTTTTGTTGTTTGGTTAGTTGGCTGTTTTTCTAGTTTCCTATGAATTAAGCCCCTAACTTCTCCAATTTTGTAAACCTCTTCTCAATATAATTAAACATGTTAAACATGTGAGGTGTGTGTGTGTGTGTGTGTGTGTGTGTGTGTGTGTGTTGTAGTCTTGACTATACCTCTCCTGGAGTTGACTTTGGACTTGCTACCTGGACTGGTTGCTCTTTAGGCTAGTACTTACATTTTCTCCTGGAATTTTCCTTCACTAACATCCTGGGGATTCACCTTACTCTTCTTGTGCTGGACGCATTTTCCTCTTTTGGTTTACTTCTTTGTTTTAGTGGATTACCTCCTCAAGTAGATTCCTGATAGGGTGTGTGGGAGGTAAGTTTACCGAGATTTATATGTCTCAAATGTTTTTATTCTTTACTAATACTTCAGTGATAATGAGGCTAGACAATTCTAGGAGAGGTACTCCAAATGAAAAAGGAGAAACCCTAGATAAGCAAAGAAATTGACTTAACTGAAGGTGATGGACGGGGGTGGGGGGACGACACTCTAATGCACGTGATGTACTTTCACAAATATATCAAAGTCAATCACTAAACTGAACTTGAGGGTGAGGGAGTGGGGTGGGAATTGAGGAAGGGGTTAAATGAGAAATGTGTGCATGTATGCCTTATCAGTTTGTACCTAACAAAGATGTCTAATTACAATGCACCAATTAATAAATAAAAAAAGAAATATAGAGGCATTGCTCCATTGTCTTGTGAATTCTGTTATTACCATTAAGAACATGGAAGCCGTTTGGATTCTTGAAACTCCTTTAGTAACATTTTCTCCTGCTCCATCTCTTTTAAGCCAGTGTTCTAAAATTTGACAGTGACTGGTTTGGTGTGTCATTTTTGTTTTTCTTTTGTAAGGGAAGGACATCACACAGGAGGATCATAGGTTCATGGCCAGCCTCAGCAACTTAGGAAGGCTCTCTGCAACTTGGTGAGACCTTGTTTCAAAATAAAAAATAAAATGGGGCTGAGGGTATAGCTCAGAGGTAGAATGCCTCTGGAGGGTTCAGTCTCAACAACACACACACACATACACACACACACACACACACACCATACACACACACACACACACACACACCCCACACACACATTGTTTTGGTGAGGACATTTACAGTACAGTATAAAATTTTGAACTAGCCTTGTCATTTTACAGATGCTGGAATCTTGGGGGAGAGTAAATTGAATGTATAGATTAATCTGGGAAAAATGGACATTTTAACAATATTGAATCTTCCAATTCATGAATATGACCTGGCTCTCCATTTATTTAGTATTTAACTTCTCTCAGTACTGTTTTACAGTTTTCAATGTATAATTATTGCACAGATTTCATCAAATTTATATGTAAATATTTCATGGATTTTTTTAAATTAGTGCATTGCAATCATACATCTTTGTTAGGTACAACCTGGTAAAAGGCATACATGCACACATTTCTTTTTTTTTAAGATATAAAAACTTTATCTTCCAACAAGCCAGACATCAGAGATTTATGAAGAAAGAAAAACAATAACACTGTTCTTACAGAGGGTTTTTTCCTAAAATATTTTCATAAAAATGTTATTAACATTAACATGTGAGAGATGTATTGTTATTTTACAATATATTATTTTTCAGTTTAACTTTCTAATTTAACCCTTCCCCAATTTCTGCCCCACTCCCTCGCCCTCCCTTCTTCTCAGGTTCAGTTTAGTGATTGACTTTGATATGTTTGTGAAAGTACATCATGTGCATTAGGGTGCCCCCACCCATCGCCTTCAGTTAAGTCCACTTCTTTGCTCATCTATGGTTTCTCCTTTATCTGGAGTCCCTCTTATGCCCCACTTTCTCCCTAGCTTCTGCATATTAGGGAGAGCATACAATTTTTTACTTTTTGTGACTGACTAATCTCGCTTAACATAATATTTCATGGATTTTAATACTTTAGGGAGTGGAATTTAATTTTATTTCATTTTTTAATTGCAATGTTTGGATTCTGTGTGTGTGTGTGTGTGTGTGTGTGTGTGGGTGTGTGTGTGGGTGTGTTGTATATTGACCTTGCACAGTCCTTACTAAATTTATTTATTAGCTCAGGAGCTTTTTTTCTGGATTCCTTGTGATTTTCTAGCAAACAACCATATGGTCTGAAAATAGAGTTTTACTTCATCCTTTTCATTCTATATGCTTTTTTATTCTCTTCTTGCACTAAGACCTCCAAAAGAAAGTTAAATACTTGTACTGAGACTGAGCATCCTTTTATTATTATTAAATTTGGTATTGGAGATTGAGGCTAGGGGCATCCTACCTCTGAGCTATACCTTCATTCCTATTTTTTTGAGGGATATAACTCAATTTTATTTTTAACGTGCTTTTATTGGTGCATTATCATCTCACATCATAATGTAAATCATGTTGACATTGACATACAAGAACACAACACTTGGTGCTCTCCCCTCCTACCTATCTCCCCCCTTCCCGTACAGAGTACTGAGACTGACATTGGGATTTTCACATATGTACACACAGTTGATGTTAGTATTTTCAATAATGAACCTCAGTCTTCTTTCTCCCTTTCCCTTAAACCCGGCTCCACCGAGGTTTCTCCTCCATTATCTGGAGTCCCTCTGGTATCCCAGCTACTCCCTAGCTTGCACATATTAAAGGAAACCTATGTCCCTTCGCTTTCTGTGACTGGCTAATCTCACTTAGCATTATGTTTTCCAGGTCCTTCCATTTTCTTGTAAATGACATTATTTTATTCTTCTTTATTGCTGAGTAGAATTCCATTGTGTGTATTTCCTGTAGTTTCATAATCCATTCATCTGTTGATGGACATTTGGGTTGGTTCCATAATTTGGCTATTGTGAATTGTGCTGCTATGAACATGGGTATGTATATATTACTATAGTCTCTGGTTTTAACCTCTTTGGAAAGATACCCAGGACTGGTATAACTGGATCATATGGTGGATCCATTCTCAGTTTTCTAAGGAATCTCCGCACTGATCTCCATAGTGGCTGAACTACTTTGCAATCCCACCAACAGTGTAGAAGAGTTCCAATTTCCCCACATCCTTGCCAACATTTATTGTTATTTAACTTCTTGTTGATTGCCATTCTGATTAGGGTTAGATGGAATTTCTGTGTAGTTTTGATTTGCATCTCCCTAGTTGCTCATGATGTTGAATATTTTTTTTATGTATCTATTGACCATTTGTATCTCGTCTTTTGTGAAGTATATATTCAATTCAGTGTCCCATTTCTTGATTGAGTTATTGGTTTTTCTAGTGTAAAGTCTTTTAAGTTATTTGTATATTCTAGATATTAATCATCTGTCAGAGGGATAGCCAGTAGAGATCTTCTCCCATTCTGTAGGCTTTCTATTTAGACTCTTCATGGTTTTCTTTGATATGCAAAAACTTCTTAGTTTAATGCCATCTTACTTATTAATTTTTTTTTAATTTATTGAGCTTTGGAAGCCTTGCTGAGGAAGTTTCTACCTGTGCCTATATGTTGGAGTGTTGAACCTATGCCCTCCTCTAGTAGCTTCCCTGTTTCTGGTCTAACTTCCAGGTCTTTGTTCCATCTTGAATTGACTCTGTGCAGGGTGAGAGGTATGGATTTAATCCATTTTTCTACATATTGATAACCAGCTTTCCCAACACCATTTGTTGAAAAGGCTATCTTTTCTCCAGTGTATGTGTTTGGCTCCTTTGTCAAAGATCAATTGACTATAAGTGTGTGGATTTGTTTCTGTATCTCCTATTCTGTTCTATTGGTCTATATGACTGCTTTTGTGCACGTACCATGCTGTTTTAATTACTATAGTATAATTTGAAGTCAGGAATTGTGATACCTCCTGCATAGTTCTTATTGCTGAGAATTGCTTTGGCTATTCTGGGTCCATATTTGTTTCTCCATATGAAATTTATGACTGATTTTTCTACGTCTATGAAGAATGACATTGGCATTTTGATAGGGATTGCATTAATTCTGTAGATCACTTTTGGTAAAATGGCCATTTTGATGATATTTATTCTGCCTATCCAAGAGCAAGGGAGATCTTTCCATATTTCAAGATCTTCAATTTCTTTTTTTAGTGTTTTATAATTTTCATTACAGAAGTCTTTTACTTCTTTGGGTTATTCCTAGGTATTTTATTGGTTTTGAGGTTATTGTGAATGGAATTGTTTTCTGTATTTTCTCCATGGATTCATGGTTGGCATATAGAAAAGCTACTGATTTTTTAAGGTTAATTTTTAAGATTAAATTTATATTCTGCTACATTGCTGAATTTGTTAATCAGCTCTAGTAGTCTTTTGGTTGAGTTTTTTGGGTCTTCTATATATAGGATCATGTCATCTACAAATAAAGATAACTTTAATTATTCTTTTCCTATTTTAATTATTCTTTTCCTATTTGAATTCCTTTGATACTCTTCTCTTGTCTTATTGCTCTGGCAAGAGTCTCTAGGATTATATTGAAAAGGAGTGGTGATAGGGCATACTTGTCTTGTTCCTGATTTTAAAGGGAATTCCTGCAGTTTTTCCCCATTCAATATGATGTTGGCTTTGGGTTTATTTTATATTGCCTTAATGATATTGAGATATGTTCCTTGTATTCTAATTTTCTGCAATGTTTTTACATGAATGGGTATTGGATTTTGTCAAATGCTTTTTCAGCATTTATTGATATGATCATGTGATTTTTGTTCTCAGTTCTATTTATGTGGTGAGTAACATGTATTGATTTGCATATGTTGAACCAGCCTTGCTTTCCTGGGATGAAATCAACTTGGTCATGGTGTACAATTTTTGTGATGTGGCTTTGAATGTGCACAGCTAGTATTTTGCTTAGACTTTTTGCATCTATGTTCATCAATGATATTGGTCTGTAATTTTCTTTTCTTGAGATATCTTTATTTGGTTTTGGTATTAATGTGATACTGGCCTCAGTGAAGGAGTTTGGAAGAATTCCATCTCTTTCAATTTCATGGAATAACTTATGAAGTATTGGGACTAGTTATTCTGTAAAGGTTTTGTAAAATTCATCTGGAAACCCATCTGGACCTTGGCTTTTCTTTGATGGCAGAATTTTTATTGCTGTTTCTATTTCTTTGCTTGCTATTGGTTGGTATAGGTTTTCTATATCCTCTTGGTTCAATTTAGGTAGGTTGTATGCATTTAGAAATCTGTCAGTTTCTTCTATGTTTTCCAGTTTATTGGAATATAAATTTTCAAAATTGTTTCTGATGATCCTCTGAATTTCCCCTCTGTCTGTGGTGATGTCCCCTTTTTCATTTATGATTTTAATAATTTGGGTTGATTCTTTTGGTGAGGTTGGCTAGGGGTTTGTCAATCTTGCGAATCTTTTCAAAGAACCAGCTTTTTGATTTGTTGATCCTAGGTATTGATTTTTTAATTCTCTATTTCATTTATTCCTGCTCAGATTTTAATTATTTCCTGCCTTCTGCTGGCTTTGGGATTGGACTGTTCCTGTTTTTCTAGGTCCTTGAGGTGTGTCATTAGGTTGTTTATTTGGTGACTTTCTGTTTTTCTTATGTAGGTACTCAAGTGCTATAAATTTTCCTCTTAACACTGCCTTCAAAGTGTCCCATAGATTTTGGTATATTGTGTCTCTATTTTTGTTTAATTCCAGGAATTTTTTATTTCTCTTCTGATCCATTCCTCATTCAACTGTGTATCATTAGGTCTCTATGTATTTAACTAATTTATTTTGGCCTTTCTGTTGTTGATTTCTACTTCCATTCTGTTGTGATCTGAAAAGATGCAGGGAATTATATTATGACTGTTGACTTTGCTAGTGCTTTCTTTGTGGCTCAGGATGTGATCTATTTGGAGAATGTTCCATGGGCAGCTGAGAAGAATGTGTATTCAGCTATTGCTAGTTGAAATATTCTGTATATGTCTATTGGATTTGTCTGGTTTATGGATCTGCTTGTTACGGTCACATGAGGTACTTTCAGTCACTAGTATACATGCATGCCAGGTACAATCTCTGCTGATAGAGTATTAAATTCCCAGCTTGTGGCTGGGATCAAATGATACCCTGCAGGGCCCCTGGCCTCTTGGTGTGGTCTGGTCCAGATGGTGTTGCTGCTAGGCCCAAGGTCTGACAGGGAGAGAGTCCACAGTTCCAGGCTGGGGGCTTGGGTGGTTCTGTTCCTTAGCCCTAGGGACACCATCCCTGTTCTGGGGTGCCACACTCCTGGGGGCCCTTGCTGGCCTCCTGCTTTTGCTGGTGCTTGTAGCACCTAAAGACAGCCAGGCAAAAGTTCACTGCTTTTAGAACTCGCAACTCACTCAGTAGGCTGAGGTATTTTCCCCAGACACTAGGGAACGATGTCCCATGGCGATCCCTAGGAACCCTACAAGGGCTCCTCAAACTGCTGATTGCAGTTCCCTCCTGCCTGCCTCTAGGGGCTATCTACTAAATCATGTTTCTGCTGTGTCTGATAGTAGTCACCACCCCTACCTCTGCAGCAATGATTTGCAGAGTCTCAGGCCCCTACAAGTCTATTTCCTTGCCACACAAGTCCCTGTGTCTGGGCCCAGCCATTTCCCACTGGAATGGCTGGTTAACTTACAGTTCTGATGGGTGCTATTTGCCGTTCTGGATCACTGCTGGAAGAGATGGGTCAGCCACAGCTGCCAACATCCACCAGCTCGGGCACTGCCTGGCTAAGATGGCTCTGGCACCACCAGGCTCCATTTCCCAGGTGTGAGGCATGGAGAGCTTATACAGTCCTCTGTTCTTTTTTCTAGTCCTGGTTCTGCCACTTTTCAACTTTCATTTTTTTGTTGAGTTTTTTGCTGCTTTTCTGTGAAAGTCATTGGCTTCTTTGTTGAGGGTCTTTGGAGGCCACAGTATAGGCAGTCATGGCATGGGGTATTTTGCTGTCCTCTCTTCTGAATTCTGGCTTTCCTTCTGCTGACTTTCAGTTTTTTGTTGCTTTTTTTCTTTTGTAAAGACGTTGTCTTCATGGCAATTCAGTTTTGAGTGTCAGTGTGACTGAGATGTGTTACTTCCTTCAGTCACTAGCTTCCTGGAAGTCTCTTTTTTTTTTTTTTTTTTGAAACAGGGTCTCATTAAGTTGCAGAGGTCCTCACAAGATGCTGAGTCTGGACTCGAACCTGTGATCCTCCTATCTCAGCCACCCAAGTACTGGGATTACAGGCATGCATCATCATGCCTGTCTCTTTGTATTATTCTTAATCTCAGGATTAAAGTATTCAGTCTTTTGCCATTGAAGTGCTATGGACTTTCTTAGATATCCTTGATCCGCTTGAGGTCATTTTCTCCCTAGTTTTCTGAGATTTTTTTTTTTTTGATTTAACAATTATTTATTGAGTATTTACTAGTAACAGTATTAGACACTTAACTAAAGAAGAGAAACAGAACAGAACTGGTTTTTCCCTCTTGGAGCCTATGATCTATTAAGAGAGACATATATTAAACACATAATCACACAGTGAATGTAAAATTATAAACAAAGGCAGACTGGTAAAAGAAAGAGTTGCAAACTGACTCATGTCAAATTTTTAGTTCATGATGATAACGTTATTTAAAGTAGATGAAAGTGCTCCAGTAATTATGGTTGGAGACATCTGTAGTTCTCACCACTCCATGGAATTTTTAATTATGTTTAGTTGTTGAATTTCTCAAATGCTTTTGACTCATCTATTGATATAATTATATAGGGTTTTCTCCTTCATTTTTTGGTATGGCCAATTTTGTTCACTGAATTTTTGAGTGCTGACTTAACCTTGCATTTCTAGAATAAATCTTATTTGGCCTTGATCGGCAATCTTTTTTATATATGTCTTGATTTAATTTGCATATATGTATATATAATTTTCTTACGTATTAGGGATATGAGTCTATAGCTACTTCTTTTAATGCCTTTGTCTAGGCTTAATATCAGAGTAATTCTATCTTTAAAAAAAGAATTTAAGGAATATTCCCTCCTCTTCTCTTATAAAGTTTGTGTCAGATTGGTATTATTTCTTCCTTATGTGTTTGATAGAATTCATCAGTGAAACTGTTTTATCCTAGGGTTTTTATTGTGGTTGGGCTTTCTTAATTATGAATTTAATTTCTATAGTACATATAGGGCTACTTATATGATCCTTTTCTTATTGTGTCATGTTTAATATTTGTATCTTTCAAAGTACTTGACTGTTGACAAATTTATTGGTATTATATTGTTCAGAGTATTCCATTATCATCCTTTCAAATGTTTTTGGATCTGTATTGATGATCTCTCTTTCAATCCTGATATTAGCAATTTATGTTTTCTCTTGATATACTTAGCTAGAGTTTTATCAAGTTCATACAATCAGCTTTAGGTTTCATTGATTTTTATCTATTATATTTTCAATTTCATTGTTCTGTACTCAGATTTTTACTTGTGTTTATTTGGCTTTTCTTTTTCTGTATTCCTTAAGACAACATAGATCATTGATTTTGCATCTTTTTTTTCATAATACGAACATTTAAAACTATTTCTTCTCTTTAAGCACTGCTGTAGCTGTTTCTATAATATTTTTCTCTTTGGTCTGTGTCTCTAAATTTTTACATGTTATATTTTACTTATCATCCAGTTAAATATTTTCTATTTTTTGTGATTTGATTTTTTTCTTCAACCTATGGGTTGTTTAGAAGTAAAGTTGCTTAATTTTCAGATGTTTGGAGTTATTATAAATGCTTTATTATTTTCTACTTATATTCAATAATATTGTGTTCAGAGAACATACTATGTAAATTTTTTTCTTTTAAAATCTATTGATATTTGTTTAATGGCCTAGTAAATAGTTTACCTTCATAAATGTTACATGTATATTTGGAAAAGAAATGTTTACCTTGTATTAGTTGTGAGTACAGTGTTCTATGAGTGTCAGTTATAATAGTTGATAGGGTACAAATATCCCACATCTTTATTTTTTCTTCCTTATCTAGATGTTCTATCAGTAAGTTCTGTTTTCTCCAACAATGGTTATGGTGCATACCACTTTTTCTCCCATTTAGTTCTGATATTTTTCTTCATATACTTCAAAATTATGCTATTCACATATACATTTGTAATTGATATAGCTTCTGGTGTTATTTAGTCTTTTATTGTTATGAAATACCTCTTTTCATCTCCAGGAATAGTCCTTGCATTGATGTCTAATTTCAGAAAGTTGTAACTTATATAATTCATATATTGCCAATGCAGTTTCCAACATTGACTTCTATTGCTTGTATACTGTATTACACAGAACAAAGGAAACTGCATACACATAGGCAGAGATGGTGACAAGAATGACAGGACTATCCTAGGAGCAGTGTCAGGCTTGACAAGGCAAGACAAGATTTGACTGCTACAAGGTAGCACCAGTAGGGAGGGAGGAGTGGATGTTACCATTTAGTTCTTTCTGGTGTTTTGACTCTTGATTGTACAGTGCAGTGATTTGGAGTACAGTCTTTATATTCTTATGGTCCTGGGTTTAACTTCTATCTTCACTATTTATTAACTGTAATTTTGGGCAAATTGCGTAACCTCTGTTTTATCATGTATCTATATCTACCTATTTACATATATCTATATAGAACAGTACATCATGTTTTTTTAGAAAGATCAAGTTATGTATGTGTATATTAGAATACTCATATAAACATGATACACATATATAGTGCTTAGCAAAGTGTAAGTGCTCAACAAACATCTCCATATAATACCTATGTTATTATATTTTATTATATCAAACTTTTTTCATATAGTCTAGTCTCAATTTTCCGATATTTCTTTTCTTTTTTTTTTTTTTTTTTTTTTTTTTTTTTTTTTTTTTTTTTATATTTTTTTTTTTTTTTTTTTTTTTTTTTTTTTTTTTTTTTTTTTTTTTTTTTTACTTTGAAGCTTTCTTTTCCTAATTTGCCATTGTTCTCCCTGCTTTAACTCCCTTATTCAACTTTCTCAGCAGTTCCTAACTTCTTGCACCCATCCCTGCCAAAACTGGATTTAATAACTTCAAGAACTAGCTGGCACTGTGACTCACACCTGTAATCCCAGTGCTTGGGAAGCTGAGACAGGAGGATCACAGGCTCAAGGCCACCTCAGTGACTTGGCGAGGCCCTCAGGAACTTAGCAAGACCCAGTTTGAAAAATTAGAAATGTAGAAAAAGCCGGGCGTGGTGGCGCACGCTTGTAAGCTTGTAATCCCAGCATTCGGGAGGCTGAGACCAGAGGATGCGGGTTCGCGACCAGCCTCAGCTACCTAGTGAGGCACTCCGCAACTTAGTGAGACTCGGTTTCAAAATAAAGAATAAAAAATAGGGCTCGGGGTATAGCTCGAAGGTGGAATGCCCCTGAGTTCAATCTCCAGTACCGCAAAAAAAAAGAAAGAAAGAAAGAAATGTAGAAGAACTGGGGTGGGGGGGCGGGCTTGGTGGTAGAATGTCCCTGGGTTCAATCTTCAATACCAAGATCATCATCATCATCATCTCAAGGACTGCAGACTATACAAGTAAGATAGTTGCTACTTGCTATCTTTATCCTTTTGCTCCTCCCCAATCTCCAGAACTTGGCTAGGACTGCAGTTTCTCCTTGGGGAAAAAAAGTAGACTTATTAGAATGTTTCCAGTTATTTGCAATAAGGATGCCAGTAACTAGAGTTTGGATATCTAGTTCAGAAACACATCCCGCTTACTTGTAATGCAAGGATAACTTTGGAGAAGAAATGCCCTGTTAAGAATTCTCAGCAATAACTGTCAGTAGAGCTAAAGGGACATTTGATAACGCAGTTGAGGAACCCCCTTTTCCACTCTGAGAGGCATTCTTCTCTAAAAAATTCCCAACCAGATGGTATTGGTGTTCCCGACCCGCAGCGTGATGCGAAAAACCATGTGTTTTGAAGTTGGCAAGCTCAGATTCTTACTCTTTGGGTAACTTCTTAGCCTGCCGGTGTTTCCTGGTTTGTAAATTGCATATGGTATTATTCCCTCTCCAGGGCTTCCTCTTTAGAGACTAGTAACCCCTCGTTATGGGCTTTCATACATCTTGTATCTTTCCCTGCTTTAACTTTGTAGCAACTTTTGCTTTGTAGCAACTGTCATAGTTCCATTGAAGTGTTAATTAGTCATTAACATCAGCCTCCTATACTGGACTGTAGGCTCACCAGGCCGGGGACCAGCACATTCCCTGCAAGCACTCCGGTGTCCCCGTGCTAAACTCATCACCGTAGTCCCAGAGTCCAACACAGAGCCTGGCACACACAGTCTGTGAGCCAATGGCTGACAAAGCAGCAGTCGCCTGGCCGAGGAGCCAAGGCTGGAGCGCAGAGGGAGCAGCCCTGGGCTTGGCTAACTTCCAGGGCAGACGCCCGGAGGCGCGGGTCGGGAGAGCCTGCGCGGGTCCTGCCCGCTCGGGCTGCGCCTCCCCGGTGACGTCATCGGGGCGGGACTTCCGGCCGCCGAAGTTTAACAAGTCCAGGCGGGAGCCGGAAGCGGAGCGCGGAGCGGGCTGCGCCGGGCCCCCTGTTGTGCTGCCGCCGAGAGGTGAGGTTCGGGCGGGCGGGGGTCGGCCGGCCGCCTCGGAGCATCCACCCGACCCCCGTCGTCCTCCAGCTACCTCCCCGGGCGGGCCGAGGAGCTGGGGCCCCTTGCACCCCGGCCAGGCCAGCCCAGGGCTCCGGGCAGTTGCTGGGCTGGGCCGGGGCGCGGCGGGCACGGACTTTTCCCGGGAGCCGCTGGCCGGGGTCGCGCACCTCCGCAGCTGGAGGTGGCCCGGGCCAGCCGGGGTAGATTGGCGGCGGCCGTGGCGGGTCCGCTGCCCGAGGAAAGTTTGCTTCTGCTTCGCAAATTCTTGACCCTTTTTGTAAACCTCAAATACGATCCCTTCGGCAGGCACTCCAGTGCATTTTACAGGGTAAACCGAGTCGAGCATCTCTCCACCAGCAGCATGCGTTCTGCTGGAGGAAAGTTGGGAAACTTTTATTTCAGTACTGTTCCGCAACTTATTTGAGCCCTGTTGAGTTGCGTGTAGCCGCCGTCCCTAAACCAGGCCAGCAGTGTTATGCCAGGGGTCCTCATTGCTCTCTTTGGATGAGACCCTCCTTGAGGGTCCTATGTAATGCCTCTTAAAAGTGCTTAGTTCTCAGAAGACAGGTGGGTCTTCCTTGCCCGCTCAGAGAAGGAAGCACTTTTAATGACTTTGCCGAAGGTACATCACCTAAGTTGGTGCAGATTTTTGAGCCCAGCGTTTCTGAACCTTGACTTCAGTGATCCGCCCCCTTATAGGTACACTGTCTGTCATAGTAGCCACATCTTGCAGTTGTGTTTACTAGGCAGAGATCGCCTTTCCACCACCTCATTGTTCCTCCAGTAGGGAACTAAGAGGCCATTAGTTATACACGTTTAAGTCACTAGATTGAAACACTGTATATTTCAACAGGTGACTGTGTTTATTGATGGAAGAAGCATGATGAAACACTTGGGCGAATTTTCTAATTGAAAGTTTTAGCCACTTTATGAACATATAAACAATATTTTGTTTTGAACATGAAAGGGTCCTGTGATTTTTCATGCCTTAACTTGTTCTCTGAACTGGAATACATTAGACATAAATGTAGTTCTCTGTGGATGACTTAGGAACCCATATAGGCCCTGGCTGTTGCTGTGCAGTAATATTATACTGTCACAACTAGGAAGGTGTGGAGAGTAGAGAGTAGACTTCTATACCCCTTCTCTCCCGTGTATTTTCTAGCTTTTTTTTTTTTTTTTACCCTCACCTGTCATCCATACTACTTCATACTACTTGCTTCTCTTTAAAGTGTCTGCCTACCTAGAGCAGCTTCTGTCTTCTAGACTGTTTTGGTTTGTGAAATCACCTTGTTAGGATTATGTGTTTCAACTACATTCTTTGAATAAATAATTAAAGTAAGAGCATTGAAGGTCAAGAATTGAAATAGAAATGTATAGAGTTAACTTGGAAAACTTGGATGACAGGATTTAGGCTTACAGAAATGCTAGTTTATCATACACTTTAAAAAATATTAGAGCTGGGTGTGGTGGCAGACACCTGTGATCCCAGTGCTTGGGAGGATAAGACAAGATTGCATGTTCCAGGACAGCCTCAGCAATAGACTGTTAGCAACCTAGAGAGATCCTGTTTCAAAATAAAAGTAAAATTGTATTGAGAATGTACCTCAGAAGTAGAACACCCCTGGGTTCAATCTTTAGTACCACAGAGGGGAATAAACATTAGGAAGTTACTTATTAACATTTATTGATTGATTATCTATGTGCAAGAATATTTCAAGACTGGCACGGGGAGGCAAATATGAAGAGAACAAATAAGAATTTCAGACTGTAGTAAGTGCCATGAAAAAGAAATTGAGTAATGGAATTTAGAGTAACTGGTAAAGGGCTGCTTTAGCCACAGTGAAGAGAGAAGGCCTTTATGAAGCAGAGACCTGATGATAAGAAGATGGCCATGGGGAATCTGGGGAAAGCATTCCAGGCAGAGGGGGTAGCAAATGAAAAGACACTGAGGTGAGAACAACCTTGCCTTGTTGGGCGAGACAGAAGGGAGGCCAGTGAGGCCAGAGTCTGGTGTCTCTGGGGAAGAAGATAGGAGAATTACACACAGACCAGGTCCTATAAGGCAGGCTAAGGAGGTTGGATTTATTATAGTTGGAAGGGTCAACTAAGTATGTGATGTGGTTTATGTTAGAGAGATCACTCCAGATACCTCGAGGCAAGTACACTAGCATAAAAAAAGGACAGTTAGAGCTGCTTCTTGTAGGTTAAGCACTTCATTTCATCTTTTTTCTCTTTTGACGGTCATTAATTGTTTTTGAAATATATTGTTCTAAACTCTTTGTAGGTGCAGTCATGCAGGAAAACCTCAGATTCGCTTCATCGGGTGATGATATTAAAATATGGGATGCTTCATCTTTGACACTGGTGGATAAATTCAACCCACACACATCACCACATGGAATCAGTTCAATGTGTTGGAGCAGCAACAGTATCCTTTTTCCTTTTCTTTTTTTTTAAAGTAACCACTTTATTAGGCTTAATATTATCAGTGAAACTTTATTATATGACCCATAATGAGAACTGTATCTTTCAGGAGTGCCATAAAGTACAGTAGTAGTTAAAAACAAAACAGAACAGCACATGTGAGCACTTAGATTTTGTTGATTTTATTTTAAATTTCTTTAGTTCCAAACAACTTCACTGAAAAACATTGATATTAACGAAATGTTAGTTTCTGGATTTATACCATAGTGATATTATCAACAGTATATTATTGAAACAAATAGAATAAGGTAGGCAATGGAGGGAAAACTTTTGAAAGGTTTTTTTTTTTTTTTTTTTTTTTTTGCGGTACTGGGGATTGGACTCAGGGGCATTCTACCTCCGAGCTACACCCCCAGCCCTATTTTTTATTCTTTATTTTGAAACTGAGTCTCACTAAGTTGCGGAGTGCCTCACTAGGTAGCTGAGGTTGGCCGCGAACCCGGATCCTCAGGTCTCAGCCTCCCAAATGCTGGGATTACAAGCGTGCGCCACCACGCCCGGCTTTTGAAAGGTTTTGGACTGAGTTTTTGCATCTGTATTTGGCAAATCTGTTCTAGAAATTAATGTCAGAACTTGAAGGTAGAAGCAGGATGGGGAGGAGATAAAATATTGTTCAACATCCTTATTTTACTGATGCTATGTTTGTATTTCTCTTCCTTTCTATCTGTGATGAAAATCACATCATTTCCCAAGCAGACAGTAAAATTGTCTGGATTGCATGTTCCTAAGCTTTTCTGATTGATACCCTCCCTGCCTTGGTAAGCACCTAAATGTGGATAAAAGAAGTGAGGGAGTGAGGCCTACAAGCTAGGGTTTCTCAGCCTGGCAGCGTTGACATTTTGGGCAGGATAATTCTTTGTTGCGGGGCATTCCTAAGCATTGTAGGATGTTTAGAAGCTTTTCTGGTCTCTACTCACTACAAGCCGGTATGCCCCAGCTGTGACAACCAAGGATGTTTCTAGAATTGCCAGGCTCACCCCCAGTTGAGAATCACTGCAGTAAACAAAGTGCTCATCAGTTTTCCTCTGAAAATACTGATGTAATTGGTATGCTAGAAATGACTCTTTTATGAAGCACATACATTATTTCTTAAACAACAAATTAAGTTTGAACATCGGTCTGATCTTATCAATATCAAAGTATTAGAATTCTACTTCCTGATAAAAGAAAAATATTAAAGCTTAAAGTGTAACTGATTCATGAACAAAAATATTAGAACTTTCATGTTCAGTGCCCGTTCTTGTAAATATTTAGCACAAATGACAAGTTTTCTTACTAAATTAAATTTGCCTGTTTATCATTCATTGATTCTTGTATTAAATTAGTGAAATAAATTACTTTGGTGCTCTATTAATCAGACTCATGGTGAAGTGACAACATCTTCAAAGGACTCTCTAATGTGTAGTAGGGAAAATGCTTTAAAGAGAGGCAAATATATGAAGTTGCTACTATTTTTAGGTTTTCATTATTTTTAGAACTTAATTTTTCTGTTATATGTAAAAAAAAAAAATTATTATTTTTATTTATTTTTGTTCCAAGGAGTTTTGCTAGGAACTGACATTTACTTATGTATTATTTAATGGCATGTCAACAAACTGATGTGGCCATGAGGTAGTGTGGAGTGACTTTTGGAAACTGATTTTATTTCTGTATAGTTTTCTTGCATTAAGCTGATGCACTGAAAGCCTTCATACAGTCATATTCCTAATGAGACTTTCACCCTTCCATGATGGTTAGTTAGTGAAGAACAAAGAGTCTCGGACTCAGCAGCTTGTGGGTCCAAGCATAGATACCAAGAACCAGATTAGTGTGAGGTGCCAGGGAGGACACTTTGCCTCTTTTCTATATTCTAAGGAGAAAAGTAGTGGTAAACAGGAAAAAGCCAAGGAAAGGAAAATGATTTGCTTTTCTTAATGCTGTACTATCTAGGTAGAAATTATTCTGTTTGAGTCATGTAAAAAAAGTACAATCCACAAAATATCTGAATATTATGCAGCTATCCAAAAATAATAGTATTAAATGTCCAATTAGTTTTTCTCCATTGCTTCTATGCACAGAATTTGCTTGACAAAAAGCATAAATTTAAACTTTTAATATTTTAATATTATAACTCAAAAATCACTCTTATTCTTTATTCTTATATTTAATCATTTTAGTTTTAAAATACATTGTGTTTACCTTTTACTCCATATAAATCTGTAATATGAGGTAAATGCTAGGTGTGATAGTGCACACTTGTAATCCCAGTACTTTGGAGGCTGAGACAGGAGGATCACAGGTTAGAGGACAGCCTTAGCAAGTAGTAAGACTTTTGTCAACCTAGTGAGATGCTGTTTGAAAATGAAATATAGTAGTGTTGGAAGTGTGGCTCCAAGATAATGCCCCTGGGTTCAATCCCCAGTGACTCCCTCTCAAAAAAAAAAAAAAAAGTAAGTGCAATTTTAAATAAAAAGTATATTTAATTTAAAATAAGTCTTCTGTAACATAAACTGCTACCATTTAACCACACGTTTACTGTAATACTCATTCTTGATACATTTAAGATTGAAACATTCTATTACAATAATCCCAGTCCTGAAAAAATATCAGAATTCACTTTTTTAGGAAGAATTAGACTACTGTGGATGTTTCCTTTCTAGCTTGATATTGCCAAGCACTTGCTTAGTAAGAGAACATCTTGAACAGTTTTTGTAGATGGAAAGGCTGGTTGATATTCATTGATGCTGCTTTTATCTTGCTCTTCTTCTTGAAGGATAAAATTAGACCTTCTGGCCTACCCTGAAAACGGAGTAGTATTTCACATGGGATAAATAGCTTTCACATGATCAGATAGCCAGGAGGGAGAGTTCTTCCCTGCAGTGGTAGTAAAGAGAATTAGTAATTAGTAACCTGAGCCAATTTTGAAAGCGAACATATAAGCTGTATTCCTGTGCTTATCTTCTTAGTGTTTGCTCATATGATTGCATTCTTGAAATGATAGTCTAGTGCTATAGATGCTCATGGGTCGTTTGATGCTCCATAACTCTTCATCTAGATAACTTTCTAGTCACAGCATCTTCCAGTGGTGATAAAATAGTTGTTTCAAGTTGCAAGTGTAAGCCTGTTCCACTTTTGGAGCTTGCTGAAGGGGTAAGTTTTTTTGTTTATTTATTTTCATTTAGAATCCCAGTTCTGCTTGTGTGTCAGTTGCTTATTTACTGTGGTGCTTGCCACTAAAAATGAAGTTGTTTAAAAGCATTATTCTTAACATAAACTCAAAATAATTCAGTAAAACTTAAAGGTGAAGTCTGTGCTTACTGAAGTGTCTAGGTAAAATCATATTGGATCTTAGCGGAGCAAGAGGACTTGGATTTTGTTAATTAAGCACTTACCTTCTTCATTTCTGCTCTGTAGGTAGGACTCTACTGATGCCTGATTTAGGACTTTGTCCCACCTATGACCCTGTGAGCCCTAATGATGTAACTACCCTTATGACCTTGAGTTCAGGACCATCAGCTAAAGACACATCTGCTTCAGATTCTGCCCACTTTGGACTGAGGCGTCTGCCTGAGACTCTCTCAGGCTCTCCTTGAACAGGATGGCTTTGTCAGAATGAGCTTTGGTCCTACAGCACATGAAATGAAACTCTTACTGCATTTCCTTATCCTTTTGTTTTATAAGTTAATTGCTCTGATTAAGAATAATGTTGGCTTCTTCATTTCCATTTACACATATTCCTTGAAAGTTGTTTATTTTTAAAATAGGATAAGGTCTAAATAAAAAAGATACAAGTAGTTGGTTATTTATGTAGCAGACCCTAAATCATGAGTTGTCATAGTTTTACATATTGGGATAGATACGCACACTTAGAAAAGTAGCATTGCATGCTTGTAATCCCTGTACTTGGAGGCTGAGACAGGAGGATCAGATTTCAGGTTCTAGGATAGCCTCAGCAACATAGCTAGACTCTCAGCAATCTAGTGAGACCCTGTGGCAACTTAATAAGACCCTGTTTCAACATAAAAAATAAAAAGGGCTGGGGATAGCTGGGCGTAGTGGCACACGCTTGTAATCCCAGCATTTGGGAGGCTGAGACCTGAGGGTCCAGGTTTGTGGCCAGCCTCATCTGCTTAGTGAGGCCCTCTGCAACTTAGTGAGACCCTGTTTCAAAATAAAGAATAAAAAATAGGGCTGGGGGTGTAGCTCGAGGTTCAATCCCCAGTACCACACCTGAGTTCAATCCCCAATACCACACACACACAAAAAGGGCTGGGGATATAGACCAGAGGTAGAATACTTGGGGTTCAATCCCCAGTAACACTCCATCTAAAAAAAAAAAAAAAATATATATATATATATATATATATATATATATATATATATATATATATATATATATATATATAAACAAAAAGGGCTGGGGTGTAGAAGGGAGGAGGAGGGCCCTTGGGTTTAATCCCCAGTACCACAGAAACAGAGAGAAAGAGAGCATGCACAGATGATAGAACATAGGCTCAGCTAATTTAGAGGCTTTATGATTTTTTTAAAAATTTAAAAGCTTGTTTTAATTAATGCTTAGTAGCTATATATATATAGCATATATTTTGATGGTTCATACTATCATACTTTAACACATGTATACAATATATCTAATGATCAGATCAGGTTAGTTGGCATATCCATCACCTCAGAAATTTAAAATTCTCTGTACCTGCCATCTTGAAATATACAATTAACTGTGTTCAACCTTAGCTACCCTACTATGTTGTAGAATATTAGAAGGTATTTGTCCTAGAGGACTTAGGATTTTACCAATTTTCTCCCAAAGGTGTCTGGTGGGATTGGCCTGAACCTCAGTTCCAACTCTCAAAATGGTAGGGCTTGGGCAGACAGAATGTCTGCTGAGGGTAGAAATGGAGTTTAGGTACTCTGCCTATTCAAATAGAATTTTATAGGTTACCTGTAAAATTTCTCAATATAAGTTTTATAAATGTCCTATATATTTTAGGGTGATGTGACATAGTGGATTAAGTAATATTGAGGCAGAGAATGTCCCTGCAGTCTAAATTCTTTAAGAGCAGGTAAAAAAAACTTAGTTGTCTTTAGATCTTTGGATCTGGTCAAAGATGGTCAGCAAGCATTTGTTAATCTTAAGATTAAAACCCAGTTTCCACTACCTTCTCTGCTATGTGTTTTTACACATTATGCTTTAGAACTAGTAAATCAGTGTTGCGGAACTTTTTCTTTTTTTCTAAGTATAAAATTAACAAATGATACAAGTGTAACACAATTCTAAGGATTTTTATGAATTTTCAAATTAGTTGTAATTCCTAGCCCTCTTTCCCACATTTAAGACATCACATCATGATGCAGGTGGATAAAAGTGAGATCCATTATAGTTCTAATTTTGAATACGCCATAATTTATTTATAAAAATGCTTTGTAGCAGGATCAGGTGGTACACACCTATAATCCCAATGATTCGGGAGACAGAGACAGGATCACAAGTTCAAGGCCAGCCTGGGAAACTTAGGGAGACCCTGTCTCAAATAAAAAATAAAAAGAGCTAGAGGTATAGCGTTTCTTATAACATATTAGTGTATTGATAACTTCTTTTGTGTGCGGATGTGTGTTTTGCTTCTCTAAAGTAAATAGATTGGTATCTTGTGAAGATCCAAGAGCAGGTTTTATCAAGGGGAAACGTTAGGGGCAAGTAAGCCCTAATGGGAAGCCAAGACTTGGTGTTTCCTAAGCTTCCCCTGTCATCTAGCACCCTCCTCCAGTGGAAGAGAACAGTAATGTGAATTCCTTGAAATCTTCTTGAGGCCTTTACAAGATGTTGAATCTGAATGAAAGATGATGAGAGGGGGAGAGTTTAGTATAACTATTAGCATGTTTATAGCATTCATGTTTATCATATGTTCACTAAGTGCTGGATGAGACTTGATAGCTTTGGATTAACGCTTTTTTTTTTTTAAACAGCAAAAACAGACATGTGTTGATTTAAATTCCACATCTATGTATTTGGTAAGCGGAGGCCTAAATAACACTGTTAATATTTGGGATTTAAAATTGAAAAGAGTTCATCGATCTCTTAAGGTAAGGAATTTTCTTGCAAATATTTACAGAATGAGTGTCTCACAATGTGTTTAGAGTGGTTACCAAGTTTTCTTTTAATTTTGAGCTTTTGTGAAAAAATGAAGATGCTTCAGAATTGAAATAAAAGGTATATTTAGGGAAAATAAAGGTGCTATTTAACCAGAAATTTTGTCCATTTTCCCTCTATATATAATATTAACACATATTGTCAGCATTTAAAACTTTTTCTTTACTTTTATGCTGGGTTCTATTCTTAACCACTTTCTTCATTCTGAACTTCCTTCTGAAGTGTGGTTTGTTGTTGTCAGGTTTTTGGGGGTTTTTTTTCTTTATATTAGAAAAATAAGAGTGATTCTGAGATAATAGTATTCAGTAAATGTTAACTGAATGACTTATTTTTCATGATTGTCATGATTGAAATTAGTAAGACATCTGCCTTTTTACAGAGTCATCAAAATTGCATTGAATCCCACATTCTTAATTTCCCCGATGGGAACAATGCACAAAATATGGTTATTTTTTTTTTTATCAGACATTTTTTTTCCTCAGACAATTGTTTCTTTGATTTAGAAAAGTAATGAGTGTAAAGAAATCTTTG